>JAFMOC010000227.1:195000-282500 GCA_019802505.1 Corydoras sp. C115 | reverse complement strand
TTTTAAAATAATAATAATAATAATAAAATAATAATAATAATAATAATATAATATCAGGGCGACACGGTGGCTTAGTGGTTGGCGATGTTCGCCTCTCAGCGCTAGGGATTCCCGGTTCGAATCCCCATCTGGGTGGAGTTTCCATGTTCTCGCCGTGTCCGCGTGGGTTTCCTCCGGGTTCTCCAAGTTCCTCCCACAGTCCAAAAACATGGATCAAGGTCAATTGAGTTCTCCAAATTGCCCCATATAGAGTGTGTGTGTGAGTGAGTGTGTGCCCAGTGATAGATTGGCGCCCTGTCCTGGGTGTATCTGCCCAGCGCCCGAAGCGTTCTCCCCTGGATGGGTATGGGGAACCCCACCGCAACCCTAATAGAGGATAAATCAGAAGATAATGAATGAATGAATGAATAAAATATCAATAAAGCCCGTTCCTGTCAGGAGCAACCCTGTCTCCGGACATTCGTGCCCAACCCTCGTGACATCTTAGTGCCAAAACCCGGGATGGATGGCAACGCATGTGACAGAGAACGTCACCTGCAAGCTGCATGTTCTCCAGCATGGGGTGCACACCCTGACCCGGGGATTTCGCGGAGAGCGAAGCAAAGTGGACGGGGCATGCGGAGGGTCCGGCAAACGTGGCTGGAGTGGAAGACACCGGAGTGTGTCGCTCATCCGTCCCAGGTTTTGGCACCAAAATGTAACGAGGGGTGGGCACGGGACCGGAGACCCAGCATTCCTCCCTAAAGGGAGCGGGATTTATTTTTAACGGGAGTGTTCCAAATCACATTAAAACTACAGCTGTGATGGCACCCGCTGCCGTCCGATCCGTCTCTCTCTCCCCGCAGCTTGTGATGTCACAGTTCCTAAAGCTGCACCACCACAGCAGGTGTGTAAGTATATAGAGGTGTGTGTATCTGAGTGCGTTCTCTCACCTCATTCCCGTTGTTTAGGCTCTCGTTGGAAGTCCATGACGAACCTGGAGAAGCAGCCGTACTATGAGGAGCAGGCTCGCCTCAGCAAGCAGCACCTGGAGAAATACCCCGACTACAAGTACAAGCCGCGGCCCAAGCGTACCTGCCTCGTGGACGGAAAGAAGCTGCGCATCGGCGAGTACAAGGCCATCATGCGCAACCGCAGGCAGGAGATGCGTCAGTACTTCACCGTGGGGTGAGCCGCCGTTTCCTTACACTGTTTAGAACCTCGGTGTGTGGTGTTATACAGATGTGTTGATATACAGATGTGTTATACAGATGTGTTGATGTACAGATGTGTTATACAGATGTGTTATACAGATGTGTTGACATACAGATGTGTTGACATACAGATGTGTTGACATACAGATGTGTTATTAACAATCTGTATGTCAACACATCTGTATATGCAGGTGTGCTGATATACAGATGTTTTGATATACAGATGTGTTATACAGATTGTTAATATGCAGGTGTGCTGATATACAGATTGTTAATATGCAGGTGTGCTGATATATAGATGTTCTGATATACAGATGTGTTATACCGATATGTTGATATACAAATGTGTTGATATACAGATTGTTAATATGCAGGTGTTTTGATATACAGATGTTTTGATATGCAGATGTGTTATGCAGGTGTGTCGATATACAGATGTGGTATACAGATGTGTTATACCGATATGTTGATATACAGATGTGTTGATATACACAGATTGTTAATATGCAGATGTTTTGATATACAGATGTGTTGCTATGCAGATTTGTTATACAGATGTGTTGATATGCAGATTGTTATTATGCAGGTGTGTTGATATACAGATGTGTTGATGTGTAGATGGGTTATGCAGGTGTGTTGACATACAGGTGTGTTATACAGATGTTTTATACCGATATTTTGATATGCAGATGTGTTATACAGATGTGTTGATATGCAGAGGTGTTATACAGATGTGCAGATATGTTGATATGCAAATGTGCTGATATGCAGATATGTAGACATTCATATATGTTGCATAGATTCATATATGCATAGATATGCAGATGTGTTAATCAGATGTGTAGATATGCAGATGTGTTTATATACAGTTGGGTTGATATGCAGATGTGTTGATATGCAGATGTGTTGATATGCAGATATGTAGACATTCATATGTTGATATACAGATGTGTTATACAGATGTGTTGATATGCAGATGTGTTGATATGCAGATGTGTTATGCAGATGTGTAGATATTCATATGTGTTAATATGCAGATGTGTTATACAGATGTGTTGATATGCAGATGTGTTGATATGCAAATGTGTTATACAGATGTGTTGATATGCAGATATGTAGATATTAATATGTGTTGATATGCAGATGTGTTATACAGATGTGTTGATATGCAGATGTGTTGATATACAGATGTGTTATAGAGATGTGTTAATATGCAGATATGTAGATATTCATATGTGTTGATATGCAGATGTGTTATACAGATGTGTTGATATGCAGATATGTAGATATTAATATGTGTTGATATGCAGATGTGTTATACAGATGTGTTGATATGCAGATGTGTTGATATACAGATGTGTTATAGAGATGTGTTAATATGCAGATATGTAGATATTCATATGTGTTGATATGCAGATGTGTTATACAGATGTGTTGATATGCAGATATGTAGATATTAATATGTGTTGATATGCAGATGTGTTGATATACAGATGTGTTATAGAGATGTGTTAATATGCAGATATGTAGATATTCATATGTGTTGATATGCAGATGTGTTATACAGATGTGTTGATATGCAGATGTGTTGATATGCAGAGGTGTTATACAGATGTGTTGATATGTAGAGGTGTTATACAGATGTGTTCATATACAGATGTGTTCATATAAAGATGTGTTAATATGTGCCCTGTCCTGGGTGTATCTGCCCAGCGCCCAAAATGCCCCCCCCCCGCAACCCTAGTAGAGGATAAAGAGGAATGGATGGTATTTAATCGTATTGTGGGGTGTTTTTAGGTACGATTCTTTAGTCGTTGTACTGATGTGTCACTTTTTCTCCTTCACATTGCAGGCAGCAGGCGCAGTTGCCCCTCTCCTCGGGGGGCGTGGTGTACCCGGGCGCTCTCTCAATGGCCGGCATGCCCTCGCCCCAGATGCCCTCCGAGCACTCCAGCATGTCCAGCAGCCCCGAGCCAGCCCCGCCCACCGGCCCGCCGACATACCTTAGCTTCGGCAAAGGGGACGAGCCGCGCATCAAAGAGGAGGACCTGCGGCTGGACGAGAGCAACGGCGACGCCTACGACGACTTCGACTACGAGGACGACGACGCCGACTACGGCAGCGACAGCGAGAGTCACGCCCCTCAGTAAACGCTCCTCCCTGGCTTCAGACCTCGCCTCAGCCCGCCCCTTCCCTCCACGCCGCCCAATCAGGACCGAGCCCCTCCCACAGGAACCCCCCCCTCCTCCGATACCAGCAGCACACAATGGAACTGTTACACTAATTGGGGAGGGGGAGGGGGGTAAAGGGGGTCCTCGCAAAGCCAGCCGCCGACGCCGTGCTGAAGAGTTCAGTCCGTAAGCTACAGGAAGGAAGAGACGAAAAGGAAACGGAAACAGGACCAGAGATGAAGCTTGTTAACGAGCAGGACCTGATTGAGACCCTCGGACCTGCCGGTTCCTTAAGAGACACTTTGAAGACTGCGTTTTTCTGGGTTCTATAATATTCTCACTCAGGTACACGGTGCCAACAAGTGGCTTGTGAATGTGATTTGTTGTTTTTTTCGTGCTACGGTTTTAATGGAGACGAAAAAAAAAGAAAAGAAAAAAAAAAACAAAAAAAAAAAGCATTTACATTTCCGGTTTTTACACAAAGCACCTGACGGGAGGAACGCCATTTCGTTTCTTTTCTGAACGCCTCTGTCTCCACACTGTCCTGCTCCTACCCCTGAAGTCCTCTCCCCGTTTTCTAAAATGAGGAGAACGATGAAGAGCAGAACCAGGAGCTCGTCCTCTGTTTCTTCACCTCTTTATTTCTTTATTTCTTTATTTCGTTTCTGCTTCGTGCCTCATTTTGTCCGTCCTTGTTTGAATCTCCTCCGTCTGCGTTCCTCTGGTCCTCTTTAGATTTTGGGGTCTCCCGTTTTTCCTCCCTTACATTTCACATATTTCTTCTCCCTCATCATCTCCTGGTTCCTCTCTCACCACCTCTTCCTCCTCTGCTCCTTCGCCTCCTCTCGCCATCGTGGAACCTTCTGAGGTTCTGTTGAATTGCTGTCGGTGAGACTGACGGTTCTCTGTGTTTGGACACAGGGTAACAGAACCGTCTCCGTAACCTTCTGCGTTTCGTCCTTCTCTTTCGTGACTCCCCCGAACAAACGATTCCATTCTCAGTGGATTCGCGGGTCACAGACGGACCTCCTCCATCCTCCTGAACCCTCTGCATTCACTCTGCAGAGTGTCCCTCACTCGAACCTCACACCCGGTTTTTCCTCACTACATCAGAACCCTGTTGCTCTTCAAGCAGCCGAACCGAACACCAAAAGTATGTGGACGCACCTCTAGATCCCCTTTAACACTGTGTCACTGCCAAACGCCCCAAACACAAAAAAAGGTAACTGCGCCTCCGTCAGCAGAAGGTTTAAGGTGGAGGATTACTGCTGTAATGGAGGTACTCCCTGCGCCGGATCCTCGTCACGCCGGGTTCCTTAGGAACATTATCATAGTTTACAGTTAATCATAGGTCCACATATGTTACGAGTTGAGTACTATCCCAGCCTGAGGAAAAAACATGTAAACATGTGTTAGGTGATGAGTTCCACGGTGGCTTAGTGGTTGGCATGTTCTCCTCTCAGTGCTAGGGATTCCTGGTTTCGAATCCCAATCTGGGTGGAGGTTCCATGCTCTCCCCGTGTCCACGTGGGTTTCCTCCGGGTTCTCCGGTTTCCTCCCACAGTCCAAAAACATGGATCAAGGTCAACTGAATTCTCCAAATTGCCCCATATAGAGTGTGTCTGTGTGAATGAGTGTGTGTCCAGCGATAGATTGGTGTCCTGTCCTGGGTATATCTGCCCAGCGCCCGAAACGTTCTCCCCTGGATGGGCATGGGGAATCCCCCCCGCGACACTAAGTAACAGTGGCAAGACAAAAACTCCCTGTTATGTTGTTATTTTAAAGAAGCAACCTTGTGAGGACCGAGACTCAGTGGAGGACTCATCCTCCCTGAGCATCTACAGTGTAGAACAGCCATGTACAGATTGTGTGGTGATCATGTGATCGCGAATTTAACAATTGAAAACTCTATAAGTCCATTGAGGGCGTGCCACAGGACCGCCGGTCCAATAGAAATCCAGGTTCCATCCTGTAATCGTCGTGGCCGCAGTGCTCCGGCAGATCCATGACACCTCCAGGAAATTAGCAACACCCCACTAACCTGAGTTTGATTGACACAGTGCATCATGTGACTCCGGCAGCACTGAACTGAAAGGGGCAGATACTGCAGGGTACTTAGTTCAGAGGGCTCCCAGTGCCAATCCCTCTACCAATGATGAGCTGGGTGAAGAGCTGAAATGCCAGCACAGACTGATCCCAGATCAGCAACCCAACAACGCCAAGCCCGAGAACCCGGACCCGGACTTCAGGTCGCAAGGCTGGTTCCTGAACCATGAACTTACGGCTGACGGTCAGCTGCGTTTGGATAGGCGTCCACATACCTTTGGTTGTAGATCTGGTCCAGTACGAGGTGCGAGGGGGCGGAGCTCTCAGTGGAGTGACTCAGCGGCGTTTCCACCCCGCAGCGGGTCAGGTGTCCCTCCCTTTGTGTTTAAACACCGTCTTATTTTGATTCCGACTGCCTCCAGTGTAATAATATTATTAACATAATTATATGATCAACGGCTCTTGGTTTTCTCCGCGGTAACTTATGTACAGTATAATTTATTTTGCCACCTCTTGTTTCGGTTCTTTCTAAACTAAATCATTCTATATTGGATTTAGCTGGTAGATTTGTACTTCTTATAACTTTGTGCGTTATTTTACTCGTTTTCGTTCTCTTCTCCTTTGATTTGTCGGTATTAACCCCTCCCCCCCGGAGCGTCTCCGCTGATCGGACTGCTGACGCGAAGGAAAGACGCGGGGTCCCCCCCCCTGTCCCCGTCCCCCGCTGCCCTCGTTTTCTGCATCGTGGACGAACTTTAAACACGTTTTTCAAAGCACTAGGACTCCAAAATCCAAGAAGGTCGTTTTCTATTTTTAATGGTTTGTGTAAAATGTGAAATTTTCTATTTCTTTGTAAATGTATGGGGGTGGCTGAGGGGGGGGGAGAAAGAAAAAAAAAAAAAAGTCATCTCCCGCCCGCCCACAGACCGGATGCGGCACCTCGGAACGCGTCCGTAGGGATTTGTAGTCCTCTCATCCGGGGTCTGTAGTCCTCAGAGTTTGTGCAGTGATTCGGGTGCGAGGTGTACCGTGTGGACAGTCCCATAGAGCTGAGAGCCGCCATGCACCGTACACAGGATACACACACACACACACACACACACACACACATACACACACTGCAGCCTGGGGGCTGGACCAAGGATTCTAAAAGCCATAAGTTGTTCCTAAAGATGTTTTGCTGGTAGAAGTTTCAGTTCTGCCCTCACCCCCCCTCACCCCACCCCTCCCCCCCCCCAAACTGCAGGATCCAATCAGAACATCAGCATTTACAGTCATTATAATACACCTTTAATCTGCCATCAGCCGAACGATGACGCTGATGTGAAACAAAACCAGCACTTATTACCTTTCACATGAGAAAGAACCACACATTTCCCATAATGCATCACGGCGGGGCCAAACGCCCCAAACGCAAAAAAAAGTAAAGATGAGGCCGCACATCTGAGGGTCACATTTTAATTTACATTAGTCAGTTATTCCTAAAATCATCGGGCGGCACCGGGTGGTTGGCATGTTCTCCTCCCAGCGCTGGGGATCCAGCGGGGATGGAATCCCAATCTGGGCGGAGTTTGCATGTTCTCCCCGTGTCCGCGTGGGTTTCCTCCGGGTTCTCTGGGCTCCTCCTACAGTCCAGAAACATGGATGAATTGAATGCCCTAAATTGCCCCATATAGTCTGTATGAGTTTGTGTGCCCAGACATAGATTGGCGCCCTGTCCTGGGTGTATCTGCCCAGCACGCGAAATGTTCTCCCCTGAATGGGCATGGGGAACCCCCCCCCCCCCCCCCGCCCGCTACAACCTTTAGAGAGGATTAAGTGGAAGATAATGAATGAATAAATCATTTTTATATTTACGTTTATACTGAACATATCAGTATATTACTTTATGTGGGGTGTCAGTGTGCTGCCCCGGGGGTGAATCTGTCTGTCTGTCTGCCCTGCGATGGGTTTGCACCTCATTGGCCCTGGAACAAATGACCAGATTTCTGATTGAAACGAGCAAAGAGTCACAAACACTGATTTAAATTCACTGTATCAATTCTGAACGTTTACATGACGGGATCAATACATCAAACCGCTGTGCATTATGGGACCTGTAGTTCTGCCTGTCCACCCCTGAAGAACTCGGGTTTTGCTGGCACTCCCAGTTCAGCTGTATTAGAACCTGAAGTGTTCCCTCTGACCCCACCTTTATAAATGATCAGTTTTAGCTCCACACAGAAACCACCCCCCCCTCCCCCATAGACCCGATCGGGACCCACCGACGAGCTGACACACTACACTGTTGTTAATGGACTTATTTTTTATGAGAATTAATAATAAGGAAGACAATCAGAGTCATGGGTGGAGCTCAAAACAAAGTAAAGACAAAATAAAAGTCTCGACTTGAAAAAGAAAATTATGTAAATATAACATAGAGGCTATAGATTTATATTTTGTTCATAACACAGTGTAATATAAGTTGTATATTTCATGTTCTCCCTTTATTGGTGTTATTCTTGCCACATTTAAAAGTGCAGGAGCCGACGTGCTCTTAAAAAAAAAGAAAACAAACGCCGTGGGTTGGCCACCATCTGTTCGGAGTTTTTCAGTATTACTGCCGGTTCAGGCTCTAATAAAGACAGCAATGTGTTCTGTACTCGTCTGCTTTTTATTTCTGAAGCTCATCAGTACACGCCGACTATTTTTAATGTTTCAAACAGCTGACCTGATGATTGAACCAGAAAACTGCGCAGCATCAACACTCATCACAACAGCTCATCAGCTGCAGAGAAGAGGATTCATCCATCCATCCATTATCTTCCACTTTATCCTCTATTAGGGTCGCGCTGGGGTTCCCCATGCCCATCCAGGGGAGAACATTTTGGGCGCTGGGCAGATACACCCAGGAGAGGACGCCAATCTATCACTGGACACACATTCACTCACACACACTATATGGGGCAATTTAGAGAATTCAATTGACCTTGATCCATGTTTTTGGACTGTGGAAGGAAACTGGAGAACCCTGAGAAAACCCACAGGGACATGGGGAGAACATGCAAACTCCACCCGGATCAGGATTCGAACCAGGAATCCCCAGTGCTGAGAGGAAAACATGCTAACCACTAAACCACCGTGCCGCTCAGCCTGTGTCCATCCATCCATCCATTATCTTCCACTTTGTCCTCTATTAGGGTCGCGGGGGGGTTCCCCATGCCCATCCAGGGGAGAATATTTCGGGCGCTGGGCAGATACACCCAGGAAAGGACGCCAATCTATCACTGGACACACACTCACACAGACAGACTCTATATGGGGCAATTTGGAGAATTCAATTGACTTTGATCCATGTTTTTGGACTGTGGGAGGAAACCAGAGAACCCAGAGGAAACCCACACGGACACGGGGAGAACATGGAAACTCCACCCAGATGGGGATTCGAACTGGGAATCCCTAGCGCTGAGAGGAGAACATGCTAAACACTAAGCCACCGTGCCGCCCGAGGAGTCAACCCAACAATAAATCGCACACGTTACATCTGCACACATGACCAGATGATTGATTACAGACTATTTAACAGGTATCTCATTCGCATGCTGAGATTGGTGACCGGTGCGAGGAACGTCCCGGCGCTGTGAGGACCGAGAGGACCTGGAGGTTTCATGATGATCAGTGGCTCGTAATCATTCAATGGTGCAGTATAAGATTAATATTAAATATAAGATTATTATTAATTACATTTATAATCTGAACTTGTGTAATTATTAAAATGGGGGGTATGCTTATTAAGATTTAATGAGCAAATATGTTGTTTTTAAATTTTGGATTGACTTCATGCTGTTTGTTTATTACACAGACGTTGGTGAGGATCACAAATTTAGGGTTTTATTAAAGAACTACATATTTAAAAAATTATATAATTTTATATATACAGTGGGTTGCAAAAGTATTCATACCCCTTGAACTTTTCCATATTTTGTCACATTACAACCACAAACATAAATATATTTCACTGGAATTTAATGTGAAAGACCAACACAAAGTGGTATACAATTGTGAAGTGGAAGGAAAATTATACATGAATCAACATTTTTTTTACAAATAAAAAACTGAAAAGTGCGACGTGCAAAAGTATTCAGCCCCCCTGAGTCAATACTTTGTGGAGCCACCTTTTGCTGCAATTACAGCTGCAAGTCTTTTAGGGTATGTCTCCACCAGCTTTGCACATCTAGTGACTGAAATTCTTGCCCATTCCTCCTTGCAAAACAGCTCAAGCTCAGTCAGATTGGATGGAGAGCGTTTGTGAACAGCAGTTTTGAGATCTTGCCACAAATTCTCAATTGGGTTTAGGTCTGGACTTTGACTGGGCCATTCTAACACATGAATATTCTTTTTTTTAAACCACTCCATTGTAGCTCTGGCTTTATGTTTAGGGTCGTTGTCCTGCTGGAAGGTGAACCTCCGCCCCAGTCTCAAATCTTTTGCTGACTCCAACAGGTTTTCTTCCAAGATTGCCCTGTATTTGGCTCCATCCATCTTCCCATCAACTTTGACCAACTTCCCGGTCCCTGCTGAAGAGAAGCACCCCCAGAGGATGATGCTGCCACCACCATATTTGACAGTGGGGATGGTGTTTTCAGAGTGATGTGCAGTGTTATTTCTCCGCCACACATAGCGTTTTGCATTGTGGCTAAAAAGTTCAATTTTGGTCTCGTCTGACCAAAGCACCTTCTTCCACATGTTTGCTGTGTCCTCAACATGGCTTCTGGCAAACTGCAAACGGGACTTCTTATGGTTTTCTTTTAACAATGGCTTTCTCCTTGCCACTCTTCCATAAAGACCACATTTGTGTAGTGCACGACTAATTGTTGTCCTGTGGACAGTTTCCCCCACCTGAGCTGTGGCTCTCTGCATTTCATCCAGAGTCACCATGGGCCTCTTGGCTGCCTCTCTGATCAGTGATCTCCTTGTTCGGCCTGTAAGTTTAGGTGGACGGCCTTGTCTTGGCAGGTTTACTGTGGTGCCATACTCTTTCCATTTCCGGATGATGAATTGAACAGTGCTCCGTGAGATGTTCAAAGCTTTGGAAATCTTTTTATAACCTAAACCTGCTTTAAACTTCTCCAAAACCATATTCCTAACCTGTCTGGTGTGTTCTTTGGACTTCATGATGCTGTTTGCTCCCCAATATTCTCTAAACCAACATCTGAGGCTGTCACAAAGCAGCTATATTTGTACTGAGATTAGATTACACACAGGTGGACCCTTTTGAGTCATTAGCACTCATCAGGCAACTTCTGAATGCAATTGGTTGCACTCAGGGAAAAGGGGGCTGAATACTTTTGCACGTCGCACTTTTCAGTTTTTTATTTGTAAAAAAAATGTTGATTCATGTATAATTTTCCTTCCACTTCACAATTGTATACCACTTTGTGTTGGTCTTTCACATTAAATTCCAGTGAAATATATTTATGTTTGTGGTTGTAATGTGACAAAATATGGAAAAGTTCAAGGGGTATGAATACTTTTGCAACCCACTGTAGGTGGCACCTTGGCTTAGTGGTTGGCATGTTCTCCTCTCAGCGCTAGGATTCCCGGTTCGATTCCCAATCGGGGTGGAGTTTCCATGTTCTCCCTGTGTCTGCATGGGTTTCCTCCGGGTTCGCCGGTTTCTTCCCACAATCCAAAAACATGGATCAAGGTGAACTGTGTTCTCCAATTTGCCCCATATAGAGTGTGTCTGTGTGAGTGAATGTGTGCCCAGCAATAGATTGGTGACCTGTCCTGGGTGTATCCGCCCAGCGCCCGAAACATTCTCCCCTGGATGGGCATGGGCAACCCCCCCGCAACCATAGTAGAGGATAAAGTAAAGTAGATGGATGGATATATATATATATATATATATATATATATATATATATATATATATATATATATATATATATATATATATATATATATATATATATATATATCTCCCCATGCCCATCCAGGGGAGAACGTTTCAGGCGCTGGGCAGATACACCCAGGACAGGGCGCCAATCTATCGCTGGGCACACACTCACAGACACACTCTATATGGGGCAATTTGGAGAACTCAATTGACCTTGATCCATGTTTTTGGACTGTGGGAGGAAACCGGAGAACCCGGAGGAAACCCACGCGGACACGGGGAAGACATGGAAACTCCACCCAGATGGGGATTCAAACCGGGAATCCCTAGCGCTGAGAGGAGAACGTGCTAACCACTAAGCCACCGTGCCGCCTATATACACTGTATATATATATATATATATATATATATATATATATATATATATATATATATATATATACAGTATATATATATATATATACAGTATATATATACAGTATATATATATATATATATATATATATATATATATATATATATATATATATATATATATATATATATATATATATATATATATATATATATATATATATATACACAGTAGCATATAATCAGTTAAATAACAAACCAAATGAGAGGAAATGAATAAAGAAATGCATCTGGTTTAGATTTAAAACAAAATCATCTGCTAATCCACTTTCAGAAATCCTTAAACTTCAGCACCGGATGAAACACAGAAGTAGTGTCTGTCTGCAATCCCATAATAATACACTGTTCACTTAGAATAAAATGTCAGAATATCACTATATATAACTATTTTCATTGCAGAAAAGTTTAAAGAAAGGTTTAAGAGGAGCGTGTGTGTGTGTGTGTGTGTGTGTGTGTGTGTGTGTGTGTGTTGGGGGGGCAGTAGGCCTGCTGCCACATTACGACAGTATGCAGATTTGTTCTGTGGGTGTTTGGAAATGGAGTGAAAACGATGTCACATTAATGATTTAAAGTAGGTAATAGGATGTGATGTGCAACTGAGCTTCAAGCTGAGCTGAGAATAAGATGCTCCCATAATGCATTCATGAGGAGAAGGGATTAGAGAGAGTTTACACACACACACACACACACACACACACACTCACCGTAAAATATAAACAAATTTAGAAATTGTTGCTGCAACAAAGTTGATACAGATAACCATTAAGACTGATAAGGTTTAGTAAATACATAGGAGAATAAAATGAAAGAACAATGTATGAACACCTGATTTATTAGCAAATAATGTTTCTATCAACTTTGTTGAACATTTGAAGGAGGATTTGTTATTTAAGGAGGACACCACACCGTTAAAACAGCGTTTAAACGGAAATCCATCCATTATCTTCCGCTTTATCCTCTATTAGGGTCGCGGGGGGGGGGGGGGGGGTCACATGTCCATCCAGGGGAGAACGTTTCAGGTGCTGGGCAGATACATCCAGGACAGGGGGCAATCCATCGCTGGGCAGTGTTTAATTCATTCATTCATTCATTCATTCATTCATCCATTATCCTCCGCTTTATCCTATATTAGGGTCGCGGGGGGGTTTCCCATGCCCACCCAGGGGAGAACGTTTCAGGTGCTGGGCAGATACATCCAGGACAGGGGCAATCCATCGCTGGGCAGTGTTTTATACATTCATTCATTCATTCATTCATTCATTCATTATCTTCCGTTTTATCCTATATTAGGGTCGCGGAGGGGTTCCCCATGCCCATCCAGGGGAGAACGTTTCAGGTGCTGGGCAGATACACCCAGGACAGGACGCCAATCTATCACTGGGCAGTGTATTTTTACATTCATTCATTCATTCATTCATTATCTTCCGGTTTATCCTATATTAGGGTTGCGGGGGGGGGTTCCCCATGTCCATCCAGGGGAGAACGTTTCAGGTGCTGGGCAGATACACCCAGGACAGGGGGCAATCCATCGCTGGGCAGTGTTTTATACATTCATTCATTAATTCATTCATCCATTATCTTCCACTTTATCCTATATTAGGGTCGCGGGGGGGGGGTTCCCCATGCCCATACAGGAGGGAACGTTTCAGGTGCTGGGCAGATACATCCAGGACAGGGCGCCAATCTATCGCTGGGCAGTGTTTTATACATTCATTCATTCATTCATTCATTATCTTCTGCTTTATCCTATATTAGGGTCGCGGTGGGATTCCCCATGGCCATCCAGGGGAGAACGTTTCAGGCACTGGGCAGATACACCCAGGACAGGGGGCAATCCATCGCTGGGTAGTGTTTTATACATTCATTCATTCATCCATTCATTATCTTCCACTTTATCCTATATTAGGGTCGTGGTGGGGTTCCCCATGCCCATCCAGGGGAGAACGTTTCAGGTGCTGGGCAGATACACCCAGGACAGGGGCAATCCATTGCTGGGCAGTGTTTTAAACATTAATCCTTGATTTTGCAAAACATGTGATGTCCATAATTAGATAACAGCAATGACTGCAGCACAGAGAAAGATTACAACAACATTTTCCGAAGGTTCCAACAGTCACCAATCAGTCAGAAGAGTACAGGTCGTTGTTTTGAAAGACATCTGGATCACAGGACATCACTGATCTGTCACACTGCTCTGCTGTGTATTTCAGTCTCATTGTTCTCAGACTGTTCCAGGGTTCATGGCCATAACTTTGTCACCGAGGACTTTTTCCGGTGGGTTTAGATCAGATCTCTGGATTTGTCATTTCATTGTCTCAGTGTTTTCGGTTTCATGGAACTGCTTCTACAACTCCAACTACAATTTCTACAACTTGTGTGCAATAACAATTCAACGTGATATGTGCAATACAGGGGGCACGCTGGCTTAGTGGTCAGGTTCGGATTCAGGTTTGAATCCCGATTTGGGTGGAGTTTCCATATTTCTCCATGTGTTCGCGTGGGTTTCTTCTGGTTTCTCCTGGTTTCCTCCCGCAGTCATGGATTCAAGGTAAGCTGAATGCTCTAAATTGCCCCATATAGTATGTGTTTGTGTGTGTGTGTCTGTTTGAGTGAGTGTGCCCATAGATAGATAGATTGATGCCCTCTCCTGGGTGTAGCTCCACAATGTCTGAAACATTCTCCCCTGGATGGGCACACTGAACCCCACCATCCTAGTAGAGGATTATTATTAAACCAAATATAATGAATGAATGAATACTTTATTTAGTGCAATATTTTATTTCATTATAGATTTCAGTGCCATACTTTTTTATTGTATATTTATATTTAAATTCTAAGCTTCTAAAGCGTGGTAGGTCAGTGGTTAGGGTTTTGGGTGTTGGGCTATCAATCTGAAGGTTGGAGGTTCAAATCCCAGGTCCACTGAAGTTACCAATGTGGGTCCTTGAGCAAGACCCTTAACCCTCATTGCTCCAGGGATGTTGTGATGAACCCTGTGCTCACTTTGTAAGTCGCTTTGGATAAAAGCGTCTGCTAAATGACCACTTTGAAACTTTTTAATTATACAACACTATATTATTAGACTGACGGCACGATGGCTTAGTGCTTGGCATGTTCTCCTCTCAGCATTAGGGATTCCCGGTTCGAATCCCAATCTGGGTGGAGTTTCATGTTCTTCCCGTGTCTGCGAGGGTTTCCTCCGGGTTTCCGGTTTCCTCCCACAGTCCAAAAACATGGATCAAGTCATTTGAGTTCTACAAATTGCCCCATATACAGTAGATTGTGTTTGTGTGAGTGAGTGTGTGTTCAGTGATAGATTGGCGTCATGTCCTGGGTGTATCTGCCCAACGCCCGAAACGTTCTCCCCTGGATGGGCATGGGGAGAGCCCATCCAGGGATTTTTTATTTTTTATTATCATTACTAGTACCACCTCTATTTTTTATTTGTTTGTTGTATCAGTAAACAAATAAAAAATATAACTATAACGGCAATTTGCCCCGGGGCATTTATAAAGTATTCTGATTCTGCTCCGCCCGTTTTGCTGTGTGGCAGATAGGGGGCGCTGTCCTGCATGAAAAT
This sequence comes from Corydoras sp. C115, assembly GCA_019802505.1. Lineage (NCBI taxonomy): Eukaryota > Metazoa > Chordata > Actinopteri > Siluriformes > Callichthyidae > Corydoras > Corydoras sp. C115. The sequence continues at coordinate 267,218 of JAFMOC010000227.1, read as the reverse complement.
CGCTGGTTAATTGAGTGACGAACGCGAGGAAGGAACCTCGTGTTATCGAAGGAGTTTCTCGTTAATGCAGCATTAATTAAAGTGTTTAAAATCGCTATTTTTGTAAGCTGAGTTGTTTTTTATGATAATGTTTGTGGTTGCGAAGTAAAAGTAAGATTAACAGTTTAATCTTCAGTTGAAAATGTTCGTCAGGATATTACGCGACCTTTTCACAGCAGCTCTGTATCACTCCGCTGATGGGTCTCTACGTTAACGTTACAGTGCAGGTGTTCTGATGGAACCGCAGCTGAACCCTTGTAAGTCTCCGCCGTTTCTCAGAGCCGTCTATCACAATTTAACACAAATTATGATCACTAATATATTTCAACCCGGTTTTATTACTATTATTAATTTTCTCGTACAGTAACCTCGGCACAGGGAGGCCTTGTAGTCACCACAGAGCATAGCACTAATCATAAACTACAGACCAGAGACACCTGGGAACTATTTGTGTTTACATTACCATATAAATATTACTAAGGTTCCATCAATTTCTGCTTTATATATTTATGATGTTATATTTATATTATATTTATATTATATTCCATCCATTATCTTCCGCTTTATCCTATATTAGGGTCGTGGGGGGGGGGGTTTCTCCATGCCCACCCAGGGGAGAACGTCTCAGGCGCTGGGCAGATACACCCAGGACAGGACGCCATTCTATCACTGAGCACACACTCACTCACACAAACACACTCCTATATGGGGCAATTTGGAGAATTCAATTCACCTTGATCCATGTTTTTGGACTGTGGGAGGAAACCCATGCAGACACGGGAGAACATGGAAATTCCACCCAGATTGGGATTCGAACTGGGAATCCCTAGCGCTGAGAGGAGAACATGCTAATCACTAAGCCATTGTGCCGTCTCTATATTATGACAGTCTTTATCGAGTTTTTGATCTGGTTTTAGGTTGGCTTTCTATGGCATCCATCCATTATCTTCAGCTTTATCCTCTATTAGGATCACGCGGGGGGGGGGGGTTCTCCATGCCCATCCAGGGGAGAACGTTCCGGGCGCTGGGCAGATACACCCAGTACCGGGCGCCAATCCATCGCTGGCCACACTCTCTCTCTCACACACACACACACACACTCTATATGGGGCAATTTGGAGAATTCAATTGACCTTAATCCATGGTTTTGGACTGTGGGAGGAAACCGGAGAACCCGGAGGAAACCCACGCGGACACGGGGAGAACATGGAGACTCCACCCACATTGGGATTCGAACCGGGAATCCCTAGTGCTGAGAGGAGAACATGTCACCGTGCCGCCCATATTATATTTATGATATTTATAATATTTAGAAGTACATTCAACAATAAATAGTACGAATATAAGGTTGCTCTTTGTGCTGAATGGTTAATAGATGATTTCGATATAAACGAACATGTGATTGCTATTTTAACAGTTTTCTTATCCGTATGATGTTGCAGAGAAGTTACCTAAACAGCAGTCTAATGTTTTTAGGTACTTTCAAAAACATGGATCAAGTCAATTGAATTCTCCAAATTGCCCCATATAGAGTGTGTCTGTGTGAGTGAGTGTGTGTCCAGCGATGGATTGGCGCCCTGTCCTGGGTGTTTCTGCCCAGCGCCCGAGACGTTCTCCCCTGGATGGGCATGGGGAACCCCCCCGCAACCCTAATAGAGGATAAAGCGGGAGATAATGAATGAATGAATGTTATTGTGACATCGCTGTGATGTATTTATGTCTTAATAATGTCCTTCTATACTTATAAAGGTACATCCAATGAAGCGGAGCGCACCTGTTAAACACACCTCGCCATGTTTGAGATAATTACCGGCAATTAATGTTGGTTCATTTTAATCCTTTTATTCCTACTTTGATTGTTTTGTTCTAATTATCTGGAACGTTCCCGAGAAGTGCAGTTTAAAGGAAGTTCTGCAACCCTTCTCAGAAGAAGCACTCGGTGCCGGGCGTGTGCTTATTTGTAGATGGAGCTGAGCGGAGGGGGATCTGTTGTTGCCGTGACGATTTCCGCGGCATTAAGAAATCGTTTTCTGCATCCATTAACACCTGGGTCCGCACATGCAAATATTATGCTAATAGCATGTTAATTGCGAATGGCGCCGCGAAGCAGGCCTGCTGTCAGGAGCACTTGTGAAAAACCGGGCGGGGTCATTCGCAAGCTGTAAACGCAGTCCAAACACAAATAAATAAACCCCTAAGAGCTGACGGGGAGCATCGCTGCATGATAATGCGTCCTTCAGAGGACCGACGCCGGCCACTCGCCGCTGGAAACGCGCCGTTTGCAATCGTGCTGCGGATTCCCGCGGCCTCATCCTGACTGACGTCTGTGGAGTGGGATGAGGAGCAGCGCCGTTTAGGGACCTGCCTTTAACGGTCTTGTGATTGTGTTCCTGAATCCATCCATTATCTCCCGCTTTGTCCTATATTAGGGTCGCGGGGAGAGGGGGGGGGGTTCCCCATGCCCATCCAGGGGAGAACGTTTCGGGCTCTGGGCAGATACACCCAGGACAGGAGGCCAATCTATCACTGGACACACACACACACACTCTAAGCTAAGGAATCAGACGAACCCTTCCCGATATATTCCCATTTTTCCGAGCCAAAATTCCCATTCACGTTGCATTGTGGTGATATTTGCACTCCCGTAACTCCGCCAATTTTTACCCGGCCACGCCCACTTTTTTTTTTACCTTGTTTGCTGTATTGCTTTGATGTACGTATGCACTGTGTCTCCTGCAGCCTCGCCGCGATCACACGCATTTTCTTCAGTTAATGCACCTCTCCAGTTAAAATAAATATTTAATTCATCCATCCATCCATTATCTTTCGCTTTATCCTCTACTAGGGTAGCGGGGGGGGGGGCCAAATTCTCTTTATGGGGCAATTTGGAGAACTCAATTGACTTGATCCATGGTTTTGGACTGTGGGAGGAAACCGGAGAACCTGGAGCTAACCCACGTGGACACGGGGAGAACATTGAAACTCCACCCAGATGGGGATTCGAACCGGGAATCCCTAGTACTGAGAGGAGAACATGCCAACCACTAAGCCACCGTGCCGCCTAAAATTTCATTCATTCATTCATTATCCTCCGCTTTATCCTCTATTAGGGTCGCGGGGGGTTCCCCATGCCCATCCAGGGGAGAACGTTTCTGGCGCTGGGCAGATAGACCCAGGACAGGACGCCAATCCATCGCTGGGCACACACTCACTCACACAGACACGCACGCATACACACTCTATATGGGGCAATTTGGAGAACTCAATTGACTTGATCCATGGTTTTGGACTGTGGGAGGAAACCGGAGAACCCGGAGCTAACCCACGTGGACACGGGGAGAACATTGAAACTCCACCCAGATGGAGATTACAACCGGGAATCCCTAGTGCTGAGAGGAGAACGTGCCAACCACTAAGCCACCGTGCCGCTTAAAATGTATTTATTAAATTTTAATGTACTCTTAATAGTTTTTAGAGAAAAACGATGAGTATTAATATTCTTGTTGAAATAAGAGCCGCCTTGAGCGTCGGTCGCGTGTTCTTGTGTATGTCTCTAAGCTGTGTGTAGGTTTTATAGGTAACATGTCAGCGTCTGAATAAAAACCCCGCGTTCAGAATCTGATAAGTTTATTTCAGCCGAGTCCGAGGAAAATCCCGGGAGAAATCTGGAACACCAAATGCTGTGGCGGCTTTATTTATTTATTAATTTTGATCTTTTGCTTCAACACATGCCTCCGTCAGGCGGATTAATATTTCATATTGCTTAAAAGAAGGAGCATCTGGTGCTGAGAGTAAAGCCCGTGGCGGTTAAAGTCGCCGCTCCTCTGACTGGCGCTAATGTCACATTCAGGATGGATTGCATTAGTGGCCTCTGCCACGGCGCAGGCGGTATCACCAGCGTGCAGGGGGATCAGATTTACACCGGGCCTCCGGGATTAGGGCGCGCACGCGTGGATGTTCCGTAATGAGCGTTCCGAGTGCGGAATGCGGCGGGATAAAAGCGGGGATTGTGGAATTGTTAAACCTACAAATCTTTTTCGGAGACCCACAGGACAGATGTGGGGCTGATGTGCGGTGGCGTAATGGCTGCGCCCTGCGGTTGGGCTTTAATGGTGAAGTCGGGACTCTTAACCGCTAACCACAGGTCTGTAAAGTCTGTCCAGCTGTCTGCAGGGGAGGCTAAAGGAAGCATCTGGCATGGCGGCCGAATTAACATCCGCTGTTAGTATGATGCTCATGTTACCACGGTACTGTTCGCTTTACTGCCAATAGTTTGGGGAAGGCCTGTTTTATTTTAAATTTTTTATTTTTAAGTTCATATGTTCCGCAGTGAACTCATATGAATTCCATCCATCCATCTTCCACTTTATCCTCTGTTACGGTCGCGGGGGGGGGGGGGGGGGGGGGTTCCCCATTCCCATCCAGGGAAGAACGTCTCGGGCGCGGGGCAGATACACCCAGGACAGGGGGCACACAAGCATATGGGGCAATTTGGAGAACCCGGAGGAAACCCACGCGGACACGGGGAGAACATGGAAACTCCACCCAGATTGGGATTCGAACCGGGAATCCCTAGTGCTGAGAGGAGAACATGCCAACCACTAAACCACCGTGCCACCTTGTTCACTAATTATTTTATATACATATGTATTTTTTATCACTTGAGTTCATATGAGAGGGTGGCACTGTGGCTTAGTGGTTTAGCATGTTCTCCTCTCAGCACTAGGGATTCCCGGTCCGATTCCCAATCTGGGTGGAGTTTCCATGTTCTCCCCGTGTCCGCGTGGGTTTCCTCCGGGTTCTCCGGTTTCCTCCCACAGTCCAAAAACATGGATCAAGGTCAATTGAATTCTCCAAATTGCCCCATATAGAGTGTGTGTGTGAGTGAGTGTGTGTCCAGTGATAGATTGGCATCCTGTCCTGTGTGTATCTGCCCAGCACCCGAAACGTTCTCCCCCTGGATGGCATGCCCCCCCCCCCCCCCCCCCCCCCCCCCCCCCCCCCCCCCCCCCCCCCCCCCCCCCCCCCCCCCCCCCCCACGACCCTAGTAGAGGATAAAGCGGAAGATAATGGATGGATGGAATTAGTGAAGTCTGAAGGTTATCTGTAGGTGTAGCTTGATGATGTGTGTTCCAAAACATGGAGATCTATTTAATAAGATCTGTGAACAGTGAATGGAACGTCCCAGTTCTGCTGCCCTCTCTCTCTCACACTGGGGTGTGCTGTTCTGTTCCTAAAGCTTTGTTCTGTTGTGCCGGTCTCTGAGCCTCTGTGGGTTTGGGTTCATCTTAATGATCGGGTATGAAATGTCTGCCACAGACCTTCGTATGTAATGAAATGGTCCAGATGGATGTTTATTACTCTGTAAAACCCAACAAGTTAAGTTAACTCAAATGATTTGGGGAAACCGATTGCACAAATTCATTTAAGTTTTGTAACTCAAACTATTTTAGTTTATTTAATAATGCCATTATAGTAAGGCAACTCAAATGCAAATGTTTATTAACTAATTTTATTTAGTATGTTGAAACTTAAACCATTAATTATGTTGGACTAAATCGCTTTATGTATTCATACTAATTTAAGAGTTACGTGTTTATATTCAAATCGGGTTAAATTAACTTGAATGGTTCTTATTTAAACAACTTAAAACTAGTTAGTATTAACACAACAACAAACCTTCGACTTTTTCCATTCAGATTTTATTAATTGAAACTGCAGCTTCAAAAAGGCTACAAAAAGCCATTAACAATAAATAAAAAAAGTATTTTCAACCCGACACTAAGGTGCATCTTCATTACTCAATTTGCTCAAAATGCTTATAGAATAATTAAGGTGTACATCAATAAATTAGAATACTGTACAAACTGAGAAGAATTTCAATCTTCTAGAAAAAATTATTTTAGTTGTTAACCATCAGCCATAATTATCAGAATTTGAAGAAAAAAAGTGCACAATATTCCGATATATTGAGATGCACAAATGCAAATGTAACTGAACTGGATATCTAACAATTCCCAAGATTTATGTTAAACAATGTAAATGTAAAACTGTAAACATAAAGACATTTGGCTTCTCAACTGCTTTGTCCATACCTCAAAATGGAAAGTACTCTCTCAAATAGGATTCAAAATACAAGTTTTGAATAATTATCAAGTATTGTTCATTCATTTATTATCTCCCGCTTTATCCTCTATTAGGGTCGCGGTGGGGTTCCCCATGCCCATCCAGGGGAGAACGTCTCGGGCGCTGGGCAGATAGACCCAGGACAGGGTGCCAATCCATCGCTGGGCACACACTCACTCACACAGACACACTCTATATGGGGCAATTTTGAGAATTCAATTGACTTGATCCATGTTTTTGGACTGTGGGAGGAAACCGGAAACCCACGCAGACACGGGGAGAACATGGAAACTCCACCCAGATGGGGATTCGAACTGGGAATCCCTAGCGCTGAGAGGCGAACGTGCTAACCACTAAGCCACCATGCCGCATCAAGTATTGTATTATTTGTAAATATGTTGACCTTAATTTATAGGCAATTTAAATATAATAAAGATTTACAAGGATTTCAATAACTAAAATTCTGTACTGTAAGAATGCAAAAAATAAACTCAAGAATATATACTATGTAAAAAATATCTTCAATAATACTTGTGGCTTCTGAGTTGTTTGCCTTAAAATCAAAATAACAAGAAAACTGTCAAGTACTCATCTAAACTATTTCCTTTTTGGTTGATAACTAGAACAAATAGAAAATTAACTTGAAGTCATTCACCACTGATTCCTGGACAAGCATGAATATAGTGACCGAAGAACAAAACCCTCTACACCAGCTCATTTTTCAGTGATAGCAATATTGGTTTGAGTTGCTTTCTTTCATCGTCTAGCTTGAGCAAAACTATTTGAATGAACTTAAAAAAGCTACTACACTTCACAGGATAGCTCAGGTCCAGGGCATGGATTAGCGCAAACAAACACACTAGTGCATCAGTCCATAATTAATTAGTCATTACAACCAGATCCTCAAGCTCAATGAACACTTGGTGTGGTGAGAAAGGAACTCCAGCAGGCACCTCTTCTTCATCCACATCAGCAACCAGAGCAACTGCGCCTTCATAAAACTCCATTTCATTCTGAAATATAACAGTGTGCAACATTATCAAACAAAAATATCCATGTCAAAGACAAAAAGGGTGAATAAAACACATTGTCAGTGTCACAGGTGCCTGGGGCACCTGTCCCTCGTTTGGTCCTTAATTGTCTTAGCTGGGTGATTGGTTTGTTTCTGTGCACGTGTTTAGTTGGTTTGTTATTTAGTTTCCGTTTTCCATCGGTTCGTCGCACGTCTTTGTTTGTGGTTCTACTACCCAAATGTTAATTTGTTCGTTTGTTCCCTTCTTTTTGTTGGTGTCCCGTCACCACGTTTTAATAAATTCTAGTTTTGGATTTTATCGGTGTTTCTTGGACTCTCCTTTCGCGTTCAACCACGGTACGGCGCTGCGCACCTTCTCCGTGCAGGTCGTATTTCGCGGGAGCGTTTCGTTGACCGACGCACGCATTATTCCCCGTGTGGTCGGTACCCGGGAAGCGCTCACTAGGCATTTACGCATTTACTCCGCATAGCCGCCCTCCTTCCGGGGAAGAACGGACCTTGCTAACGGTCAGCTACGTTTTTTAAAACTAATTCAGACTTTTTTTTTTTTAATTACAATGAATTATTGAGGTTTATTGCAATCCCCAATTATACCATACCTTGCATGTTTTGAAGATGCCTGAAGAATCGTCTTTGAGGTAAATTGGTAGGCCAGCCAGGGCTTCTGTTCTTCTTGCATCAATGTCATTTTTGTCCTTAAAACGATAAAAATAAATCATGACAATGGGAACTATCATGCTAATCATAGTGTGAATGTAATTTAAAGTACCTGTTTCTCATATGCAAACAAAAGCTGGTTCATCTTTTTCCCAACCTGTCCAGTTTTCTTCTTTTTGTAAAGTTCAATCAGCTGACCAGCATATTTATCCAATGCAGCATAAAACACATGTGGCAGGTGCTGATTGGTAATCCGGTGAAATTCACAGTAGAGCTGAGAATTAGCAAAAAAAACTTGAGATTAAAACAAACAAACCAAAACATTGCATACTTTATGAGCACTACATTTTAAGCTGTATTTACCTGTGTCTCATAAGAGTGCTGGCCATCTTTCCTTAAGTTCAGACACAGGAGGAGAAGTTCTGATTATCTCTTCACGCCGGAGGGCAAAGGTGCGCATCATGTGCTGATAAATAAGAGGGATGTCTCTTTCAGCAGAGGTCTTCTGGAACTCTTCTATACCATCTCAATCCTCCTGGTCTCCAGAGACTCTTTTGTTTCTCCAGAAGGATAACTGGGAAGGAAGTTGACCTCACCCCTCCTAGGTCTTTTAATATTAGCCCTTGATGCAGCACCTTTCGAGTTTGTTCTGCTGCGTTTTCCAGAATTTACATCTACATCTTTGATGCCAGGTTTAGCCAACTTCTTTCGTTGGTTTCCTAATTTATGTCTTAGACTACTCTTCCACACTTCCCACCCAGTGTCAGAGTTGTTCTCCTTCAGACAGGGATGTTTTTTAACTAAAGCTTCTGCAGCCTTGCCAATTTGTGTGCTGCTAGGATATGCTTTTATTTTATATATTTCGTCCCCCATTGTCTCAAGTATGTTGTGTTTTTGAACTCTAGGGAGTCTAATTACTTTCCCATCTTTTTCATATGCTGCATTACCTTCCCTTAGCACATGTTCCACCTCATAAGAAAATGTTGGAACAATAAAAACCTCTGGCCACTGACTACTATGCTCAGGTGTGTCTGTGCTATCAGTCAGAATGATTGTGTCATTGGTGCTAGTTGAAATCTGCTCCAGCTCAACTAATGTCCACTTTGACTGATGCTGTGCTTGGCAGGTCTTCTATATTAACCAAATCACACAAGGCACGATGAAAATCTGGTTCTTGAAACTGGAGCCGAAAGTCAAAAGTCTAAAAGTCTTTAACCTACTTCTGATCTCATCTATGAGTGATTGTACACTGCTTGGGCGAAAATAAGTTTTTCAGCATCATCTGTATCAAGGATGACCCTCAGCTTCAATCTTTCTATTGCCTCCATCCAAGCTTGCAGTTTCTGTAACATACAGGGTATCAAATATTATAGTGATATTACATGACAGTGTGTGTTGAAATGTCATGTATGTATTACCTTTACCTTGGCTGAAGGGCTGAGAAGAAATGCTGATGTTTCAGCTCTGCTACTTTAGTCAGACACTGGAATAAAATGCTTTGTTGTTAAAATAAGTTCACTTGCAATCTTATAAGCAAAATGTGGCATGTGGTCAGACAGCTGGCACAGAGATTTTACACTATGACCATTCGGTTGATGCTCCACTAGTTCGTATGATCTCAAGTGCTCAACATACCAAGTGTCATAGTTTTTCAAGAGAAAATCAATGTTTCTGATGAGTAGTATATTTTGAATCTCTTTAAACAATGCAGCATAGGCACCAGTACACACAAACATGCCAGTAACAAATTTTGTGCCATCAATTGTTACTGGTTTTGTACCATATACGGTGTTACTGTCAGCAATACCAGAGATAAATGATTGTGTATCTGCAGGTAACGATGCAATGTACAAAGACTCCCATTTTGGATGTCTGTACAGGTGGTTTGAAAAATTTTGATGATGACAAGTAAAAAGCCATCATGCTTTGATGTCGCTCTGCCAAAGTTTTTAAGACATTTTTGTAGTTGCGAGTGTCATGAACAATTTTTTTGAAAACCTTATGCTTTCTCTCAAATCTCATTGTCCAAAGATGGACCAAGGGACCAAAGCACTTTAATAAGTGGGGATAATGCTTGATCTAATGATGCTTTGGCCTGAATCGAACATTTGAAAAAAAAAAGATTTGGACCACCGACAACTCTCTGGGAAAACTGCACAACTTGCAATTCCACATTTTGTCATAGATCAAAGAATCAGAATTTGATGTCAATCACCTTCACTTCACTTCACCTCATCACCTTCACTGGCTGTCTTTGGAGGCTGAACTGTGGTGGATGATCTCTCTCTCCAAGCTTCTTTTTGTCAAACACTAATATGGGGTCAGATAAAGAAATATGCATGAAAACATAAATATGCATGAAACATGAAAACAGATGAAAACAGAAAGCAAGCAGTACTGTTATATTTACGCTCTTATTACATCCACAAATGTTAAAGTTGTAAAACTAGTGTCGAAACCATTACGAACAGATTTCCATAACACCAAATTTTCATCTATGACGAGACATTGATTTTTACATTATGTTTTGTGGCTTGTAAGTTTGACCATTTCAACAGTTTCATCTAAATAAGCCACTGTCTGTTATGTTTTTTTACAGTAGGTACGTAAGTAAAATGTTCAAATTTGACACATCTAAACAAAACCCATCTTATTTTAAAGGGCTTAAAATAAATATTCCAATGATACTTGAATCGTCTTTCTGTGACAAGAATAAAGAAATTTATTGAGTTTTTTAATTCGTTTGTCATGATAAATTCTGGTATGATAAATCGATAGAAAAGTTGTGACCTGTTTTAGTATTTTTTACAGTTTTTATGTCATAAATTTTACATTTCTTGTCCAATTTTCAAAATCTTGGTACTATTGGAAAGTCTAGAAACAGGAATAAGTTAGCTACCTCATAATTTAGTTTTGTATTTTATATAGTTAAAAAAAATCGGGTCTATTTCTAAAGTGATAAAAAACGATACAACAATGTCGTCACAGCCGCCATTTTGTCGTCGCTTCTCTACAGCGTCTCTACAGCGTCGGTACCGCAACGGAGTACCGCAGCCTGAAAAAGTCTCTGATTCAAGAAAGGTCTCGTATCCACTCTGCCATCGCCATTTTATTTTAAGTCTTACTCACGTACCTATTTCCAGGTGAGCTTCTTCAGGTTTTGTGTGACTTTTGGTAAATTAGCCTTTAACTATTTCACTAAAATAATCCACCAATCGCTGAATTTGAAATTCTTACTGGTGGACTTCCAAAAAATTGACCTGAAGGTTCTATGTAAGCATTTACAACAATTAAAGAAAAAATGTTACCTTGTAATTTTCAGTGTGACTAAAATTCTTCTGTGTCGAAGATTGCTTCTAATGGCTGACACTCGGACAGGACAAGTCTCGGCAAACCACCTGAGTGCCCTGTGCAAAGCTCAGTGATGACGTCAATAGGCGGGGTTTTATTTTCTTTGTCTGAAGGAGTGATCAGAACTTAAACAGTTCAAATCAACAATACTTAAAATGAATGATAAACCCATCTTTACTCATAGCAAGTGAGTTAGTACATATAACACTTAGTTTTAGAGCTACTTAACTCATTTAATAATAGTTACTCTAACTATTTAGCTAAAGTGAGTACAAATAACTAACTTGTTTTAGTAAGAAGCACTATTGGGTATTACAGTGGTTCTAAACTGGAGAACTGTGGAACCACGGAACCGTAAACCTGACGCCGGGTCTCAGCGTGCACAGTTCTGGAGAGTTTCTAAAAATGCTGGGTGATTCAAAACATGTTTCAATTTAAAGCCCTTAAATCTGTGTTCATACAGCTGTGACCACAGAACACATCCATCGCACATCTGGTCCACAGCTGGGGGAGATTTTGCAGTGCTATCTGCATGTGAGCCACTTTTGGCTGCTGTATGGTTCTAATCTCACTGAAATGCCTCCGTCAGGTGTGATCGATGCTGCAGTGGAACAGAGGAAACCAGGCCATATGGGCCGGAGGAAACCAGGCCATGTGGGCCGGAGGAAACCAGGCCCTGTGGGCCGGAGGAAACCAGGCCCTGTGGGCCGGAGGAAACCAGGCGTTGCGGGCCGGAGGAAACCAGGCGATGCGGGCCGGAGGAAACCAGGCGATGCGGGCCGGAGGAAACCAGGCGATGCGGGCCGGAGGAAACCAGGCGATGCGGGCCGGAGGAAACCAGGCGATGCGGGCCGGAGGAAACCAGGCGATGCGGGCCGGAGGAAACCAGGCCCTGCGGGCTGGAGGAAACCAGGCCCTGCGGGCCGGAGGAAACCAGGCGATGTGGGCCGGAGGAAACCAGGCTTTGTGGGCCGGAGGAAACCATTTTTATTATTATTAGTGTCAGGAGCGCTGTAGAGCGAGCGGTTAGGAGGGACTCAGGAGGTGCGGGTAAGTGAGTCGATCCAATGAGTCGACTAGAGGAACAACAATTTGACACAGGCGCACGGACAATGCGGAATTTAAACTGAAACATGATCATGTGACCAACGAAAACCAACCAATGAAAATAACCAAATAATGAACACAAAGGAAATAACCAAAAGTCCCTCCGACCCACCGTCCTTCCGCATGTTCCTCCACCCGATTTCCTTCCACCCGCCATCCCTCCACATGTCCCTCCACCCGCTGTCCCTCCACCTACCGTCCCTCCAACCCACCATCCCTCAACCCGCCGTCCCTCCACACGTTTCTCCACCTGCCATCCCTCCACCCACTGTTCCTCCACACGTTTCTCCACCTGCCATCCCTCCACCCACTGTTCCTCCACACGTCCCTCCACATGTTTCTCCTCCTGCGATCCCTCCACCCACTGTTCCTCTACACGTCCCTCCACCCGCTGTCCCTCCACCTACCGTCCCTCCAATCCACCGTCCCTCAAACCGCCGTCCCTCCACACGTTTCTCCACCTGCCATCCCTCCACCCACTGTTCCTCCACACGTCCCTCCACCCGCTGTCCCTCCACCTACCGTCCCTCCAATCCACCGTCCCTCAAACCGCCGTCCCTCCACACGTTTCTCCACCTGCCATCCCTCCACCCACTGTTCCTCCACACGTTTCTCCACCTGCCAACCCTCCACCCACTGTTCCTCCACACGTCCCTCCACACATCCCTCCACCCACTGTTCCTCCACACGTCCCTCCACACATCCCTCCACCCACTGTTCCTCCACACGTCCCTCCACCTGCCATCCCTCCACTTACTGTTCCTCCACACGTCCCTCCACCCGCCGTCCCTTCACGCATCCCTCCGCATGTCCCTCCACACATCCCTCCACCTACCATCCCTCCAACCAACTGTCCCTCCACACGTTTCTCCACCTGCCATCCCTCCACCCACTGTTCCTCCTCACGTCCCTCCACCCGCTGTCCCTCCAACCCACCGTCCCTCAAACCGCCATCCCTCCACACGTTTCTCCACCTGCCATCCCTCCACCCACTGTTCCTCCACACATCCCTCCACCTGCCATCCCTCCACCCACTGTTCCTCCACACATCCCTCCACCCACTGTTCCTCCACACATCCTTCCACCCACTGTTTCTCCACACGTTTCTCCACCTGCCATCCCTCCACCCACTGTTCCTCCACACGTCCCTCCACACATCCCTCCACCCACTGTTCCTCCACACGTCCCTCCACACATCCCTCCACGCATCCCTCCACTCGCTGTTCCTCCACACGTCCCTCCACTCGCTGTTCCTCCACGCATCCCTCCACGCATCCCTCCGCATGTCCCTCCACACGTCTCTCCGCCCACCATCCCTCCGGCACACCGTTCCTACACATATCCCTCCACTATTCCACCACATGTCCCTCCACCCGCCGTCCTTCCACACGTCCCTCCACCCGCTCCTATGTTCTGAGGGAAATAAATTAAAATGCGTCGGGCGCGTGTAATTGGTCTGTTTGAAATATTGCAAATAACAGTAATTATCATTAAACGGCTTGTTCCATGAAAACAGGCGTCATGTCATTTTCTGTTCGGATCGCCGCGGTCAGATGTTTCAACAAACTCGTCTTTTTTTTGTTGTTTTGTTCGCACGCCGCTCGCTGTTTCCCGTCCCCACCCGTCCCCACCCGTCCATTAGAGCGCCTCTGTTTTGGAGTCGTATCATTTCCGAGTTGAACTTTCGTACCGGGATGTGAAACGGGGAGAGGCGCTTTGTCGCTTGCCGCTTGTTAAAAAAGAAAGCGGGATCCGCGGGAGTCGGCGGCCTTTGCGGTAATGACGGTGCGCGTGCCGCTCCTCCTCTGAGGCCCCCGGTACCGGCAAACATTTTCAATCTAATTACGGTCTGTACTCCACTTCTCTAAATGATTCCCACCTGCGGATCAGTTTAAGAGGAAAAACAAAGAGAAGGGAGCTCGGGTGGAGGCGGGTGGACGGGGGTGGAGACGGGAGGAGGCAGAATAAAAGGGCCAGAAGACAGAGGGACAAATAGAAAAAGAGTGGAAGAAGACATAGGACGATTATCCTGATCAGAATTACAGGGGGTGATGTCTGTTTTATGCCTATCCCTGCTCTCTTGGGGTAAAAGAAGGGGTAACACTGACCGATTACCACTCTATTACAGAATAAGTACTTGCCCATCCAGGGGAGAACGTCTCGGGTGCTGGGCAGATACACCCAGGACAGGACACCAATCTATCACTGGACAAACACTCACTCACACAGACACACTCTATATGGGGCAATTTGGAGAATGCAATTGACCTTGATCCATGTTTTTGGACTGTGGGAGGAAACCGGAGAACCCGGAGGAAACCCACGCGGACACGGGGAGAACATGCAAACTCCACCAAGATTTGGGATTCGAACCTGGATCCCCAGCACTGAGAGGAGAACATGCTAACCACATTTGGGGGTATTGCGGCAATTTGGAGAATTCAATTGACCTTGATCCATGGTTTTTGGACTGTGGGAGGAACCCGGAGAAAACCCACACAGACACAGGGAGAACATGGAAACTCCACCAGATTGGGATTCGAACCGGGAATCCCTAACACTGAGAGGAGAACATGCTAACCACAATTGGGGCATTATATGGAGCATTATGTGGGGCAATTTGGAGAATTCAATTGACCTCGATCCATGGTTTTTGGCCTGTGGGATGAAACCCGAAGAACCCAGAGGAAACCTGCGCGGACACGGGGAGAACATGGAAACTCCACCATATTGGGATTCGAACCGGGAATCCCCAGCACTGAGAGGAGAACATGCTAACCACATTTGGGACTATTGGGGCATTACATGGGGCAATTTGGAGAATTCAATTGACCTCGATCCATGTTTTTTGGACTGTGGGAGGAACCCGAAGAACCCGGAGGAAACCCACGCGGACACGGGGAGAACATGGAAACTCCACCAGATTGGGATTCGAACCGGGAATCCCCAGCACTGAGAGGAAAACATGCCAACCACAATTGGGGTGTTATATGGAGCATTATATGGGGCAATTTGGAGAATTCAATTGACCTCGATCAATGTTTTTTGGACTGTGGGAGGAACCCGAAGAACCCAGAGGAAACCTGCGCGGACACGGGGAGAACATGGAAACTCTACCAGATTGGGATTCGAACCGGGAATCCCCAGCACTGAGAGGAGAACATGCCGACCACAATTGGGGCATTATATGGAGCATTATATGGGGCAATTTGGAGAATTCAGTTGACCTTGATCCATGTTTGGGAAACCGAAGAACCCAGAGGAAACCCATGCGGACACGGGGAGAACATGGAAACTCCAGCAGATTGGGATTCGAACCGGGAATCCCTAACACTGAGAGGAGAACATGCCAACCACTAAGCCACCGTGCCACCCCAGCAAAATGGTAGTGTAACAAATATGAATAACCAAGTACACACACACACACACACACACACACACACACACACACACACACACTGGTGCAGTTGAAGTGTGCTGTGCAGGTTGTCAGGGGATTAATCTCATATCATGCTGTGTTGGAGAGAGGAGTGCCTCGACCGAGAAGCAAACACAATTTGCTCATCACTCGCTGCTTTCATCATCACAGACACGCGCAAATAAAATCACCGCCGTCCAGATTCGCTAATTTAGCAGCTTCACATCTCCAAATGTTATTACAGGAGCTGAGGAGCTTCACTAAGCTGCTCGCGGCACCCACTTCTTATCCGCCATGCTTGTTTGTGTGTGTGTGTGTGTGTGTGTGTGTGTGTGTGTGTGTCTTTTATTTATATGGTGTAGGTATAAGAAATTAAAGTATTGGGACACCTGCACGTTACACCCACCGGCGCTTTCATTACATCAGTTCCACTTTTCCGGGAAGTGTGTGTCCATGGGAGTCCATGCTTTATTTATTCAGAACAGCCTCGTGAGGTCGGACACCGATGTTGGAGGTTGAGGATGTGGCTTAGTCCGGGTTTTCGACACAAAACTCAGCAACTCGTCTCTTTATGACGTATCTTTACATTTTGTGTAAAAAAAAAAAAAAAAAAAGGTTTGTGTGTAATTATCCAGAATTCATGATCAGGTGGTAGATTTTGTTGGCTGGTGGTGATGTGCAGCTGTTTTGTGGGCGTTACTGAAGTTCACTTTAGGGGGGGGGGGGGGGAAGAGAACATCTCGGGCGCTGGGCAGATACACCCAGGACAGGACGCCAATCTATCACTGTACACACAGTCACACACACACAGACACGCACTCTATATGGGGCAATTTGGAGAACTCAATTGACCTTGATCCATGTTTTTGGACTGTGGGAGGAAGTGGTTTAGCATGTTCTCCTCTCAGCGCTAGGTTCTAGCTAGATTCTCGGTTCGAATCCCAATCCGGGTGGAGTTTCCATGTTCTCCCCATGTACGTGTGGGTTTCCTCCGGGTTCTCCGGTGTCCTCCCACAGTCCAAAAACACGGATCAAAGTCAATTGAATTCTCCAAATTGCCCCATATAGAGTGTGTGTGTGAGTGTGTGTGTCCAGTGAT
Source organism: Corydoras sp. C115 (assembly GCA_019802505.1). NCBI lineage: Eukaryota > Metazoa > Chordata > Actinopteri > Siluriformes > Callichthyidae > Corydoras > Corydoras sp. C115. The sequence continues at coordinate 250,388 of JAFMOC010000227.1, read as the reverse complement.
AGATTGGCGTCCTGTCCTGGGTGTATCTGCCCAGCGCCCAAAACGTTCTCCCCTGGATGGGCATGGAGAACCCCCCCGTGACCCTAATGGAGGATAAAGCGGAAGATAATGGATGGATATAACCTCGTCGCGTGCGGCACGGTGGCTTAGTGATTGGCATGTTCTCTCAGCGCTGGGGATTCCCCGTTCGAATCCTGATCCGAGTGGAGTTTGCATGTTCTCTCCATGTCTCTGTGGGTTTTCTCAGGGTTCTCCAGTTTCCTCCCACAGTCCAAAAACATGGATCAAGGTCAATTCAATTCTCCAAATTGCCCCATATAGAGTGTGTCTGTGTGTGTCCAGTGATAGATTGCCCCCCTGTCCTGGGTGTATCTGCCCCGCGTCTGAAATGTTCTCCCCTGGATGGGCATGGGGAACCCCCTCGCTACCCTAATAGAGGACAAAGCGGAAGATAATGGATGGTTGGATATAACCTCATCGTGGGCAGCACAGTGGCTTAGTGATAAGCATGTTCTCCTCTCAGCACTAGGGATTCCCGGTTCGAATCCTGACCTGGGTGGAGTTTGCATGTTCTCTCCATGTGGGTTTTTTCAGGGTTCTCCAGTTTCCTCCCACAGTCCAAAAACATGGATCAAGGTCTACTATATGCTCTAAATTGCCCCATATAGAGTGTGTTTGTGTGAGTGAGTGTGTGTCCAGTGATAGATTGGCGTCCTGTCCTGGGTGTATCTGCCCAGCGCCCAAAACGTTCTCCGCTGGATGTGCAAGTAGAACCCCCCCGCGATCCTAATAGAGGATAAAGCGGAAGATAATGGATGGATGGATAACTCGTGGCAAATCGTTCAGCTTACGGGCTTTTAATAGACGCCACAGCTATGCGTTTTCCTTTCGACGGTATTTAAACATGTTTTCCCCGAACGAAGCCGAACGCCGGTCCTTAGAAAGAAAAGACGAGAAGTCATTATATTTGTAGCTTTTATTCAGGAGCGCAGTTAACAGTTCAGCAGAGATAAAAGAAAACATGACATTCGGTGAATAAAGGTAGAAAAGAAAAGCCGGGGTACAAAACGCAGCGTTTAATGTATGACGTTTAAGGAACTGGAATAGAAAAGGACGCCGAACGTTTAAATTGAATCGAAATGAAAAGCAAATCTGATTCAAAAAGCCTCTTTGTGACGGTGAAGTGACGCCGACGCCGTCGCCGCGTCCTCCACCGACGTGCTCCACCGACGTGCTCCACCTGGCCCTGACCTGAAAACCCCTTTACATTCCTCGCTGAAGGTTAAAGTTACTGTATGGAGTCGGTACGGCTGTAAACACACTGCCAGGGATAAGTTCAGGATTTGGATGCCTCTGCGGCACGCCTGCGGAACGTCGCTCGGGTCAGAACCTTGGCTTCTGGTAGAACTCCTTTAACGGGTTCCATCGGGTGACTGAAAGCCATCAGGTTCAAGATACAAGAAAGTTGAATTATGTTTTGTATGGCATGTGGTACGTGAGACAGAGACGAAATTATGGCTCAGGGACCCCGTTTACCCCGTTCTGTTAAAGTTACATTTTAAAGGAAAATAAGATATAAATACGATATCGATATGTAAAATATAATATATAATATACAATTATGAACAATTATAAATATCTAATACAGAATATACAACAATCAATATAATATAGTTTCCTCCGGGTTCTCCGGTTTCCTCCCACAGTCCAAAAACATGGATGAAGGTCAATTGAATGCTCCAAATTGCCCCATATAGAGTGTGAGTGTGTGCCCAGTGATAGCTTGGCCGCCCTGTCCAGGGTGTATCTGCCCGAAACGTTCTCCCCTGGATGGGCATGAAGAACCCCCCCAATAGAGCCAACCCGACCCTAATAGAGGATAAAGCGTAAGATAATGGATGGAATATAATATAGAATATTACAGCTATTATTTATAGTTATATATACATATACATATATATATATATATATATATATATATATATATATATATATATATATATAGGGCGGCACAGTGTCTTAGTGTTTAGCATGTTCTCCTCTGGAGATTTCCGGTTCGAATCCCAATCTGGGTGGAGTTTGCATGTTCTCCCCGTGTCCGTGCGGGTTTCCTCCGGGTTCTCCAGTTTCCACCCAGATTCCAAAAACATGGGTCAAGGTCAATTGAATTCTCCAAATTGCCCCATATAGAGTGCGTGTGTGTGAGTGAGTGTGTGTCCAGTGACAGATTGGCGTCCTGTCCTGGGTGTATCTGCCCGAAAAGTTCTCCCCTGGATGGGCATGGGGAACCCCCCCCCCCCCCCCCCCGCAACCCTAATAGAGGAAAGTGGAAGATAATGGATGTATGTACTGTATATGTGTATGTGTGTGTGTATATATATATATATATATATATATATATATATATATATATATATATATATATATATATATATATATATATATATATGTGTGTGTGTGTATATATATATATATATATATATATATATATATATATATATATATATATATATATATATATATAGTGTAAAATATATAAAATGTAGTGTAAAATAAAATGATATAAACATAAACTCCAAATTGAATTCTCCAAATTGTACACTATATATATATATATATATATATATATATATATATATATATATATATATATATTATATATATATATATATATATATATATATATAGTGTAAAATATATAAAATGTAGTGTAAAATAAAATGATATAAACATAAACATAGCTTCATATGCTTTGTGAAATATAGCAAAAACTATGTATATAAGTGTAGAATGAGGTAGATGTTGTAGTGTTTTGGTGGATTTCATATTTCAGGAGGATGAAGAAGCGTTTATTCTGTTCTCTGCAGCCCTGGTTCCTGTGTTTTAGGTCCTCGCGGTCTCTGAACCTCTCTCTATCTAAAGGGATGCCCGTCTTTACCCCTTACCCACCCCGGCATCAAACCCAGGACCTCCGCGCTGTGGGGCGGCGGCGGTACTAACTGCTGCACCGTCCTCCTGCCGTCAATCAGAGACGAGCAGAGAGACGAGACAGACCGCAGAGTTCCTCCGAAGTTCGTCCTCTTCATAAAAAACATATCCAACTTTTATCTGTAAGTCTGGGGAGTAAAGTTCCTGTGATCTGGCGACGCCGTGAGATTGACAGACCGGCGCTCGCCAAGTGTCTCGCGGTGCAAATCTCCGGTTTTAACTCTGGGGGGGGGGAGGCGCCGCTCGTGCTTCGGCTTCAGCAGCCTTGCCCGTCAGCTCCATCACGGGCAGGTGACAGGTGAGGCGGAGCGTGTGTCACGCGATCGCCCGAACACACACACACACACACACACACGAGCGCGGGCAGCCGACGTGCGGATTGGTGTATCTGGTGCCTACGCAGGCCTCGTTTGTCCCCCAGCCAAGTCGCAGGGTGCCGGCGGGGCCCGGAGCAAAGCGGCGGCGCGGTATCAGTATCACGCCGCCGACGCCTGCCTGCTCTCTCTGGCACAGCGTGGCCCGCCAACCTCTCTCACACACACACACACACACACACACACACATACATACACACACACGCTAAAACACACACAGACACAATTCTCTCACCTTCAGCTCAGAGTGCTCACCATCTGCAGCACTGCTAACGCAACCGCAACGCCTGGCTCCTGCCAAGCACAAGCCCCCGCACAGCCTCCAAACACACACACACACACACACACACACACACGGCAGTTGCTAAACCCCGAGTGAGGTCGTCTGTCCTGTCCGTGGTCTCCATAACAGCTGTGAGCGTAAGATCTCATCTGGGTGTCTGGTACGTAATTAGGAGGCTCCAGGTGATCCCTCTCGCGAGGAGGCGATGAGGGCATGGTGATATTACAAGCCAAATTACAGAGGCGTCACCCTGAACTAATTTAGCGTCTCTCCGGCCACACGGCTCTAATCCTCTTATCTCCGCGTGCCGCCTCGCAAAACAAATAAACTGCGGTCATCTCCACTTCCACATTCATCTTCGCCGCCGCTGAAAGTCTCCACCGAGCCGGTGGAGGAGACGCGGAGCGCTTCAAGTTAGTTCAAGTTATTTATTTATAATGTGTTTTTTACAATAGTACATCGTCACAAAGCAGCTTTACAGAGTTATTAACCTTTAAACCCCCAAAAAGCAAGACGAAGAGACAGCGGCAAGACAAAACTCTCTGTTGTGTTGTTATTTTAAGGATGAAACCTTGTGAGGACCGAGACTCATCGTCCTTGAGCGGGGGGGCAGTATCAACAATGCAGAATAGCCATATACAGATTGTGTGATGATCATTCATTCATTCATTGTCTCCCGCTTTATCCTCTATTAGGGTCGCGGTGGGGTTCCCCATGCCCATCCAGGGGAGAACATCTCGGGCGCTGGGCAGATACACCCAGGACGGGACACCAATCTATCACTGGACACACACTCACTCACACAGACACACTCTATATGGGGCAATTTGGAGAACTCAATTGACTTGATCCATGTTTTTGGACTGTGGGAGGAAACCGGAGAACCCGGAGGAAACCCACGCAGACACGGGGAGAACATGGAAACTCCACCCAGATGGGGATTTGAACCGGGAATCCCTAGCGCTGAGAGGTGAACGTGCTAAACCACTAAGCCACCCTGTTGTGTTGTTATTTTGAGGATGAAACCTTGTGAGGACCGAGACTCATCCTCCTTGAGCGGGGGGGCAGTATCAACAATGCAGAATAGCCATATACAGATTGTGTGATGATCATGTGACCAGTGTTTAACAGTTGCAATTGAGCGCTTTTTACAATAGTACATCGTCACAAAGCAGCTTTAGAGTTATAAACCTTTAAACCCCCAAAAAGCAAGACGAAGAGACAGCGGCAAGACAAAACCTCCTGTTGTATTGTTCTTTTAAGGTTGAAACCTTGTGAGAAGCAAGACTTAACCTCCTTGAGCGGGGGAGCAGTATCAACAATGCAGAATAGCCATGTACAGATTGTGTGATGATCATTTATTCATTCATTATCTCCCGCTTTATCCTCTATTAGGGTCGCGGTGGGGTTCCCCATGCCCATCCAGGGGAGAACATCTCGGGCGCTGGGCAGATACACCCAGGACAGGACACCAATCTATCACTGGACACACACTCACTCACACAGACACACTCTATATGAGGCAATTTGGAGAATTCAATTGACTTGATCCATGTTTTTGGACTGTGGGAGGAAACCGGAGAACCCGGAGGAAACCCACGCAGACACGGGGAGAACATGGAAACTCCACCCAATTGGGGATTCGAACCGGGAATCCCTAGCGCTGAGAGGCGAACGTGCTAACCACTAAGCCACCGTGCCACATGTGATGATGCCACATGTGATAAATACATGTGACCCGTATTTAACACTTGTAATTGAGCGCTTTTTACAATAGTACATTGTCACAATGCAATTGCCCCATATATAATTGCCCCATATAGTGTATGTGTGTGTTTGACACACATACACTATATAATAATAGTTTACAATTTTATAAGCCTTTTATAAGCCTCTTGCCCAAAGAACAAGACAAAGCGACAGCGGCAAGACAAAACTCCCTGTTGTGTTTTTATTTTAAGGATGAAACCTCGTGAGGACCTAGACTCATCCTCCCTGAGCGGGGGGGCAGTATCAACAGTGTAGAACAGCCATGTACAAATTGTGTGATGATCATGTGACCCGTATTTAACACTTGCAATTGAGCGCTTTTTACAATAGTACATCGTCACAAAGCAATTGCCCCATATATAATTGCCCCATATAGTGTATGTGTGTGTTTGACACACATACACTATATAATAATTCATTCATTCATTATCTCCCACTTTATCCTCTATTAGGGTTGCGGTGGGGTTCCCCATGCCCATCCAGGGGAGAACATCTCAGGCGCTAGGCAGATAGACCCAGGACAGGACACCAATCCATCACTGGACACACACTCACTCACACAGACACACTCTATATGGCAATTTTGAGAATTCAATTGACTTGATCCATGTTTTTGGACTGTGGGAGGAAACCGGAGAACCCGGAGGAAACCCACACCGACACGGGGAGAACATGAAAACTCCACCCAGATGGTGCTAACCACTAAGCCACCGTGCCGCCACTTTATGCTAATAGTTTACAATTTTGTAAGCCTTTTATAAGCCTCTTGCCCAAAGAGCAAGACAAAGCGACAGCGGCAAGACAAAACTCCCTGATGTGTTATTTTAGGGATGAAACCTTGTGAGGACCAAGACTCATCCTCCTTGAGTGGGGGGGGGGGCAGCATCAACAGTGTAGAACAGCCATGTAAAGCTATAGAAGTCCATCGAGGACGTTCTGCAGGACCGCCGGTCCAATACGAATCCAGGTTCCATTCAGGAATCGTCTGAAGTGCTTCAGCGGAACACTTAGATGACTTATAATTAGATTTGCAAAACCATGGGCTAAACTTGCTGCTGCTGGGTGCTGGTGGTGGTGGTGTTGTGGTGGTGCTGGTGGAGAACCACCAACTAAATACGTTGACAACGAGCAGGCTTGACATTTGGCCCTGCGTAATTAGGAATGTGCCAGCTTTCCCTTCCCAGTAAATCTCAGCACTCCATCATTATTCTCCACGGCGTTGACTTTGTCATGTTCCTTCGCTTAAGCGCCGCCGTTTTCGTAAATATTGCAGCCAAAATTGTGCTGCGATTTATTTATTATTTTTTTCCCCCTCCCGCTTAATTGCCTGCCCTCCAAACACAATCTGCTTTGGCAGTACATAAGATGGTACGCGAGTTAATAGAGGCAGCGAGTTGGCACGCAAGCTGCGCGTTCTGAAGGGAGAGCAGGACGACGAAGAGACGACGAAGTGTTGGAGCCGCGGAGGGTGGATCGCGCAGGCGAGCTGCAGAGCAGCAGGCAGATGCCACCAGAGCGTGAGCTGTCTGTCAGCCCGACAGACTCGCAGCGCCGCGGAGGGGAGAGACGGCGAGGGGAGGGAGGGAGGGAGGAAGACGTAGGTTGTGCCGGCGTCTCGCGCTGTCAAGTTTCTAAGTTGCGGCGGGATGAGCGATCGATTCGTTATTAACCACGATCAGACGGAACATCCCGCTCGCTAGAACCTCCGCCGAGATCACGTCCTGTTTGTCTCCGATCCGGAGGCTACGCGGAAAAAATACTTAAAAATCAAATAAAGAGAGAGAGGAACGCGCACCTGTTCAGCTGTTCGTTCGTTTGGTTCGAATCCAAATGAAACTTTACTTTTAATTTGATTGGATCATTAAAACCAACGATGACGTCCTTTGGCGGACACGGTGGCTTGGTGGTTGGCATGTTCTCCTCCCAGCGCTGGGGATTCCAGGTTCCAATCCCAATCTGGGTGGAGTTTTCATGTTCGAACCTGGATCCCCAGCGCTGAGAGGAGAACATACTAATCACTTAGCCACTTGGTGTTTGTTAGGAACTGTTACTCTGAACGGATTTAAGACACAACGCTATAAACCTAATAATGTGGGTTAGTGGTTGGCATGTTCTCCTTCCAGCGCTGGGGATTCCAGGTTCCAATCCCAATCTGGGTGGAGTTTCCATGTTTAATGTGGCTTGGTGGTTGCCATGTTCTCCTCCCAGCGCTGGGGATTCCAGGTTCCAATCCCAATCTGGGTGGAGTTTCCATGTTTAATGTGGCTTGGTGGTTGCCATGTTCTCCTCCCAGCGCTGGGGATTCCAGGTTCCAATCCCAATCTAGGTGGAGTTTTCATGTTTAATGTGGCTTGGTGGTTGCCATGTTCTCCTCCCAGCGCTGGGGATTCCAGGTTCCAATCCCAATCTAGGTGGAGTTTTCATGTTTAATGTGGCTTGGTGGTTGTCATGTTCTCCTCCCAGCGTGTGTTAGGAACTGTTACTCTGAACGCATTTAAGACACAACGCTATAAACCAAACAATGTGGGTTAGTGGTTGGCATGTTCTCCTCTCAGTGCTGGGGTTTCCGGGTTTCAATCCCAATCTGGCCGGAGTTTCTATGTTCGAATCCTCAGCGCTGAGAGGAGAACATACTAACCACTAAGCCACTTAGTGTCTGTTAGGAACTGTTACTCTGAACGGATTTAAGACACAACGCTATAAACCTAATAATGTGGCTTGGTGGTTGGCATGTTCTCCTCCCAGAGCTGGGAATTCCAGGTTCCAATCCCAATCTGGGTGGAGTTTTCATGTTTAATGTGGCTTGGTGGTTGGCATGTTCTCCTCCCAGTGCTGGGGATTCCAGGTTCCAATCCCAATCTGGGTGGGAAAAATGGGAGTTTCCATGTTCGAACCTGGATCCCCGGCGCTGAGAGGAGAACATACTAATCACTTAGCCACTTAGTGTCTGTTAGGAACTGTTACTCTGAATGGATTTAAGACACAACGCTATAAACCTAACAATGTGGGTTAGTGGTTTAGCATGTTCTCCTCTCAGCGCTGGGGATTCCAGGTTCCAATCCCAATCTGGGTGAAGCTTCCATGTTCTCCCCATGTCCGCATAGGTTTCCTCCGGGTTCTCTGGTGTCCTCCCACAGTCCAAAAACATGTATTCAAGGTAAATTGAATGCTCGAAATTGCCCCATATAGTGTGTATGTGTGTGTGAGTGTGAGTTTGTGCCCTGTCCTGGGTGTATCTGCCCAGCGCCTGAAACCCTGAAACGTTCTACCTGGTTGGGCACGGGGAACCAAACCAGAACCTTTGGTTCCCCGTGCTCCAGAACCTTTATTGGAACCTCCTGGAACCTTTTTGTCTTCAGTGAATTAAAGCAGCCTAAATTTGGGCCTTCCAGGTGCTTACTGGTTTTATTCGCTGGTTTTATTGAATTTATTTATTTGACCTCTCTAAGTGTAAAATTTGCGCCTAAACTGGAGCCCTGGTTTAAAAAATATTAAAAAACCTCTCAGAAAGGAGTTGTGATGAATTGGAACGCCGATTCAGAATATTAAACCTGTCTTTTTACCCTGAATTATGATGAAGTTATATAATTTGCTTGTAGTTTGTATATGAATGATGGAAATGTTAATAAAAAAACAGAAGCACAGAGACGCAAACACAACGCAGCTTTAAAAACAAAAAAACAAAAACAAACCGCAGTGGTCCGTCGTCACTAAACGGCGAAAAGAGACATCAGATGAAGCTGGGATTTAGTGTAACAGGGGGGTACAGAGGGGGGCGCAGCAGATTTTCCGGGGCCCTCGCAGTGCCACTAAGCCACTCGCTTTAAGCTTTAATCCCTGAGGGGAAATATGACACGGCGTAAATATCAATAACAAATAAAGCATCAGCGGCGAGGCCCGGCTTTATCTGAGCGATTTGAGCGTCCTTAATCTCCGAGCTGCTCTTGACACTCAATTAAAAGTGAAGAATGCGCCGTCCCGCCTCACTCCGCCGCCTCGCCTCACTCCGCCGCCTCACGCTCTCACAAGCAGGCTGCGCTGGAGCCGCCGTCGCCCCCCGCCGACGCCCTCCGGCCGCACTCGTCCCCGTCTCTGTCAGGCGAACGCGCGTCGGGAAACGAGACGTGGAGACCTCGAGGCTCGTTCGGCTCGTCGCCATTCAATGCGCCGACGCTGACTTGATGGCATGCGAAGCTTTTGAAAGGCCTTAAGCCAAATCTCTAAGACATCCATGGGCAAAGTGACGAGGCGATAAAGTGGTGAAAGCAGTCGGGACGCGGCGGCGGCGGCGGCGGTTCAGAGTAATGAGCTCAGACTAAAGCTGCATTCGAACGAGCTGTGAATGATTGCGGTCGTGATGTCGAGGTGGGAACCGATACACGTGTCAATACACGAGTCTCATCGGTTTTAGCACGTCTTTATTCCCCCAAGTTTTTTTTTTTGTTTTGTTTTAATTTATTATACAGCGGAGATAAATCGAACACATTGTTATGAAGCCGGGATTCTGTGATGTAATCACTCGTTTTGGATTTACATTTACCTTTAATCTTCCCTTCAATCGGAACAATTAATTTTAAAAAAGAAGTGAAGTGCACTGCAACAAATCTGAGAAAAATATCCACAAATCAAGAAACAATTGACATTAATGAAGTAAAATCGTCTGCGATTAAATTCATTTCACTAAGATTTCTTGAAATAGGAAAATGTCCTAAAAAGTCTAAAATATTATCCATCTATTCATTATCTTCCGCTTTATCCTCTATTAGGGTTGCGGGGGGGTTCCCCATGCCCATCCAGGGGAGAACGTCTCGGGTGCTGGGAAGATACACCCAGGACAGGGCACCAATCTATCGCTGGGCACACACTCAATCACACACTCACACACACAGACACACTCTATATGGGGCAATTTGGAGAATTCAATTGACTTGATCCATGTTTTTGCACTGTGGGAGGAAACCGGAGGAAACCCACGCAGACACGGGGAGAACATGTAAACTCCACCCAGATTGGGATTTGAACCGGGAATCCCTAATGCTGAGAGGAGAACATGCCAACCACTAAGCCACCATGCCGCCCCTAAAATATTGTTATAATTATCTTAAGTAGAAATCAAATAAAAATTTTAAATAAAGATTTGTTAAGATTTTCTGACTTTCATTTTAATATATATATATATATATATATATATATATATAAAATTTATTTATTTATTTGTTACTATTATTATTATTTATTTTTTTTTTTTGCAGTGTTGCTTGTTGAGCAGCAGAACATGGTGGCGAGCAGGTTAGCACTAGGTCCAATTCAGTGTTTATATAATTCACACACACACAGAACACGGTAACAAACATGGGGATCAACCTTGGGGTTACCAAAGAACGTTTCAGTTCAGATTTTTTATTCAGTTTCATTACTATGAGCAAAGAAAATCAAGCAACTTATTGTTTTTTGGTGAACGGTATGCTGGTAAACAGTTTGGGGAAAGTCCGTTTTAATATTACAAAGCAAAGTCGACATGGTTTAAGTTTATTTATTAACATAGAGCTTTTTACCGTAGTTCACTGTCTTAACGCAGAATCAGAATACTTTATTAATCCCAAAAAAAAAAACGAAAACAAAAATAAAAACAAAAATTAAGTTGAAGGTTACAAGTTAGATAAACAAAATGTGTATATATATATATATATATATATATATATATATATATATATATATATATATATATATATATATATATATATATATATATACACTGTGTGTGTGTGTGTGTATATATATATATATATATATATATATATATATATATATATATATATATATATATATATATATATATATGTGTGTATATATATATATATATATATATGTGTGTGTGTGTGTGTGTGTGTGTGTGTGTGTATATATGTATATATGAGGTAGTGTTGGTGGCAAGTTATTTATTAATTTATTAAGATAAAAAATATTGCAGTTTGGTGAAAATATATTGCATATAAAATATATATTAAGTTAAATATTAAGAAATATTGTTATATTGAGTTAAGCAGCTTTAAGCTGAGTTTTAAGCCTGAACCTTCAAAACGGGCGCGGTAGCTCAGTGGTTAGGGTGTTGGAAGGTTGGGGGTTCAAACCCCAGGTCCACTGAAGTTACCAATGTTGGTCCTTGAGCAAGGCCCTTAACCCTCATTGCTCCAGGGATGTTGTGATGAACCCTGTGCTCACCTTGGAAGTCGCTTTGGATAAAAGCATCTGCTGAATGACCAAATGTAATGCAAATGTAAAACTTATGTCCTTGTGAGGACCAAGGCTCAGTGGCGGACTTCTCCTCCATAAGCGGCATTATCCATGGTTGGATGATTTTAAAGCAGAACTCGTCTCATTTCCCCCCAAATCCCTGAACTTCACCCCATCCAGCACCTGGATGAGGAACCAGGACTGGCAATCAGGTCCCCTCACCCTACATCAGTGTCTGACCTCACATATGTCCACAATCATACAGAAAGCCACCGCACCCACATCACACATGGACGCCGTCACAGCTCGTCTCGTGAGTTCCGCCTCCTCGTCCTGCCGGCACGGGGCAGAACCCAGGCACGGCATTTTAACGGCGTCTTCGCCGAAAGTCGCTTCCTTTCTCTTCCCGACTTGACACTGCCAGTCTGCCGCCCTCTCAAAAGACGGCATCTGCGCGGGTCTGCCTTCCAACGCGCCGCAAATCTATCTATTTTCTAATTTATCCCACAGAATGCGCTTTGTCTTGCTTTTAAATCCTCTGTTCTTCGCCCCCAACGAGGTGCCTCTGTGCAACACAGATAAATAGGAATTCCGAAACTCCAATGCTTCATTTGTCATGGTCTAAATTCCAAGAGTGGAATCTACAAATAGCTCCAGCGATGTTAATTTGCAATGCCTAAGGCCTGATACCATGTAGGAGGCTTCGGTGATATTTGCTCCTTGCATATTTTGTTCTCGGGTTCTCACTCTCCCTCTCCCCAACAAATCAAAAAAACAGAATATATATATAAATATACTTTTCACGGCAAACGCTGCGAATGCCAGTCTCTCTCTCTTTTTTTTTTATATTTATTTATTTTTTTAAATCCTCCACAGACTACCGTAGAAAGGCAGTGCCCATTATTTTCTATGACATTACAGTTTTAATTGAATTGAACACAATTTACTCCTTAAGAAAACTTTTAATTAAACGCCATATGGACAGACGGTGGAGAGAAGTGGCCTCCGTGAATTTCTACCCCCTCTGGGAAAATTGTGGTATAATTAAGAATTTGAACTGTAATGACACACGTGGATGTAATGGAAGGGCTCTATGCAAATGGAGGGGTGGGGGGGTGGGGGGTGCCATGTATAAGCGCTCATTTGACGCCGCGGCTTCGGCGCCGCGTCTGGGAAACCGAGTTCCCCGGAGCCTGTCTCGTGAAGACTGAAAAGTGTGGAGGAGGAAGCGAACGGATCTGGGTCATGTGACCCCTCGCCACGACTAACGCTGCGTTTCAGATAGCAGACGTTAATTCGACGCGACGCATCACAGACGTCCGTCCGAACGGCTGCTGGGGCTATTGATCGATTTGTCACCTTCACGTGAGGTTTGGAAATAAATAAAAAATAATAAATAAAAACGCTCTGCAGGGAGAAAAGTATTGCGACGCCAACAGACGGATTTCTGCGAGGTTTCGGAGTGTGTCTGTGGGATTGTCTGCTCATCCGTTATTAGTGAGGTCAGACACTGATGAACATCTCAGTTCTAGTTCATCCCAGGACTTCTTCCACACTAAACTCACTCAGCCCTGTACTCTTGGACATTGATTTGTGCACTGGGAACAGAAAAGGACCTTCCCTGGGGTGCGGTAGCTCAGTGGTTACGGTGTTGGGCTAGCAATCTGAGGGTTGTGGGTTCAAATCCCAGGTCCGCTAAAGTTACCAATGTGGGTCCTTGAGCAAGACCCTTAACCCTCATTGCTCCAGGGAAGTTGTGATGAACCCTGTGTTCACCTTGTAAGTCCATCCATCCATTATCTTCCACTTTATCCTCTACTTGGGTCGTGGGGGGGGTTCCCTATGCCCATCCAGGGGAGAACGTTTTGGGCGCTGGGCAGATACACCCAGGACAGGACCCCAATCTATCACTGGATACACACTCACACAAATTGGGGCAATTTGGAGAACTCAATTGACTTGATCCGGGTGGCACGGTGGCTTAGTGGTTGGCATGTTCTCCTCTCAGCGCTAGGGATTCCCGGTTCGAATCCCAATCTGGGTGGAGTTTCCATGTTCTCCCCGTGTCCGCGTGAGTTTCCTCCGGGTTCTCCGGTTTCCTCCCACAGTCCAAAAAACATGGATCAAGTCTATTGAATTCTCCAAATTGCCCCATATAGAGTGTGTCTGTGTGAGTGAGTGTGTGCCCAGTGATGGATTGGCGTCCTGTCCTGGGTGTATCTGCCCAGCGCCCGAAACGTTCTCCCTTGGATGGGCATGGGGAACCCCCTCGCGACTCTCATAGAGGATAAAGTGAGAGATAATGGATGGATGGAATTGACTTAATCCATGTTTTTGGACTGTGGGAGGAAACCCGGAGAACCTAGAGGAAACCCACGGGGAGAACATGGAAACTCCACCCAGATGGGGATTCGAACCAGGAATCCCTAGCGCTGAGAGGAGAACATGCTAACCACTAAATCACCTTGTAAGTCGCTTTGGATGAAAGCGTCTACTAAATGACCAAATGTAATGTAAATGTAATGTTCCCTAAACCGTCACATGACCACGAGTTTGATCTGTACATGGGACCGAATGAAAGGCGTACTCTCATGATTAAAAGGCGTGTCCTGATACTTCTGTGGCCCTTATATGGACCTGTAAGCTCCTCACGTCACAACGTTCCCTTGTCTGAGCGGGCGTCTGGTGCTCGGCGCTCAACGTTGGAACCTGGAACGTTTTCCTGGTCACAATGGACCTCATTCACAGGAACTGAGTCATTTTGGAAAACAAGCGAGCCGTCAGCCGAGCGCCGCCACGGAGTTTCATACCAAATTCTGTTTCGTGCCGTGAAACGAACAGAACTGAAAGTAGAACTAATCCGAGGCGAAGTCGGAGCCTGAGAGGAGCCTGCTTTCGGCTCGGTGCCGAGGGTTTCCACGCGCCGCGTTGCTGATTAAAAGCCCAAACGAGTTGAGTGCCGAACAAACTGCACATTCACTCTCGCTTCTTACGGGACGGCATGGTTCATTTCTCTCCTTTGGGAGAGGTGTTAAGTGCAGCAGAACCAGAGGTCCTTTGTTTCCTGGCAGGGTCCGGTTCCCAGCTCAGCCCCGCTGTGTGAGCTGCTGAGAAACGCACTGTTGCCTGCATTCAGAGAATCTCACTGTACAATAAAAACATTATGATTCAATCATTATCTTCTGCTGAATCCTCTACTGGATTAAATTTAAGATAATACCGGGGGGGGGGCGGCACGGTGGCATAGTGTTTAGCATGTTCTCCTCTCAGCGCTGTGGATTCCCGGTTCGAATCCCCATCTGGGTGGAGTTTCCATGTTCTCCCCGTGTCCCCATGGGTTTCCTCCGGGTTCTCCGGTTTCCTCCCACAGTCCAAAAACATGGATCAAGTCAATTGAGTTCTCCAAATTGCCCCATATAGAGTGTGTTTGTGTGAGTGAGTGTGTGCCCAGCGATGGGTTGGCATCCTGTCCTGGGTGTATCTGCCCAGCGCCCGAGACGTTCTCCCCTGGATGGACATTGGGAACCCCACCGCAACACTAATAGAGGATAAAGCAGAAGATAATGGATGAATGAATAATACCGGGGGAGGGGGTGTTTCGGGCGCTGGGCAGATACACCCAGGACAGGATACCTATCTATCACTGGATACACACTCACTCACACAGACACACTCTATATGGGGCAAATCAGAGCTTTCAATTTACCTTGAATCAATGTTTTTGGCACCCAGAGGAAACATGCAAACCAGATGGGGATTCGAACCTGTAAGCCCCAGCGCTGAGAGGAGAACACACTAAGCCATGCCTCCCCCACTTATTCCATCCATCCATTATCCTCTAGGACTAGGGTCATGGGGGGGTTCCCCATGCCCATCCAGGGGAGAACGTTTCGGGCGCTGGGCAGATACACCCAGGACAGGGCGCCAATCTATCGCTGGACGCACACTCACTCACACACACACACACTCTCTACATGGGGCAATTTGGAGAATTCAATTGACTTAATCCATGTTTTTGAACTGTGGGAGGAAACGGAGAACCCGGAGGAAACCCACGCGAACACATGGAGAACATGGAAACTCCACCCAGATGGGGATTCGAACCGGGAATCCCTAGAGCTGAGAGGAGAACATGCCAACCACTAAGCCACCGTGCCGCCCCGGCCCACATTATTATTATTATTATTTTCATTCATTCATTATCTCCCGCTTTTATCCTCTATTAGGGTCGCGGTGGGGTTCCCCATGCCCATCCAGGGGAGAACGTCTCGGGCGCTGGGCAGATAGACCCAGGACAGGGCGCCAATCCATCGCTGATTATTATTATTTTATTTTATTTATTTATTTTTTTTTATTAA
The DNA here is from genome assembly GCA_019802505.1 of Corydoras sp. C115. Classification (NCBI taxonomy): domain Eukaryota; kingdom Metazoa; phylum Chordata; class Actinopteri; order Siluriformes; family Callichthyidae; genus Corydoras; species Corydoras sp. C115. The sequence goes on along the minus strand of JAFMOC010000227.1, from coordinate 234,381 downwards.
TTTTTGAAAATTATTTCTATTTCAAGTTAAATCTTGATTAAATCTTGAAATTTTGGTAAGTAATTCAGTGCAGTGTGATTTAACTGTAAATTAAAGTCAAATCCATTTAGTTCTAGTAATTCCATTTAATTCAGTCGTTTACTTAGTTTTGTTTGATGTTCTAAAAAATTCTAAAATTCTATTTTAATCTACACATCCATCTTTTTTCAGATGGATGTTCACTGTAGTCGTTACATAAGTGTTGTGGATAAAACCTTAGGTTCTGCTCCACCGTAGAGAATCAGAACACAAGCCATGGAGTCGTGACAATATTTGTACTTTTGTGGAAACAGTTTGGGGAAGGTCCTTTCTGTGGCCCAATGCACAAAGTAAGGTCCACAAAAAGAAAAGAAGTCCTGGAAATGTGGATGGACTTTCAGATAAGATAAGATAAGATAGACCTTTATTTGTCCCACAATGAGGAAATTCACATTCTCAGCAGCAGATACATTAGAAGAAATGTAAGAAAGGTATTTAGACATTATAAAGAAATAAAAAAAAAACTAGGAACATTTTAAATAGAATTAGAAATCTATATATACACGATAAAATTCTAATTTTCTAATTATCATGTAGAGGGTTCTTGATTTACAAACATCACCGAAAATGCGGTGGCTTAGTGGTTGGCATGTTCTCCTCTCAGCACTAGGGATTCAAGGTTCGAATCCCAATCTGGGTGGAGTTTCCATGTTCTCCCCGTGTCCGTGTGGGTTTCCTCCGGGTTCTCCGGTTTTAATTGAGGGGTCTTTATTTACAAACATCACCGAAAATGCGGTGGCTTTGTGGTTGGCATGTTCTTCTCTCAGCACTAGGGATTCAAGGTTCGAATCCCAATCTGGGTGGAGTTTCCATGTTCTCCCCGTGTCCGCGTGGGTTTCCTCCGGGTTCTCCGGTTTCCTCCCACAGTCCGAAAACATGGATGAAGTCAACTGAGTTCTCCAAATTGCCCCATATAGAGTGTGTCTGTGTGAGCGAGTGTGTGTCCAGTGATAGATTGGCGCCCTGTCCTGGGTGTATCAACCCAGTGCCCGAAATGTTCTCCCCTGGATGGGCATGGGGAACCCCCCCCACCCCCACCGCAACCCTAGTAGAGGATAAAGCAGAAGATGATGGATGGATGAAGAACCGCAGAAAATGGTGGCACGTCCCTGTATCCCCTTTTTTGTTGTTTGTTTTAGTTTGCCGCTGTATGAGACGGGCACTGTTTGGAACACGTGTTCACTCTGATGTCCGGTTATTAAGGATAACACATTAATTTACAGTAACAGTAAATTACAGTTTGTTTCTGAGCGTGTGGGTTTTGTGTCCGTGGAACACTTTGCTTCCTGAAGAGAAATGAAATGAAATGGAGGAGCGCTGAGCGGAGCAGGTTGGAACATGAGGATGAGGATGAGGATGAGGAGAGGCGGAACTGAAGAGCACTGATGTGTTAAAAGCCTTCCACACAAAAGAGAAGATAAACAGCGTCAGGTGCTGAGAATCAGAACCCGGGCCGAATCAACAGGACGGTTCTTCGCGTCACGTTCGGAGGAACCCAGGACCGTCAGTCTCCTTTTGTCCTGTGCTTCGTCAGCGACGTGTGAAATCATTCAGAGCCGATTCACACATCTGGAATAAAGCTGCTCTGTGCCGCACTCCTGCTGGAGAACATGTTCATGGACTGATGAGGTTCTAGATGGTGCTGCTCTGGAATCCACCCTCAGTGGCCTTCGGTCTATAAACACAGCCATTCACGCAGCAACAGGAGTGGAAGGATGAGCAACTTTATTATTATTATTATTATTATTATTATTCTTTATCGGTGAAAACAGCGTGTCATGGCAACCAAATTCTCAAGGCCAACAGGAATAATTATTTTAGACTGAATGAATAATTACGGAACATCTTTTCACACCGGAAACCTTTCCGAACGGACCTTTGTTCCTGAACAAAGAGATTAATGCGCTTCCGAATGAGTCCTGGACAAAACCCACCGAATTCTGCTTTTAATCAAAGTGCAGGTCCCTAAAATCAAAGAGTTCTGACCAATCAGACCCGAGGGGGGGGTGGAGGGTGCCTCCAGCATGGCTCCAAAAACACTGCCTCCATACCTCCAACTTATATCACCAAATTTATATACACACACACACATATACATGACTTTATAATTATAATTTATAATAATGTTAATAATGTACAGCATAATAATAATAATTATAATCATTTAACTACAGCACAAATATAGCTTCAAATATATACACACATTATAATTAAATGTAATATTGAAATAATTTACCTGTTACTTAGTTAAATATTTGCTCTAATGTACGTTTGATGGCTGTTCTAACTGAATACCAATGAATTGATTCTCCAAATTAAAAGCACAAATAATATTTATTTACTAAATTTGACACAGTAGGAAAAACGTCAAATCTAAACAGTTGTTCAAACGAAATCAACGAGCCGTTTCAAATGATTTCTTTCAAACATTTATTTCTTGAAATAAGAGGAAAATAATTGTGAACGGGGAATGAAGCAGCTCCATTAATTCCGACGTTACATTTAAAGGGTTTCCTCTCTAATCTAATCATTAAAATTTATCTGAACGATACAGCAGCTTTAACGCGAGCACAGCAACAGATCTGCTGAAATTTATATTTATCTAATGTATTTTTAATTATCGGATTTATTTTAGGTTTAACACAAAAAAAACACGAATACAGTTATTTATTATACAGAGAATAAAATGCCGCACTGAATGATTAACATTAAAACGCAATAAATAAAAAAGAAATCATTTAAAGCCGTAATTTATAGAAGAAATGAAGCTGAGGGGGTTGCAGTTAAGCTTTTTAAAACGATGGTGAATTTATATAAATGAAATAAAACGCAAGTTGGCGGCGCGCTGTGTGAACGTGGAACATCGCGGGTTTAGAAATGATGCGAATTCAGACGGCGCGCTAAACTGTTAGAATCTTTATAAAGAAATGTATTGAAGTGAAATCTGACGTCCCCTCAATCAAACGAACGGCTTTCGACGTCTTTCGCGTGATTCATTCCGTTATGATTGTTTATAATGTTCACTATTTCTGTCCGCGACTTCAGTTTCGCACTCAGCCGACAGCTTAGAACCGGAGCGGCACTCTGCTGACATCTATTGACCGATCTGTGCGTTGCAGCAATTAAAGTAGTCCGTATCCGTCCATCCATCCATCCATTATCTTCCGCTTTATCCTTTACGGGGGGGCACACACACACACACACACACTCTCTCTATATGGGGTCATTTGGATAATTCACCCATCCATCCAATATCTTGGGGAGAACGCCAATCTATCACTGGACACACACACACTCTATATTTCAATTGACTTGATCCATGTTTTTGGACTGTGGGAGGAAACCGGGGAACCTGGATGAACCCCACGCGGGACACGGGGAGAACATGGAAACTCCACCCAGATTGGGATTCGAACCGGGAATCCCTAGCGCTGAGAGGAGAACATGCTAAACACTAAGCCACCGTGCCTCCCTCATCCATCCATTATCTTCCGCTTTAGCCTCTATTAGAATCGCGGGGGGGGGGGTTCGCCATGCACATCCAGTGGAGAACTTCTCGTGCGCTGGGCAGATACACCAATCTATCACTGGACACACACTCATTCACACAGACACGCTCTATATGGGGCAATTTGGAGACTTCTATTGACTTGATCCATGTTTTTGGACTGTGGGAGGAAACCGGAGAACCCGGAGGAAACGGGTTCCATGTTCTCCTACACGGACACGGGGAGAACATGGAAACTCCACCCAGATGGGGAATCGAACCTGGAATCCCTTGCGCTGAGAGGAGAACATGCCAACTTCTAAACCACCGTGCTGCCTCTATAGTCCGTATCATCACATCACATGAAGATTTACATACCGGAACCATCTCACTTCTCCTACAAAGCTTTCCACAAGATTTTGGAGACATTAATATTTGGAGATATTTAAAGGCATCTGTGGGGTTTAGCGAAATATAGAAAAATCACAAAATACTAAAATAACTCAAGAAAGTAAATATTATTAAATATTAAAAAGTGCCTCTGGTACTGACACTTGTGTAACTTAATGATCCTGTATACTATATATCCATCCATTATGTTAACATAAATCAAGAAAGTAAATATTATACTTTTGCCATTATATTATGTTACAATTAATATATAAAATATATTTTATATATATAAATATTATAGTTTTGCCATTTGACATTTTTAAAAAGTGGTACTGACATTTGTGTAACTTAATGATCCTTTATATATATATATATATATATATATATATATATATATATATATATATATATATATATATTAAATTAATTTATTTATTTATTTATTGTCCAGCGATAGATTGCCCCCCTATCCTGGGTGTATCTGCCCAGTGCCCAAAACGTTCTCCACTGGATGGGCATGGAGAACCCCCCCACCACCCTAATAGAGGATAAAGCAGAAGATATTGGTTGGAGATATATATATATAAAAAAAAAATTCTGTTTGAAGTTCTGATAGGTGACGTTCCCCCCCGTTACAGGTGCATGCTGTTAATATAAAGCTCCATGGCGTCGGTGGCGCTGCCTCACACTGACAGTTTGGGGATGAAGGCCGTCTGCTAATGGATTAAAAAGCAGGAACAAATCTGCTTTAAATCAGATTCTTACAATGAACTCGACCCCGTCATCCCTCCGCTGATGGCAGTTCTGTGTGTGTGTGTGTGTGTGTGTGTGTGCGCGCGCTCGGTGCCACGCAAAGCCGTAAAGAGCTGCGAGATTAACACGCGAGTGGCCCGTCTGAGCTGAGTGTCGAACAGCACTGTTCACGCAAAGCTCGTTTGATCCTGCAGGATTGAAAGATGTAAGACCTTCAAAGCCGACAAGCCCTTTGTGATGATAGCACATGTTTTTATCACAGCACACACACACACACACACACACACACACACACACACACACACACACACACACACACACACACAGCACGCTGACATTACTCCATTGTATTATCCTTTGCCTCAGCAGCTGTCTGTACTGACAGGAGGAACGTCTGCATTAGCAAACAGCTGTTCACGAGGCACCCGCTCGCTCGTCCCATTCCGGCGTCTTTACTCCTTCGCTTGGGTCTTGGATTGCGACCCATAACGAGTCCTATTTTGTTTCCCAGCTAATCCTGGAACCGGTCCACATCTGCACGCGGGCCTTCCAGAAAGGCACAGATGCTGCCAGATGTTCTCCACCACCGGCCATGTTTGATCTGTGGGAGTGAGTGATGAGCGAGTGTATCCACACCTGCTCGCTGAGCGTGTGGCGGCTGAACCAGCAAGCTGTCTGCTTCTTTGACCCGTCATTTAGTTCCCGTCAGGTGCAATGTGTCTCACTTATGGGAACTTGCACCCACGACCAGCATACGGCGGGAGAGGGGTGTCCCCTGAACCGCTGAAGGAGCCGTGCCTTACTCCACCTCAGACACAACATTGGATGAGCGACTCTCGCCCTCCCACAGTCCAAAAAACATGGATTAAAGGTAAATTGTTGTTCTAAATTGGCCATATAATGTGTGCAGCCTGTCCTGGGTGTATCTGCCCAGCGCCCGAAATGTTCTCCCCTGGATGGGCATGGAGAACCCCCCCCCACTCTACTAGAGAACCCCCCCCTGCAACCCTAGTAGAGGATTATCCATCCATCCATTGTCTTCCACTTTATCCTCTATTAGGGTCGCGGGGGGGGTTCTCCATGCCCATCCAGGGGAGAACGTTTCGGGCGCTGGGCAGATACACCCAGGACAGGGCGCCAATCTATCACTGGACACACACTCACACACACAGACACACTCTATATGGGGCAATTTGTAGAACTCAATTGACTTGATCCATGTTTTTGGACTGTGGGAGGAAACCAGAGAACCCGGAGGAAACCCACGCAGACACGGAGAGAACATGGAAACTCCACCCAGATGGGGATTCGAACCGGGAATCCCTTGCGCTGAGAGGCGAACGTGTCAACCACTAAGCCACCGTGCTGCCTAAAGGTAAATTGTTGCTCTAAATTGGCCATATAATGTGTGCAGCCTGTTCTGGGTGTATCTGCCCAGCGCCGAAAATGTCCTCCCCTGGATGGGCATGGAGAACCCCCCCCCCCCCCCCCCCCCCGCAAGCCTAGTAGAGGATTATCCATCCATCAATTATCTTCCACTTTATCCTCTATTGGGGTCACGGGGGGGTTCCCCATGCCCATCCAGGGGAGAATGTTTCAGGCGCTGGGCAGATACACCCAGGACAGGGCGCCAATCTATCACTGGACACACACTCACTCACACAGACACACTGTATATGGGGCAATTTGGAGAACTCAATTGACTTGATCCATGTTTTTGGACTGTGGGAGGAAACCGGAGAACCCGGAGGAAACCCACGCGGACACGGGGAGAACATGGAAACTCCACCCAGATTGGGATTCGAACCGGGAATCCCCAGCGCTGAGAGGAGAACATGCCAACCACTAAGCCATCGTGCCGCCCCTAGTAGAGGATTAAGCAGAAGATAATGAATGAATGAACTAATAGTTCTGGGGAATAAACACTTCACGAGTCAGAAACTATTTAGGAACTGTATCTGAATTAAACCGCTCCATCGTGATGTTGTGATTGTAATAGTGATTTAAAAGAGAACATGCCAAAGTTCTGAATGTAGATGACTTTTGGGTTTGGATTCTGTCGGGAAACATCGACACAGACTCCGTTAATGTCGCCATGGTAATAGTTTGATTGACACATGATCAGAAACATGCACCTGGCTCTACTTTTTCTGTCTGATTCGTTCATCCATCCATTATCTTCAGCTTTATCCTCTATTAGGGTCACGGTGGGGTTCCCTATGCCCATCCAGGGGAGAACGTTTCGGGCGCTGGGCAGATAGACCCAGGACAGGACGCCCATCCATCACTGGACACACACTCACTCAGACAAACACACTCTATATGGGGCAATTTGGAGAACTCAATTGACTTGATCCATGTTTTTGGACTGTGGGAGGAAACCGGAGAACCCGGAGGAAACCGGGGGGGCACGGTGGCTTAGTGGTTGGCATGTTCTCCTCTCAGCGCTGGGGATTCCCGATTTGAATCCCCATCTGGGCGGAGTTTCCATGTTCTCCCAGTGTCTGCGTGGTTTTCCTCTGGGTTCTCCGGTTTCCTCCCACAGTCCAAAAACATGGATCAAGGTCAATTGAATTCTCCAAATTGCCCCATATAGAGTGTGTGTGTGTGAGTGAGTGTGTGTCCAGTGATAGATTGGCGCCCTGTCCTGGGTGTAACTGCCCAGCGCCCGAAACGTTCTCCCCTGGATGGACATGGGGACCCTAATAAAGGATAAAGCAGAAGATAATCGATGGATGGAGGGTCGCGGGGGGGTTCCCCATGCCCATCCGGGGGAGAACGTTTCAGGCGCTGGGCAGATACACCCAGGACAGGACGCCAATCTATCACTGGGCACACACTCACTCACACAGACACACTTAATTCACCTTGAATCCATGTGTTTGGACTGTAAACCGGAGAAGTCAATAGAAACCCATGGGGAGAACATGGACCCTGCACTCAGACTGGGATTCGAACCTGGGATTCGGATCCCCAGTGCTGAGAGGAGAACATGCTGACCACTGAGCCACCATGGCGTCCTGTAAAGGAAATTTGACGGATGATTAAAGCCACACACTTCGGTTTAACGAAATGTTATTTAAGCACCTGTAGATGGGTTTACCAGCACGGTGGCTTAGTGGTTGGCATGTTCTCCTATCAACGCTAGGGATTCCCGGTTCGAATCCCCATCTGGGTGGAGTTTCCATGTTCTCCCCTTGTCCCCGTGGGTTTCCTCCGGGTTCTCCGGTTTCCTCCCACTGTCCAAAAACATGCCCCATTCTCCAAATTGCCCCATATAGAGTGTGTGTGCGAGTGAGTGTGTGTCCAGTGATAGATTGGTGTCCTGTCCTGGATTTTTATTGTGTATCCTTTGAGGGGTGGAGGGGGGGGGGTATGGTGTTAGAGTACAGTAAACATGATTATGTAATGATTGGTTTATGGTGCCACTTATTTCACTCCTCACCCCTTAAGGGATCACTATATTTGAGAGCCCTGTTATGTAACAACGTGTTGCCATGGTAACCGAAGTGTTTAAGGGACACATATTACATTCGGGCAACAAAAAGAGAGCTAATGAGGTTATGGGGAAATAAGACCATAGCGGGCAAGCTGCGTACAATTAGCTCTCCCCAATTATAAATGCCCCCCCCACCAATGCATAACGAGCCATTAATCAGATAAAAATAGAGCGGAGGAATTGCTCGTGATTAACGAGGTGACACGCGCGCTAATTACTGTTTCCTCCGCCTGTAATTAGGTTGGCGCGTCTAATCAAGACGAATGAACACCCCGCGTGGTACCGGGGCGCACTTCCAAAACGCCCCCTACACCCTTCCTCCAACACGTGATGGCTGAGCGCGAGGACTCCGGGGCCCCACACACCTAGGGCCCTTTGTGTAGACAGTGGTGATTTGGACGGGACCGTGCACGCTGCTGGAAACCTTCATTAAACCGAAGCACAACGCACTCCTCAGCTTCATCTCCATTAGACACGCCGCGCTTCAGTAAGCACTTAGTGAACAGCACGAGTCTGACGGATGATTAAAGCCACACACTTCGGTTTAAAGATGTTATTTAAGCACCTGTGGATGGGTTTACCAGCATGGTGGCTTAGTGGTTGGCATGTTCTCCTCTCAACGTTAGGGATTCCCGGTTCGAATCCCCATCTGGGTGGAGTTTCCATGTTCTCCCCGTGTCCGCGTGGGTTTCCTCCGGGTTCTCCGGTTTCCTCCCACAGTCCAAAAACATGGATTAAGTCAATTGAGTTCTCCAAATTGCCCCATATAGAGTGCATGTGTGTGTTTGTGTGAGTGAGTGTGTGCCCAGTGATAGATTGGTGTCCTGTCCTGGGTGTATCTGCCCAGCACCCGAGACGTTCTCCCATGGATGGGCATGGGGAACCCCACCGCGACCCTAATAGAGGATAAAGCGGAAGATAATGAATGAATGAATGAATTATCAAACAATATTAATGTAACAACAGATGACCTCCATCCATCCATTATCTTCCGCTTTATCCTCTATTAGGGTCGCGGTGGGGTTCCCCATGCCCATCCAGGGGAGAACGTCTTGGGCGCTGGGCAGATACACCCAGGACAGGGTGCCAATCCATCGCTGGGCACACTCACTCAAACACACTCTATATGGGGCAATTTGGAGAACTCAATTGACTTGATCCATGTTTTTGGACTGTGGGAGGAAACCGGAGAACCCGGAGGAAACCCACGCGGACACGGGGAGAACATGGAAACTCCACCCAGATGGGGATTCGAACCGGGAATCCCTAGTGCTGAGAGGAGAACATGCTAACCACTAAGCCATAAGGTCAATTGAGTTCTCCAAATTGCCCCATATAGAGTGTGTCTGTGTGAGTGAGTGTGTGTCCAGTGATAGATTGGCGTCCTTTCCTGGGTGTATCTGCCCAGCGCCCGAAATGTTCTCCCCTGGATGGGCATGGGGAACCCCACCGCGACCCTAATAGAGGATAAAGCGGAAGATAATGAATGAATGGAGAAGTCAGCTGTTTGTGCTTCTAAGCTCTGTGTGTGTGTGAGGGAGACCAGCAGCGGGAGTAAAGTTACCGTAATAACTGTATGTTGGCTGTAAAGAGCAGCTTCTTAGCTTTCAGAAACCGTCAGAATTTTTCTGTAGGCGCAAACTTACAGTATTTCAAAACAACACCTCGTTAAAACTGTCTCATCTGCGACTGACTCGTAAACCTTTCATGCTTTTCTGCCAAAATTCAGGTTCATTTATTTAAAAATTTCATCCAAAACCATCATTTATTAGAACTGAATGTGCTCTCCACTGCTGACAGACACATTTCCTGTAATTTAATTGTATCCAGTATAACTAATGAATGAAGGGCGGCATGGTGGTTTAGTGTTTAGCATGTTCTCCTCTCAGCGCTAGGGATTCCCGGTTTGAATCCCAATCTGGGTGGAGTTTCCATGTTCTCCCCGTGTTCGCGTGGGTTTCCTCCGGGTTCTCCGGTTTCCTCCCACAGTCCAAAAAACATGGATTAAGTCAATTGAGTTCTCCAAATTGCCCCATATAGAGTGTGTGTGTGTGTGTGTTTGTGTGAGTGAGTGTGTGTCCAGTGATAGATTGGTGCCCTGTCCTGGGTGTATCTGCCCAGCGCCCAAGACGTTCTCCCCTGGATGGGCATGGGGAACCCCTCCGCGACCCTAATAGAGGATAAAGCGGAAGATATTGAATGAATGAACTAATGAATTATCAAAACAATATCAATGTAACGACAGTTTGAATATGGATAAATACTCTCATGAAAGGGCAATTTTTAAAGAGGACAGAGGGGGAATAAGGGATCTGGGCTAAAGTCCCTGATGTTCCTAAACCCTAAAAACGCCCCTGGCAAGTTCTAAAAGTACTTACACTAAAAGTAAGAGGAGCTATGGGGGAGTGGTAGCTCAGTGGTTAGGGTGTTGGGCTATCAATCTGTTGGGGGTTCAACTCCCAGCTCCCCTGAAGTTACCAGTGTGGGTCCCTGAGCAAGACCCTTAACCCTCATTGCTCCAGGGTTGTTGTGTTTAACCCTGTGCTCACCTTGTAAGTCGCTTTGGATAAAAGCGTCTGCTAAATGACCAAATGTCAATGTAAATGTCAATGTAAATGTAAATGTAAATGTAGCTTCTACAGAAAGATAAAGACCCTTAACATCACAGAAGACCATAAACATGGACGTCTGATGGACCCCTCACTTCGAAGCAGCTGCAGAAATAAGAACTTGCTCCAGTGTTAATCACCCAAAGAGAAACAACTGAGAACTGGATGGAATCTTTATTTGCATTTAGACAATGTGAACATACAGAATCTCAAATGCAAATTTATACCCCCCCCCCCCCCAATACCCCCCCCCCTGCACGCTTTACTGATTTACTTTCACTGCTTTACATTTTTAGAAAAAAAGGATGTAAATCATATGTACAGTTACAGACATCAGCAAAGATCTCACAGTCATTTAAAGATGTACATATACACAGAGTTCTGAACTGGTAGTGGACACGTGTGTGTGTGTGTGTGTGTGTGTGTGTGTGTGTGTGTGTGTGTGTGTGTGTGTGTGTGTGTGTGTGTGGAACAGCATGTGTTCGATTACATGTTTAAGAGAAGTTCGAGGAGGTGAGACGCCCCGGATAAGTGCACAGAGATGATCAGAGATGATCTCCCTAAACGGAGCTCCACGTTCGGCACTTTAAAGCTGCCCTGCGGAACTTCAACCAGGAGGCCAAAGGTTCTCTGAACGGTCTTCGTCGTGAGCAGTCGCTGTGAGAATTAATGCAATTTTTTATTTTTTTTGTTGCAAGGTCAGCATTTTGTCCAATTGCATACAGAGTCCAAGTGTGACATCACAATGTCATGCAGTCTATCAATTAAACCCCCCCTCAAACTTTTTTCTTTAAGTGACACATTTAACAATTAATTAACAGCAAAAAATTAACATCTATAGTATGAACATCGTTAACAAGTCCGCTCTGTGTCTTCAGGAGAAACGAAGACGAGCTCTTTAATTAATTAATTAATTATCCCGGTGATTTGGGTGGAAATACAAGACCTGACGTTCACTGTACAGATTGTACTGTAGAGAACCTTCTATTAGTGTCCGGCCTCCTGTCAACACCAGAGGTCGCTCAATCCCTAAAAGTTCCACAGTGCAGCTTTAAAGTGCAATATAAAGGCAATTAAATGCATTATAAACAGCTCAGTATTTAAAGAATTGAGTCTCACAGTATCTACATGTTCAACGTTCAGTTATGACACATTCGAGCAGATTTACATTTCACACACAAAGCAAGCGACTGGATGCAAACCCCAGTTCGTATAGCTCGTAAGTGCAGGACAGTCGAGGAGGGTGACGGGGCGGACCCCGTCACGGTCACCTGCGACTGAGAACACTGACTGATGAACGAGAGCATTCTAAGATCTGCGTGAACATCATCACATCAGATTGAAGGTTTCAAAGAATCACCTCGCGTTGCCGTGGAGAGCAGACGGTTGGTCACCCAGCTCCACGGGACGGGTCTTAATTATTCATCCAATTAATACATCTTAGAAAATGTTTAGACTTGGAAGAGATCAGGTTGGCATGGAGGCGTGTCTGATTTTAAGGCATCAGGTCAGTTATATTATTAATTCCCAATCTTTTTTTTTTTCTCCAAAAATAGCTTCTTTTTTCTAAAAAAAGAAAAGAAAAAGTTCTATGATACATTTTTAGGCAAAATGTGCAAATATTACAAGGAAGGAACCACAGCACTTTGGTGAAGGTAGAACCGTAAGTCCGGCGCTCCACGTCTACGCTAAGCACCTATTTTTGTACTTTTTTTTTTCTTTCTTTTTATTAAGGATGCATGCTCTAAAGCAGTTCACAGTGACGGGACAAGGCAGAAAAAAAAAAAAAACAAAGAACAAGTGCTCTATCGTGGTTCCATTGGTCCATCACTGATCTGACATCAGCTGGAGGTAAAACTCAACGTGCATCTCACACATCAATAACAAAAAAAAGGTTCCATTCCAGATAGCAGACTGGCTCGGCTAATTACTGGCCAAAAGTATGTGAATAATATATATATATATATATATATATATATATATATATATATATATATATATATATATATATATATATATATCCTCTTTTAGGGTCGTGGCGTAATTAGAGGTTCCTCATGCCCATCCAGGGGAGAACGTTTCGGGCGCTGGGCAGATACACCCAGGACATGGCGCCAATCTATTGCTGGGTACACACTCAGTCACTGAAACACACTCTATATGGGGCAATTTGGAGAACTCAATTGACCAGCTGATGTTTTTGGAAACCGGAGGAAACCCACACGGACATGGGGAGAACATGGAAACTCCACCCAGATGGGGATTCGAAGCGGAGAGGCGAATGTGCTAACCACTAAGCCGCCCTATATATATATATATATATATATATATATATATATATATATATATATATATATAATGATGTTGTAGTGAGGGGTCATGTTAATGCTACAGAATCTTGTGCTGTGTTTGTTGCTAGTTACATTAAGGTCCTTAAATCACCGCCATGGTGCACAGTTTTAAAAGGTGGTTCCACAATCCTGCACACACCCCTGATCTTGCTCTTCATGGCTTTTCATGGACACTTCTGGAATGAATCGCCCGTCACGGGAGAACGATTCAAATGAAAGCTGGTGTTTCTGTTCACATACTTTTGGCCGTCCATTCTATTTTCTGCTATTTTGGACCGCTCGGTGAGTAACGAAAAGCTGGTGAGAAAAAAGGAAGAAGCTCTAGCCACGTTCAGTTGGTCCTGATCCCATCACCAAGTCAACCTAGGTTTAGAAATAAAACACCGCCGTGTATTCAGTATCTAAAGGCTTCTGTCTGGTTTCGGGCGGCCGCGTGTGCGCTCGCCTTCAACCCTGAAACATGTAGGACACCCAGCTCTCGACAAAAGACAATAAACCATAAGAAGGTACTGAACAGAGAGATGTTTTCTGTTTCATCGTTCGGCAGTAGGAGGTGCAGTGAAGTCCACAGACTGAGGAGCTCTGCTGTACCGCCCACGTCCACTAGAGGGAGCAACGGCACCACAACAGAGACTATTCGGGAAACACAAGCGCCATCACCTCCGGTTTCATTTTGAAGTACTGACTGAAGCGGAGCACAGCGTAGCTAAAGGAGAACATGCCACACATTAAACAGGTTCTAGATCAGAACAGGAGCACTATAAGAGGAACACTCAGATCTGGGACTCACCCTAAGAAGTCAAAATCGATGGTGGAGTATTTTGCCTGAATCAAGGCCCATAATCCCCAAAAGAAATGCGATGCCTAAAAATAAAAGAGGGAAGATCATCAGGAAAGAACATACCAATCATAAAAGACTTTAGAACTACCGTTTAAACGAACCACCTCCTAATATATCCACCCCATATATCCACCCTATATTGTGTTAAATTATCCATCCATCCATTATCTTCCGCTTTATCCTCTACTAGGGTTCCCCATGCCCATCCAGAGGAGAACATCTTGGGCGCTGGGCAGATACACCCAGGACAGGGCGCCAATCTATCACTGGACACACACTCACTCACACTCTATATGGGGCAATTTGGAGAACTCAATTGACTTAATCCATGTTTTTGGACTGTGGGAGGAAACCGGAGAACCCGGAGGAAACCCACATGGACACGGGGAGAACATGCAAACTCCATCCAGATTGGGATTCGAACTGGGAATCCCTAACGCTGAGAGGAGAACATGCTAATCACTAAGCCACTGTGCCGCCCGTGTTAAATGACTTTATCCTAAACTAATTCTGCTTGTGAAGTATACAATTTAGTAGAAAATGGACAATTTATCCATAGAAAACAAAATGAATTAATTACCCCAATAATTAGTTAATTAATTGGTACATTTTAAAACTGATTCATGTGTTGTCATCGACAATCGGATGACGGGAAGTGGGTGAAATGGCATTTGCAAAATCAATCTATCTATCTATCTATCTATCTATCTATCTATCTATCTATCTATCTATCTATCTATCTATCTATCTATCTATCTATCTATCTATCTATCTATCTATCTATCTATCTATCTATCTATCTATCTATCTATCTATCTATCTATCTATCTATCTATCTATCTATCTATCTATCTATCTATCTATCTATCTATCTATCTATCTATCTATCTATCTATCTATCTATCTATCTATCTATCTATCTATCTATCTATCTATCTATCTATCTATCTATCTATCTATCTATATATATATACACTGTATATATATACATATATATATTCTTTTTTTTATATAAAAAGGGTGGCTTAGTGATTAGCATGTTCTCCTCTCAGCACTAGGGATTCCCGGTTCGAATCCCCATCTGGGTGGATTTTCCATGTTCTCCCCGTGTCCGCGTGGGTTTCCTCCGGGTTCTCCGGTTTCCTCCCACAGTCCAAAAACATGGCTCAAGGTCAATTGAGTTCTCCAAATTGCCCCATATAGAGTGTATCTGTGTAAGTGAGTGTGTGTTCAGTGATAGATCTGCCCAGCGCCCGAAATGTTCTCCCCTGGATGGGCATGGGGAACTCCCACACGACCCTAATAGAGGATAGATAATGGATGTATATATATATATATATATATATATATATATATATATATATATATATATATATATATATATATACATACATATATACATATATACACACACACAAACATGCTCTGAAACTTTCATGCTGATCAGGGACAAAACAGAAGGAAACAGACTACAGAATGCAATCATAGAACTACAAAGTCCATCTGTAAGATCACGAAGTTCAAGTAATTTATTTATATAGTGCTTTTTACAGCAGTACATTGTCACAAAGCATCGTCACAGTAGAGCTGATACAATGGACATTACAATAAAGAATGCAGTGTATCTAATAAAGTGGCCGTGTGTGTGTGTGTTGTCACTGTACAGTATATAGGTGCTGGATGTTTACACAGAGACCGGAGCTGGACTGTACGCGGTGGCGATTAAGACATTAAACCTGATCTGGGAGGCTCTGTGTTTGAGTTCGCTCTGAGGTTTCCACAGCAAAACACACACACACACACACACACACACACACACACACACACACACACACACACACACACACAGAGCGCGTGATGAAGAAGGCTCCGCCCCTCTCGTCATGTGAGATGACCTCAGGCATTGATCTAAGGTTCGTTAGAACGTTACAGCGGCAGTGCTGGAGCCTGAACCGCGTCTTTGATGTGCGTTTATGTTCTTCAGGTGGAGGATTAAGAACCAACCCGCAGCTCTAACGGTTCCTGAACCATCATCTCCAGTTGCAGCACTGATGTTCCACTTAATCACTTTTATCACTTAGCAGAACTTTTCCAGGAACTCTGTAGTTCCATGTTGCTACAGAGATTCTGTTTAGCAGTTACACAGGGTGATAATTAAGTTCCTGGAACCTTTTAGTCAGTTCCTATCAGTCTGCTGGTCCCCCGGTCATCTCTCTCTCTCTTTGATCATTGTGATTGATATGCACAGTTGCTGCTTGATGTTCTGGACTCATTACCAACAACCAAGTCACAGTCCCACCGCTGACATCACAGCTTTCCACTCAGCTGGTTGGATGTCAAAGTCACACACACCCACCTCACTGCTGCCATTTGATTGGCTGGTGGACAGTTTAATAATAATCATGTTTTTCCAATAGGGTGGCATGTTGGCGTAGTGATGAGCATGTTCTCCTCTCCTCTGAACCTCTCAGGTTCAAATCCCAATCTGGGTGGAGTTTCAATGTTCTCCTCTTGTTCACGTGGGTTTCCTCCAGGTTCTCCAGTTTCCTCCCACAGTCCAAAAACATGGATTCAAGGTAAATTGAATGCTCTAAATTGCCCCATATAGTGTGTGTGTGTGTTTGTGTGAGTGGGTATGTGCTCAGTGATAGGTGGGTGTATCTGGATGGGCATGGGGAACCAAACTCCCCCATAGTAGAGGATTGAGCGGAATATAATAAAGGCATGAATGTTTTTTCAACGTTACCTAAAGGTCACAGTCAACGTGACGTAAAAAAGATGTTCTGCTTCCGTGTCTCTGTCTGTCTCATGACGAGTCTCTCTCTTTATTTCCTGCTGTATCACTTCATCACCCCTTTCTCTCCGTTTGTCTCTCCGCTGTCCATGTCTCCTTTGCCTGTCCGCCTGTCTCTCCATCTCATTTTATTTACATATGTATTTATTATTGTTTAATCCATCCATCCATCCATCATCTTGAACTTTATCCTCTACTGGGTGGCGGGGTCATTATGAAGTTCGTCAAGCTTCTGAGATCCGTGTTTCAGAATCGGCTTCCTGATGCAGGCGCCGTCACACGCAAAGCCACTATTTACTTAAAGACTGGTCTTGATGTGAGGTATTTGCCATTCAGTAAGAAAAACAGAGGGCGGGGCTTAACAGGGTGGATTTAGTCGTCATGTGTAATTGTAAACTTTGCCCGACAGTCACAGTGAGGAGTCGGTTTCTAGGTCACTTGCACAACACGGCGGAACGTATGAACACACCTGAGCACGAGCTCCCAAATGACCCACATTCTGAATTATTAAAGATAAGACGAGCTGAAGAGGCAAATCAGAGGAACAGGGTTGAATTACGGGGTTGTTTCCTCGAATTAGAACACAAAATACAGAATCAGTTTTATAAAACCAGAATCTGGAATTTAATCTGTATTTATAACCCATATCTTCCGCTTTGTCCTCTATTAGGGTCGGGACGGGGGGGGGTTCCCCATGCCCATCCAGGGGAGAACGTTTCAGGTGCTGGGCTGATACACCCAGGACAGAGCGCCAATCTATCACTGGGCACACACTCACTCACACAGACACACTCTATATGGGGCAATTTGGAGAATTCGGTTCACCTTGATCCATGTTTTTGGACTGTGGGAGGAAACCGGAGAACCCGGAGGAAACCCACGCGGACACGAGGAGAACATGGAAACTCCGTGCCGCTCCTGTATTTATAACATTTTTAAAATTTTAATTATTAAATTAGTGCCACGGTGGCTTAGTGGTTTAGCATGTTCTCCTCTCAGCACTAGGGATTGCCGGTTCGAATCCCCATCTGGGTGGAGTTTCCATGTTCTCCCCATGTTCTCCTCTCGAAAAGACTAGAACTACCGTTTAAACGAACCACCCCATATATCCACCCTATATCAAGTTAAATCATCCATCCATCCATCCAGGTTTCCTCCGGGTTCTCCGGTTTCCTCCCACAGTCCAAAAACATGGATCAAGTCAATTGAGTTCTCCAAATTGCCCCATATAGAGTGTGTATGTGTGAGTGAGTGTGTGTCCAGTGATAGATTGGCATCCTGTCCTGGGTGTATCTGCCCAGCGCCCGAAACGTTCCCCCCTGGATGGACATATGGGGAGGAAGATAATGGATGGATGGAGATTATGAAATTAAGAATGAACCTTCTGGCAGAGTTTCACCTGAATGTTAAAGGTAGGATGCTGCTGTAATTGACGTGTTGAAACATTTGAAGAGCACTTTAAACGTCTTAAAGTGCAGAGTGGTAGTAAAAGTGGGCCGATGGGGAAGCAGGCGAGGTTAAGAGACGGGTCAGACGGATCACCGCATCCTAAATAAGACTTACCAGAGCAAAGCGGTTGACCTGCACGTACAGGACCTCCACTTCAGTGCTGGAGACCTCGGTGCTCTGCTCTTTATATTCCTTATAGGCCTCCAGATACGCCTTCAGCCACTGCAGCTGCAGGTTCCGATCAGGATACAGGCTGTAATCCACCTCGTTCAGACCTGTCAATCAAAACCACAGCTTCAGCACCGGCAGCAGCCCGCAGGAAACGGCACATCATCGCTGTACTAACACAGAGTTCTGAGTTTGTTTGCTTGTTTAATGCCCCGTGTACACTCTTTGGTTATTTACAGGGCAAGATGTCGATGCTAATTTAATTTATATTTGGAACTTCAGTCCAGTAATTTTTAGGTAGGCTAGGACTTTTTTTGTGTTTGTGGGTTTCAGGGCTTCCTTCAGTGTCTGTGGTATTTTAGTAGAGCGCCGGTGTTGTATATATTTAGTGCATTCTACTGGTAGGTGTTTCACAGTCAGGGGTTTGTTGCATGTTTCACAGGTGGGTGTTGGTTCTCCCGTTATCAGGTGTGCATGGGTGAGTCTGGTGTGTCCAATCAGAGTTCTGAGAATCGAATTATTTTCTGTCTTCTGTCTTTTTATAAACGAGTCTAAAGCTGAGTGTTATACCGATAAGAGATTCTGTCTACAGGATGCGGGTGGCTGGACATTTTAAGTCATACTGACACATCTGCACCACCAGGTTAGTGTGACTGCAGTACTGAGAATCATCCACCACCCTAATGATACATGCTTTGTGGGGGTCCGGATCATCAGAAAACTAACAGAGGCTGTAGATAGATAGTATGTAGAGACATAGATGGACTACAGAATGGAACTGCAGGACTACAACATCCATCTACATGATCAGTGAAGGTGATGTAATCGATAATGGATTAAATATAAGGAGGTTGTTTTACTAAATGTTATAAAATATTCAAATATTTAGGTTTATTTTGCAGTTTTTATAACAAACAGACTGTAATGATGATCGGATTCATGATCCTGGGTCAATAATCCCGAACCCTCGTGCATCAGGGTGCTACATCTGAGAACAAAGTGATTCAATACTTACGTAGCGTCCAGAGCCTCACCTGCGAACTCATTGAAGTGATTTCCGATATCATAGGCTTGGTAATTGTACCCAGCGTATTCGTAGTCAATAAATTTCACATGTCCTGAGAGAGCAAACAGACGAGGCGTTGTTTAGAACGGGGTACGGACACATTCGCCAAATCAACACTGCATCATGGTGTGCTAATGTGACTAATGCACCTTGGGGCAGGAGTAAGGGTTTGGGTTCTGAGGAGGAAGAAGCGAGGGATGAGTAGCGCAGGACAGATGTGCGTTTCCTTCAGAGCATGCGTTCATGAGCGCACATCTGTACGGTGGCGTGCGGCGCGTCGGTTAGGTCAAAGCAACGAGCAGGGCAAGTCGGGATAGAGCGTTCTACTGTGTACTGTGTAGTGCGCACTATGTAGTGTGTAGTGTATACTTTATATAAAGAGTTTATAAAGAGTACTGTATAATGCGTAAAGTACTGTGTAGTGTGTACTGTGTAAAGTGCACTGTGTAATGTGTACTGTGTCGTGTGTAGTATTGTACTGTGTAGTGTGCACTATGTAGTGTGTACTGTATACTGTGTAAAGTGTACTGTGTAGTGCGTATTATGTAGTGTGTAGTATTGTACTGTGTAATACATACTGTGTAGGGTGTACTATGTAGTGTGCACTATGTAGTGTGTACTGTATACTGTGTAAAGTACTGTGTAGTGCGTACTATATACTGTGCAATGTGTAGTGCATACTATATAGGGTATACTGTGTAAAGTGCACTGTGAAGTGTGTCCTGTGTAGTGCATACTATACAGTGTGTAGTGTATACTGTGTAAAGTGTACTGTGTAGTGCATACTATATAGTGTGTAGTGTGTCCTGTGTAGTGTGTACTGTGTAAAGTGTACGGTGTAGTGCGTACTATGTAGTGTGTAGTATTGTGCTGTGTAGTATATACTGTGTAGAGTGTACTGTGCACTATGTAGTGTGTCCTGTATACTGTGTAAAGTACTGTGTAGTGTGTACTGTGTAAAGTGCACTGTGTAGTGCGTACTATGTAGTGTGTAGTATATACTGTGCAATGTGTAGTGCATACTATATAGTGTGTAATGTATACTGTATAAAGTGTACTGTGTAGTGCATACTATATAGTGTATACTGTGTAAAGTGCACTGTGAAGTGTGACCTGTGTAGTGCATACTATATAGTGTGTAGTGTATACTGTGTAATGTGTACTGTGTAGTGTGTACTCTGTAAAGTGTAGTGTGTACTCTGTAAAGTGTAGTGTGTACTCTGTAAAGTGTAGTGTGTACTCTGTAAAGTGTAGTGTGTACTCTGTAAAGTGTAGTGTGTACTCTGTAAAGTGTAGTGTGTGGTGTGTACTCTGTAAAGTGTAGTGTGTGGTGTGTACTCTGTAAAGTGTAGTGTGTGGTGTGTACTCTGTAAAGTGTAGTGTGTGGTGTGTACTCTGTAAAGTGTAGTGTGTGGTGTGTACTCTGTAAAGTGTAGTGTGTGGTGTGTACTCTGTAAAGTGTAGTGTGTGGTGTGTACTCTGTAAAGTGTAGTGTGTGGTGTGTACTCTGTAAAGTGTAGTGTGTGGTGTGTACTCTGTAAAGTGTAGTGTGTGGTGTGTACTCTGTAAAGTGTAGTGTGTGGTGTGTACTCTGTAAAGTGTAGTGTGTGGTGTGTACTCTGTAAAGTGTAGTGTGTGGTGTGTACTCTGTAAAGTGTAGTGTGTGGTGTGTAGAGTGTGTAGCCGCGAGTGCTGAAGACGATCGCCAAGAAAAATCCGGAGCGGCAGGGTTCTCACGACTCCGACGGAAGGCGGAGGTCAGCGGCTCGATTTCCAGGAAACCAGCGAGCGGTGGAGACGTTGATTTGTCTCAGAGCGATTTAAATAAAGCGGACTGATTATGGGCCGATCTAAGGACGGCTTCATGTGTCTCAGCTGGACGTCTGGGTGAGGGGAGAACATGCCTCATCGGTGAACAACTGGCAATGCACCCCTGTTCTAATGATCACGACGTCACGTGACTTTTTAATCAAGTAACGACGAGGGGAAGTGCGTTGGCCTTAATAACACCACGGCTTTGATTCCAAGACCACTTTAAATCCCGCGGATCTGTCCACCGTCTCAGCCATGATGTTAGAACACGAGTTCTATCGCTTCTATATAACTATGATTTTTGTGGGTACAGATTGGGCATTAATTAGTTCCTTTTTATTATTTCAGTGCACAGAGCAGGACACGGTTGGCTGCGTTTGGTGTAGAAGATACTGAGATGACTGTAACTCCATCCACCATCGACCTCCGAACCACAAGACCCAAAGACACACGTCCAGAAATTCTGCAGAAAGCCCGGAGAGGTGAGTGGAAGCTGTTACAGCTGCGAAAGAAGAGCTCAGACTGTGATGTCATAAAGTCTCCAGTGTGTGGAATCTATAGTCGTCCCAATATTTTAGTTCCATCCATCCATCATCTTCCGCTTTATCCTCTATTAGGGTCGCGGGGGGGGGGTTCCCCATGCCCATCCAGGGAAGAACGTTTTGGGCGCTGGGTAGATACACCCAGGACAGGACGCCAATCTATCACTGGACACACACTCACTCACACATACACACATTCTATATGGGGCAATTTGGAGACCTTAAACCATTGACCTTGATCCATGTTTTTTGGACTGTGGGAGGAAACCGGAGAACCCGGAGGAAGCCCACGCGGACAACATGGAAACTCCACCCAGATTGGGATTCGAACCGGGAATCCCCAGCGCTGAGAGGAGAACATGCCAATCACTAAGCCAATGTGTCGCTCAGCCTGTGTCTATCCATTCATCCATCCATCCATTATATTCCACTTTATCCTCTGTTAGGGTGGGGGGAGGTTCTCCATGCCCATCCAGGGGAGAACGTTTCGGGCGCTGGGCAGATACACCCAGGACAGGACGCCAATCTATCACTGGACACACACTCACTCACACACATACTCTATATGGGGCAATTTGGAGAATTCAAATCCATGTTTTTGGACTGTGGGAGGAAACCGGAGAACCCCGAGGAAACCCACAGGGACACGGGGAGAACATGGAAACTCCACCCAGATTGTGTTTCGAACCAGGAATCCCCAGCGCTGAGAGGAGAACATGCCAACCACTAATATTTCAGTTCTCTTGAATTTTTTGATCGTATTCATACTCGTGACAGCTGATGCACTGTGTTCAATTGTTCACACTGACATTCTGGATTGGCTAATTATTCAGTAATTAGTTGTAAATTCCGTAAGAATTTGCACGGTGTGGTGCGTCAGGAGGCGCGCCGTTGTTACACCTCCGGCGATCTGTTTAACGACAAACAGCAGAAACGGGTTTTAGGAGTGCGAGCGCGAGCGCGTTACGGCGACGCGGCGTCGACGGGGCTCCGAGGCCGAATGGAACCGAGGGCGAGTTAGAGAGAGAGAGGAACGAAGTGTGAAGGCGTAAAGTGTGCGGCGGCTGTTAAAAACGAAAACGCAAATCCTTACTCCGTCCCACAAGCGATGCTGTTAGGAACAATGCAGGTTCTAAACACCCTACAGAGTGCTGAGTGCTGGCATTCCAAAGTGTTTTAACTCTAGCTTGCTTTTTTTTTTTTTTTTTTTTTTTTTTTTTTTTTTTAATCAAAAAAAAAAAAAACAACTCAGTAGACAGAAGTGTTGGTCTACAGAAAGAGACACGTGAGGTGGTTACCGGGCCCGTCGGCGTCCCCGCCGGACACACAGAACAGAACAGCTCCAGTCAGTGGCTATAGGCCTGTGCAGCAGATGAAGAGATTTGGGGCAAACTCACATCTGTCACAGAACACACACAGCTTCACTGCAGAGCGGCCTCTGCGTCCCTCCCCCACCCCGCCGAAGACTCGCCGCTCCCGTTATCCCCCCCCCCCACCGCCCGCCCCGCCCACCGGAGGCCGCCACCCGCCCAGGCCGTCCTCCCGCCGGCGCCGAACGAGCGGCGCCCGGACGGGACGAGGGCCGGCGACGCTCTTGCGTGCTGTGCGGGTGGAGCCTCAGTGAGTCCAGTGATGACCTGTCGAGCAAAAACATGCAAAACAGAACCAACAGAACTTCAACCCACTGTTCACCGATCCATCCATCCATCGTTCATTGGTTCTTTCGTTCGTTCGTTCGTTCGTTCGTTCGTTCGCCGACTTCCTCTGCGCAGGAGGAACGAGGCGAGCCGGCTGATGTGAGCGGGAGGAAGTGGCTTTGCCTCGTCAGCGCCGCCGCCTTCCTTCAGACCTAACGCTCACCGATACAGAGGTGTTTTGCGCCTGCGTGCAACCCCCCCCCCCCCCACCACCACCTCCCCCGTAATCACAAAGAGCAGACTGGTGCGGATTAAAAAAAAAAGCCATGAACAACATTCCCACAAGCATATAATGCACAAACATCAACACAGGTCCCCGACAGCACATTAACACGGAACCCCAACACTCCCTCCATCCATCCCACCTCCACCCTCCCTCAGACTGCAGGCTCCGCAGAGGGCTTTTTAAAAAATCCAACAACAACAAGTGCAGAAAAGTGTAAAATCCAGTCCTACCTCAGGCAGGACCGTGTGTTTTGGGGAGGCCAGTGGGTTTATGAGTGAGAGGGGTGGGTGCTGGGTCTCACCTCCTTCCTGCTGGTAGATGATGTTCTTACACAGCAGGTCGTTGTGGCAGAGGACGACGGGGGAGTCCAGCATGGACAGGTTCTGCTGCAGCCAGACCAGTTCTTCTCTCAAACACACGGCGCTGGGTACCTCACTGCTCAACCTGCGCGAGCGCACACACACACACACGCACACACAAACAGACACACACACACAAACACACACACACACAGACACAAACACGCAGTTTATTTTTAATTCATATAAAAAATTGTAAAAAAAACTCCAGTTACAGACAGGTTCTCGTCTGTGGGGCAGTTGTGGGCTTGGGGGAGCTTTCGTGGGCTTGAGGGGCAGTCATAGGCTTGAGGGGGCAGTTGTGGGCTTGTGGGGTGGTCGTAGGCTTGTAAGGTGGTCATAGGCTTGAGGTGGCAATCCTGGGCTTGAGGGGCAGTCCTGGGCTTGAGGGGCAGTCGTAGGCTTGAGTGTGTAGTTATGGTGTTGTGGGGCAATCCTGGGCTTGAGGGGCAGTCATGGGCTTGTGGGGCAGTCGTAGGCTTGAGGTGGTAGTTATGGTGTTGTGGGGCAGTCATAGGCTTGAGTGGGCAGTCCTTGGCTTGTGGGGCAATCGTGGGTTTGTCGGGTGGTCGTAGGCTTGAGGTGGCATTCCTGGGCTTGAGGGGCAGTCGTGGGTATGAGGGGGTAGCTATGGTCTTGTAGGGCAGTCATAGGCTTGAGGGGGCAGTCCTTGGCTTATGGGGCAATCTTGGCTTGTGGGGCAATCTTGGGCTTAAGTGGGCAGTTTGTTGGGTGGTCGTAGGCTTGAGGTGCCAATCCTGGGCTTGAGGGGCAGCCATGGGCTTGTGGGCCAGTCGTAGGTTTGAGAGGGTAGTTATGGTCTTGTGGGGGCAGTCATGTGCTTGGGGTGCAGTTCTGGGTTTGTGGGGTGGTTGTAGGCTTGAGGTGGCAATCCTGGGCTCGTGGGGGTAGTCATGGTCTGGTGGGGCATTCGTAGGCTTGAGCAGGCAATCGTGGGCTTGTGGGGGCAATTATAGGTTAAAGAATCGGCTTTGCGACCTGAAGGTCCCTGCTTTGATTCCCAAGTACTACGGCTAAAGTGCCGTTGGTTAAGGCACATAACCCCAATTGCCCCCCCGGGTGCCATGTACAGCGTATGTGTGTGATTTACTGCACATTGTATCGTATCCTCAGGACTTGAAGCTTCATTAACACTCGTTAACCTCCTGCATTGTTCCTCACAGTGTGTGTGTGTGTGTGTGTGTGTGTGTGTGTGCGCGCACATATGTGTGTGTGTGTGAGAGATAAACCAACACTGTCCTTGAAGCCGAGGCAAAGTGAAAACATGTAATTCCGCCGATCTGAAGGTCGCTCGGTCGGCGATGTTGTGGCCCCCGCTCCACGCGAAGTATCGAAATATTTTGTTCGCATGCGAGACACGGCTGCCGACCAAGTCGCCTCGAACATTTGGTTACACAGATCCAAATCCAGCCTCCGATTTGCATGCGCAGGTGGAAGTGGGTCACGTGACCGCCGGTGGTTTCTCTCTGCGGGCTGCAGTGTTGCTCACTTCACCTTTTCGTTCAACAGACTGACCTCGGCGGATCACTTCAGCTTTTCTCTCGTGACGTACTATAAATACTATAAACACACACGACGGGAGACAAACCACCTCGCAGATGTCCCCCAGCCCGAGGCAACAGTTTGGGAAAGGCCCGCTTGCTGTTTGGGCATGATGGAGAACTGATCTCAGAAAAGTGGCATCCCAAGTGCTGAGAGGAGAACATGCCAACCACTAAGCCACCCGACTTTGCTCCAAAAGAACTGAAATGTCCCACTTTCATTTAAAGTGGGAGTGAATCCATCCATTATCTTCCCCTTTATCCTATATTAGGGTCACGGGGGGGTTCCCTATGCCCATCCAGGGGAGAACGTTCCGGGCGCTGGGCAGATACACCCAGGATAGGACACCAATCTATCACTGGACACACATTCACTCACAGAGACACACTCTATATGGGGCAATTTGGAGAACTCAATTGACCTTGATCCATGTTTTTGGACTGTGGGAGGAAACCGGAGAACCCGGAGGAAACCCACACGGACACGGGGAGAACATGGAAACTCCACCCAGATTGGGATTCGAAGCGGGAATCCCCAGCACTGAGAGGAGAACATGCTAAACACTAAGCAACCCGAATTTGCTCCAAAAGAAGTAAAATGTCCCAATTTCATTTAAAGTGTCCATCCAGGGGAGAACGTTCCGGGCGCTGGGCAGATACACCCAGGACAGGGCAGCAATCTATCACTGGGCACACACTCACTCACACACACAGACACACTATATGGGGCAATTTGGAGAACTCAATTGACCTTGATCCATGTTTTTGGACTGTGGGAGGAAACCGGAGAACCCAGAGGAAACCCACGCGGACACGGGGAGAACATGGAAACTCCACCCAGATGGGGATTCGAACCGGGAATCCCTAACGCTGAGAGGAGAACATGCCAATCACTAAGCCACCGTGCCGCCCTTGTTGATATTCATGACTTTTATATATGAATATATGATCCGGGCGGCATGGTGTCTTAGTGGTAAGAATGTTCTCCTCTCAGCTCTGGAGATCCAGGTACGAATACCGATCTGGGCCCACGATATATACAATACTGAATAATTAATAAATGAGCATCGGTGGAATTTTATTCATTTTCCGTGTTACAGGTTTTTATCGTGGGATCATCTCAGTATCACGATATTTAGGTATCGTATCCCACCGAGTTCTGATGTGGATAATGGGTCTAGAGTAAGGAGCATCAGCATCAGAATGACGCGTTGTCACGTCTCTCTTGGAACCCGATCGTTCCGTCGCGTGCTGTCACAGTCCTGTGTGTTTACCGTGTGTGCTCTCGCCCGGGTGTTATGAGGAACCAACAGAATTATTAATGGGCACCAGATGTTTGGCTACTGTTCTGTTTACAACCTGCAGCCCTGCAGGAGCGCAAACAAAAGATTCCTTTGTTTATTTCAGAATAATAAATCGCCTTCAACCTTCAGCGGATTCGCGATGGATTCAGACTCTGCTCTCTTAATCCATCCATCCACCAAACTGAGAACTTAAAGCTCTTAAGCTTTGTAAACACCAAGAACCCTAACTGAGAACTACATAACCTCAGCGGTGTCTCGTACCGCCAACGTTCCAGACAAAATTGATCTGAAGTTCGGATGAGGCTTCAGTTCATCTCCTGCAAGGTGTATTACTCATTCATTCATTATCTTCCGCTTTATCCTCTATTAGGGTCGCGGTGGGGTTCCCCATGCCCATCCAGGGAAGAACGTCTCGGGCGCTGGGCAGATACACCCAGGACAGGGTGCCAATCCATCGCTGAGGTGCATTACTGTTGTGTGTTTTTGTCACTATTATGCATTATTGTTGGTATTTATCCATCCATCCATTATCTTCTGCTTTATCCTCTACTAGGGTTGCGGGGTGGGGGTTCCCAATGCCCATCCAGGGGAGAACATTTCGGTGCTGGGCAGATACACCCAGGACAGGATGCCAATCTATCACTGGACACACACTCACTTACACAAACACTGTATATGGGGCAATTTGGAGAATTCAATTGACCTTGAATCCATGTTTTTGGACTGTGGAAGGAAACCGGAGAACCCGGAGGAAACCCACGCAGACACGGGGAGAACATGGAAACTCCACCCAGATTGGGATTCGAACCCGGGAATCCTCAGCGCTGAGAGGAGAACATGCCAACCACTAAGCCACCTTGCCACCTTGATCATATATTCATATATAAAACTCATAAATACCGACAAGGGGGATCCAGGTTCGAATATCGACCTGGGTGGAGTTTCCATGCTCTCCCCTTGTCCCGGTGGGTTTCCTCCGGGTTCTACGGTTTCCTCCCACAGTCCAAAA
Organism: Corydoras sp. C115; assembly: GCA_019802505.1. Lineage (NCBI taxonomy): Eukaryota > Metazoa > Chordata > Actinopteri > Siluriformes > Callichthyidae > Corydoras > Corydoras sp. C115. Next base: position 206,382 of record JAFMOC010000227.1, on the reverse strand, counting down.
ACATGGATTCAAGGTATATGAAATGCTTTTAATTGCCCCATATAATGTGTGTGTGTGTGTCTATATATGTCCGGCGATAGATTGGTGCTCTGTCCTGGGTGTATCTGCCCAGAAACGTTCTCCCCTGGATGGGCATGGGGAACTAGGAGAGGATAAAGCAGGAGATAATGAATAAATGAAATGTATAACCCTCATGTAATTCAGGTTCCACTGTAGATGCACCAGCTACCAACCCCCCACCCGGACGACGAGCCCACACAGTGAAGGGTTGGTGGTTCTCAGGTTCAAGTTCTCTTACCTCCGATTGTTTTCTTTATCCTCCAGATGTGTGGGGATGAGGGAGAAGTACTTCCCCATTTTAAACCAGAGGTCAGCCTGAGGCACCCAGCCGTTGTGTGCGTGGATGGCGTGGTACTTCGCCAACTGTCTCGCAATGAGTCTGAAAAAAAAAAGAAAGAGAAGGTCCTCATTACACACGATGAATACTAAACACTCCATATCAATATTAGTAGGTGGCACGGTGGATTAGTGTTTAGCACTCCGACTCGTTCGCTTCGCTCCAGTGATGATCGCCCCCTGGTGGTTCCGCCTCACCGAGGAGCTGATTCTCACTCTGTGGCGTTCACCACTGCAAAATGGTGGAACGTTCTTCCCAACTCTGTCCGTAAGGCAGAATCACTAAACAGTTTTAAGAAACTATTGAAGACGCATCTCTTTAACAAATACCTATTATAAAAAAATAAATAAATAAATAAAAAGGGGGAGGGGCCGCAGTATCGAATAACAATCAGGTTTGATGAATTTACAGTATACAGTGATACCTCGGTTCTCGAACATAATTCGTTCCGGGAGGACGGTCGAGAACCAAATTGTTCGAGAACCGAAGCAATGAAACCCATAGGAAATAATGGAAACTGGATTAATTTGTTCCAAGCCCCAGAAAATGCCTATTTACTGGCCTAATTTGCATATAATATGTAGAAAAACATGAGTCTCAACAAGAAATAAGAAATAAAAGTGTATTTCATTCATTCATTATCTCCCGCTTTGTCCTCTATTAGGGTCGCGGTGGGGTTCCCCATGCCCATCCAGGGGAGAACATTTCGGGCGCTGGGCAGATACACCCAGGACAGGGCGCCAATCCATCGCTGGGCACTCACTCACTCACACAAACACACTCTATATGGGTCAATTTGGAGAATTCAATTGACTTGATCCATGTTTTTGGACTGTGGGAGGAAACCGGAGAACCCGGAGGAAACCCACACGGACACGGGGAGAACATGGAAACTCCACCCAGATGGGGATTCGAACCGGGAGTCCCTAGCGCTGAGAGGCGAACGTGCTAACCACTAAGCCACCGTGCCGCCCCAAAAGTGTATTTATTTAAACAAAAAAAAATAAAATGTACTGTACAGTAAATGTACTGTAAATGTAGCATGTTCTCCTCTCAGCGCTAGGGATTCCCGGTTCGATTCCCCATCTGGGTGGAGTTTCCATGTTCTCCCCGTGTCCGCGTGGGTTTCCTCCGGGTTCTCCGGTTTCCTCCCACAGTCCAAAAACATGGATCAAGTCAATTGAATTCTCCAAATTGCCCCATATAGAGTGTGTTTGTGAGAGTGAGTGTGTGTCCAGTGATAGATTGCCCCCCTGTCCTGGGTGTATCTGCCCACCGCCCGAGACGTTCTCCCCTGGATGGGCATGGGGAACCCCCCCGCGACCCTAATAGAGGATAAAGCGGGAGGATAATGGATGGATGAATCATATTTAGTGCAGATCAATGGTTACTGACCACTGGTGTCTCTCGCTCGCTCTCTCACACTTGTATGGAGTCTGTGTGTTTCTCTCTCTCTCTCACATGGAGTCTCTCTTACATACACTCACACAAAATACTTGTCTCTCTCTCATACAGAGTCCATGTCTCTCTCTCTCTCTCTCCCACAATCAAACAGAGTCCAATTCCCTCTCTCTCTCTCTCATACAGAATCCATGTCATGTCTCTCTCCCACACTCAGAGTCGTTGTGTGTGTCTCTCTCTCTCTCTCTCTCTCTCTCCCACACTAGTTGCAGAGTCCGTGTCTCCCTCCTACACACACTCGCACGGAGTCCATGTCTCTCTCTCTCACACACAAAATCGTCGCACGGAGTTCGTGTCTCTCTCCCACACACTTGCATAGAGTCCATATCTTACGTTCTCTCTCACACGAGTCTGCATGTCTCTCTCTCTCACGCACTTCTCTGTACATCGCTCTCTCACTCACTGTCTGTATGTCTCTCTCTCTCTCTTGTCTGTAGGTCTCTCTCACTTGTCTGTAGGTCTCTCTCTCTCACTGTCTGTATGTCCCTCTTTCTCTCTCACTTGTCTGTATATGTCTCTCTCTCACTCACTGTCTGCATGTCTCTCTCTCTCTCTCACTTGTCTGTATGTCTCTCTCTCTCACCTGTCTGTAGGTCGCTCACTCTCACTAACTTGTCTGTACTTATCTCCCTCACTCACTTGTCTGTATGTCTGTCTCTTTCTCTCACTCACTTGTCTGTAGGTCTCTCTCTCTCATTCACTCGTCTGTACGTCTCTCTCTCGTTTGTATCTCTCTCTCTCTCTCACTGTCTGTACGTCTCTCTCCCTCATTCACTCGTCTGTACGTCTCTCTCTCTCTCACTCACTTGTCTGTAGATCTCTCTCTCTCTCTTTTCTGTACGTCTCTCTCTCACTTGTCTGTAGATCTCTCTCTCCCTCTCTCTCTCACTTGTCTGTATGTGTCTCTCTCTCACTCACTGTCTGCATGTCTCTCTCTCTCTCACTCACTGTCTGTATGTCTCTCTCTCTCTCACTGTCTGTATGTCTCTCTCTCTCACTCACTGTCTGTATGTATGTCTCTCTCTCTCTCTCACTTGTCTGTATGTGTCTCTCTCACTCACTGTCTGTATGTCTCTCTCTCTCTCTCTCACTGTCTGTATGTCTCTCTCACTTGTCTGTATGTGTCTCTCTCTCTCACTGTCTGTATGTCTCTCTCACTCACTGTCTGTATGTCTCTCTCACTCACAGTCTGTATGTCTCTCTCTCTCTCTCACTGTCTGTATGTCTCTCTCAATGTCTGTATGTCTCTCTCTCTCTCACTTGTCTGTATGTGTCTCTCTCTCTCTCACTGTCTGTATGTCTCTCTCTCTCTCTCACTCACTGTCTGTATGTCTCTCTCTCTCACTTGTCTGTATGTGTCTCTCTCTCACTCACTGTCTATGTCTCTCTCACTCACTTGTCTGTATGTGTCTCTCTCTCACTCACTGTCTGTATGTCTCTCTCTCTCTCACTCACTGTCTGTATGTCTCTCTCTCTCTCTCTCTCACTCACTGTCTGTATGTCTCTCTCTCTCACTTGTCTGTATGTGTCTCTCTCTCACTCACTGTCTATGTCTCTCTCACTCACTTGTCTGTATGTGTCTCTCTCTCACTCACTGTCTGTATGTCTCTCTCTCTCTCACTCACTGTCTGTATGTCTCTCTCTCTCTCTCACTCACTGTCTGTATGTCTCTCTCTCACTCACTGTCTATGTCTCTCTCACTCACTTGTCTGTATGTGTCTCTCTCTCACTCACTGTCTGTATGTCTCTCTCTCTCTCTCACTCACTGTCTGTATGTCTCTCTCACTTGTCTGTATGTGTGTCTCTCTCACTCACTGTCTGTATGTCTCTCTCACTCACTGTCTGTATGTCTCTCTCTCACTCACTGTCTGTATGTCTCTCTCTCTCTCTCTGTCTGTATGTCTCTCTCTCTCTCACTCACTGTCTGTATGTCTCTCTCTCTCTCACTCACTGTCTGTATGTCTCTCTCACTTGTCTGTATGTGTGTCTCTCTCACTCACTGTCTGTATGTGTCTCTCTCTCTCTCTCACTCACTTGGAGTCACTTTCTCTCTCACTTTCTCTCTCATTCACAAAATTAAACTGAAACCGATAACTCTGGAACAGTGAGTCATCTGGGTGAGTGAGTGATTCGTTCGTCTATTTGACTCTCTCTTTAAACTGGCCTTTCTGGTTGTATTGGATGATCAGACGTCCACATGGTTTCCTCAGCGCAGAACCTCGTCCTTCATGTCTCATAAGTACAGGTTCTCGGGTTTGAGTCCGTGTCACATGACCGGCGCTGACGCTCCGGGTAGGTTTTGTTGGCTGCGGGTCCTTTGTTCTTATTTCCTCGTCACACCAAACGTAACATGAGCGCCGTTATTAGAACCAGAAAGAACATCCAGCCAACGCGAGCCGCTCGAACAGAACGCCTCTGAGTTCCGAGCAGAGGATTTAATATTAAACAGATTTAATGTAGTACAGTAAACTGTACGGGGGGGGTGACTAACATAACGCTGACATCAGCAAAAAAAAATTTGGCTATGGGGCAAACTTCACCCTTCATTGGGTAAAAGTTCAGCGTGAAAAAAAACAAAGTGTTCTTGGATGAGTGAATGGAGAACCCACGGCGTGCGGGCGGCATCCAACGAGCCCGAGCTCGCGGGGTGAACAAGCCGGGGCAAATCCAACCCGAACTGCGGCTCAGCGCTGCGGCGGTCTGCTTTAATCCAGACGAGACGCGGTCAGGAACCGATCAGATCTCAGAACCCCACCTCCACCCTGCTCATCATCATCACTGTGGATGGAGCGGGTCGTCATGGCAATGTTGGCTCTCTGTTACCCTCTCTTACTTATTTGTCCCCCTCTCATTTAGGGTTCCAGTCTCTCTTTCTCGCTCACTCGGGGTTCCTGTAGCTTTCTCTTGCTGAGGGTTCCCGTCTCCCTCTCTCTCTCTCGCTTTCTCACTCAAGGTTCCTGTCTCTCCCTCTCAGGGTTCCCGTCTCTCTCTCATCATGCTCAGGGTTCCTATGTTTCCCTCTCTCACTCAGGGTTCCCGTCTCTCCCTCTTTCACTCAGGGTTCCTGTCTCTCCCTCTTTCACTCAGGGTTCCAGTCTCTCCCTCCCTCTCTCACTCAGGGTTCCTGTATCCCTCTCTCTTCCTCTCTCACTCAGGGTTGCCATCTCTCCCTCAGGGTTCCTGTCCCTCTCTCTCTTCCTCTCTCACTTAGGGTTCCCATCTCTCTCTCCCTCCCTCTCTCACTCAGGGTTCCCGTCTCTCTCGTCCTCGCTCACTCAGGGTTCCCATCTCTCTCTCTCTCTCCCTCTCTCACTCAGGGTTCCCGTCTCTCTCGTCCTCGCTCACTCAGGGTTCCCGTCTCGCTCTCTCCCTCCCTCTCTCACTCAGGGTTCCCGTCTCTCTCGTCCTCGCTCACTCAGGGTTCCCATCTCTCTCTCTCCCTCCCTCTCTCACTCAGGGTTCCCGTCTCTCTCGTCCTCGCTCACTCAGGGTTCCCGTCTCGCTCTCCCTCCCTCTCTCACTCAGGGTTCCCATCTCTCCCTCTCTCACTCACGGTTCCCGTCTCTCTCACTCAGGGTTCCCGTCTCTCTTGTCCTCTCTCACCCAGGGTTCCCGTCTCACTCTCCCTCTCTCACCCAGGGTTCCCGTCTCTCTCTCTCTCCCTCTCTCACTCAGGGTTCCCGTCTCTCTCTCCCTCCCTCTCTCACTCAAGGTTCCCGTCTCTCTCGTCCTCTCTCACTCAGGGTTCCCGTCTCTCTCATCCTCTCTCACTCAGGGTTCCTGTCTCTCTCTCTCTCTCTCACTCACTCAGGGTTCCCATCTCTCTCTCTCTCACTCAGGGTTCCCATCTCTCTCTCTCTCTCTCAGGGTTCCTGTCTCTCTCTCTCTTACTCAGGGTTCCTGTCTCTCTCTCTCTCACTCAGGGTTCCTGTCTCTCTCTCTCTCTCTCAGGGTTCCCGTCGCTCTCGTCCTCTCTCCCTCAGGGTTCCTCTTCGTCTCATGTTATATTTTCATCGCTCTCTTAATTTTTCCATGATGTTATTTGACCGTCTTTAATTTTTTAACCTTGGCCCTGATTGGTCGAACCCCTGGGGCGATCAAGCGGCACTGCTACCCCCCCCACAGTTCCCTGGTTAATGTACAGCCAGCATGTGCAGAGGGTTTAAAGCAGTTCTGTGAATAGACATAACATGGAGAGATGCCACAGAGGCCCTCTGGCAGGACACGCAGCGTTTCCTGGCGCTCGAGAGGCCGGAACGAGGGAGCATCTCGGTAAACTCGCCGTCACGAAGCCGAGGGATCCGATTACACAGAGCGGCAGCGAGGAAACAAACCCAGAGTTCCTGCCCGTCAGAAACCCGAGCGTCAGACACGCCGCACGGCCAACTGGGTCGCGTCCCGAACTAAGAAAAGAACGTAGGACTGAGGCCAACACCACCTTGAATGCATGGATGGACAGAACATTGGGAAATGGAGAGGATGACCGCATTCTTACATTTAAAGCTTGAACGATTTGACTCATCCTGGGAAAAATGGGTTAATTTCGTGACACCACTTAGACCTCACTTTATTTTCAAAGACTAATATATAGATTATATACAAAAATTCACTCCCTAATTGTATATAGTTCATTTACAAGTACTTTTATTATTATTTCTATTATCATTTTCTTTTTTACATTGATGGGAATATTAAAAAAAATGTCAAATACAATTTGTATTGAAAATAGTGATGGGGCGGCACGGTGGCTTAGTGGTTTAGCACGTTCTCCTCTCAGCGTTAGGGATTCCCGGTTCGAATCCCAATCTGGGTGGAGTTTCCATGTTCTCCCCGTGTCCATGTGGGTTTCCTCCAGGTTCTCCGGTTTCCTCCCACAGTCCAAAAACATGGATCAAGTCAATTGAATTCTCCAAATTGCCCCATATAGAGTGTGTCTGTGTGAGTGAGTGTGTGTCCAGCGATAGATTGGCGTCCTGTCCTGGGTGTATCTGCCCAGCGCCCCAAACGTTCTCCCCTGGATGGGCATGGGGAACCCCCCCGTGACCCTAATAGAGGATAAAGCGGAAGATAATGGATGGATGGAATATTGTGATGTTAAATAACAATAAATAAAGATTTTTTTTTAATTAATAAATAAAAAAGGACTGAGGCCAACACCAAGGTCGTGACAAGGTCCTAGGTTTCACGGGTTCATATCAACGGAACACGTCGGTTCCAACCCGTTTGCAGAACGTCGCACCAGCCGCAGACTCGCAGGAGAACGTTCATTACCCGGAGTCATGAACGAATCGGCTCCTCACCTGAATATGGCCGGGGTCCGGATGTGCTCGGGTTCCAGAGCCATGCCCTCCAGGAACTCGTAGCAGAGGCCATTGTTGAAGGTGCAGTAGAGGCGTGGGGCGCAGCGGTGTGCCTGCAGGACGCGGAAGCTCTTGACCTCGTTGTCGCGGTCCACGAAAAGTTCGGTCTTGTTGCCGTAGATACGAACGAGCACCACGTCTTGTAGAGGACCTCCCACATAGCAGCCAATCAGCTTGTTGGTGATACCGTCTGTGAAAGTCTAAGGAGACGGAAGAGGGAAGGTAAGGTGGGTCACATAACACACACACACACGAACACAAACACACACAAACCCACATACACACACACACAAACACATACAATCTGGGTGGAGTTTCCATGTTCTCCCCATGTCCGCGTGGGTTTCCTCCGGGTTATCCGGTTTCCTCCCACAGTCCAAAAACATGGATCAAGGTCAATTGAGTTCTCCAAATTGCCCCATATAGAGTGTGTGTGTGTGTGTGTGAGTGAGTGTGTGTCCAGTGATAGATTGGCGTCCTGTCCTGGGTGTATCTGCCCAGCGCTCAAAACGTTCTCCCCTGGATGGGCATGGGGAACCCCCTCCCCACCAACAGTAGTAGAGGATAAAGCTGCAGATAATGGATGGAAAGACATTTTTTAATATCAAGTTTGGCTTGATTAATATAAAATGGGGTGAAGGGGCCTATCCCAGTACAAACAGGACAAAAGATGGGGAAACACTCTGAACAGGTCACCAACCAATCACACGGCAGACACACACAGAGTGAATGTTACATCACTAGTTTACCCACAAGCTTGTATTTAGAAACTGGTGTGAGGGACATGTGGAGAACATGCAAATTCCACACAGAAAAGAACCGGTTGGGCATCAAAGCCTAGACAATCTCTCTGTAAGTAATGAATTCAGTGTTTTTTTTACAAAAAGAGAGCCACAGGTTTAGGAGGATTGAGGAAGGAAATGGGTGCGACGGTCAGCTGGTCAGTGGTTCACATATTTTTGGTTTAAAAGAAGCTGCTGTTAAACGAAGCTGCTGTTCCTGCAGACAGAACGAGGACTGCTGACTCTCTGGCGTGCGGGTGGATTAAAGTGCTTATTTTACACGTCTGTAGCGCCCTCACATTTCCGTTACTTTTCTTCTTAACTGCCTTTTAAATAAGTGCACTGCAACTGTCCTGCTGCAAACTTCCCCTTTAACCCTTTAAAGGAACGAGCACACACCAAACACCATGCGGGTCCATTAACTAACCGGCTGATGACATCACGCCCTCCAACCGATTCGAATGGAGCTGAACACACGCATTAGTTCCACACACAGTGCGGGTTACTAAGCGTCTCAGGGTCCGTCTCATTACAACGGAGAAGATTTAACCTTTAATTTTAATTTGGGTCGAAGAAATATAAAGGTACGAGTGTGGGTAACATCAAAACCAGGTCATGATGGCGTCTCACGCTCTCTCTCTCTCACAGGTGGCTAACCACAATCATAACATGGAACCAGTACCAGAACCAGTGTCCGCAGGGTCCACTCAGAGATGTCCACACAGGAAACTTACACACTCCTCACACTGCTGTGTGGGAAAAAACTGTTTCGGGAGAATGGAATCAGCCCGTCTGGTACCATCAACCATGCCACAGTCAGAAGTTGGACCATTTATAGATTACACCGCTGCAAAATGATTGGCTGATCAGATAATTACGGATGTTTTTATCCACCCATCCAACCATTATCTTCCGCTTCATCCTCTACTAGGGCCGTGGGGGGGGGGGGTTGCCCATGTCCATCCGGGGAGAACGTCTAGGGCGCTGGGCAGATACACCCAGGACAGGACGCCAATCTATCACTGGACACACAGATGTTTTTTTTTTTTATTATGATTATTATTATAATGGCAGCACGGTGGCTTAGTGGTTAGCATGTTCTCCTCTCAGCACTATGGATTCCCGATTCGAATCCCAACCTGGGTGGAGTTTCCATGTCCTCCCCGTGTCCGCGTGGGTTTCCTCCGGGTTCTCCGGTTTCCTCCCACAGTCCAAAAACATGGATCATGGTCAATTGAGTTCTCCAAATTGCCCCATATAGAGTGTGTGTGTGTGTGTGTGTGTGAGTGAGTGTGTGTCTAGTGATAGAGTGGCGCCCTGTACTGGGTGTATCTGCCCAGCGCCCGAAACACTCTCCCCTGCATGGACATAGGGAACCCCCCCCCAATCAACATATATAGGATAAAGCGAAAGATAATGGATGGATACTTATTATTCTTAGATAATAAGTTAAAAGATAAAGGCATACTTATTATTCTTATTCTTATTATTTTTATTTCCACTCCTATATTAGCTTCATCTGTTTGTCTGTGTGTCTGGTAAAAAGTTTGCAAATGCTATTGCTAGTGGTAATTAATTAATTTTGTTTTCTAAGGATAAATTGCCCATTTTCTACTAAAGCAGAATTAATTTAGGATAAAGTAATTTAACAAAATATGGGGTGGTTTTTAATTTTAAATTTTGCTGGTTAAATCTGTGTTTACAAAGTAAAGCTGTATTACAGTTCATTAATCAGATTTTAAATCCTATTCAATTACATGCCGAATTTATATTCATACGCTCCATATGAAGAAACTTCAGATTTTAGACTCAGCGTAGTGACTCAGCAAATCATAAAACATAAATCATAACAATAAACTCTATAATCATCTCCATTCCAGTTTGACCAGATGCTCATGCAGAGCGACACGGGACGGAGCTTGGAACCTTCTTCGTCTGTCACATTCTCGTTCATGTCGTCTCATAGAGGAACGTGAGGACTCCAGGAAACAAACGAGGTAACGTGTGTTCATGCACTACACCCATGTTAGAAATAAATAGAAAAATAAAAATAAACTAGAAAAGTTCAGTGCTGAATTGGCCCCACGTTTTCTTTAAAGTTTAATATAATAAAGTTATTAATAAAACGGGTAGTTTACCCTTAGGCTCTTAGGTCCGATTGGCTGAGCAGTTTGTACAGCCGTGACATTATTGACGACAATGCACATCACGTCACATTGATATTAATGTGTGATATACAATATATTTTTTTCCTGATGCTTTTTATAAACTAAATTCTGTGATTTGGTGTTTTATCGTTAAAAACCGGAATCCTGGTATTCAGCGATCAGCATTCACTTTAATAACTGGACTAGATTAACAATTTTAAAAATCAAAGGTGAGGTGCGCACACTTTTTCAGCCTGCTAGCTACTTATAAAATGACCAGGTGTACCTGATGTACCATGCATATTGCATAATCCAACTACAAAATACTATAAATACAATTTTTGTAATTACCTTACTCTAATGACTTACATTAATGAGCACACTTTAAACAATTCTTTCAGTGGGAAACTAGAGGCCATATACTGTATATGGCAAGTCTTTTCATTTGAATTTGTCCTAATTCATTCATTCATTATCTTCCGCTTTATCCTCTATTAGGGGGGGGGGGGGGGGGGGGGGGGGGGGGTCCCCATGCCCATCCAGGGGAGAACGTTTCGGGCGCTGGGCAGATACACCCAGGACAGGACGCCAATCTATCTCTGGATACACACTCACTCACACAAACACACTCTATATGGGGCAATTTGGAGAAGTCAATTGACTCGATCCATGTTTTAGGACTGTGGGAGGAAACCGGAGAACCCGGAGGAAACCCACGCGGACAAGGGGAGAACATGGAAACTCCACCCAGATGGGGATTCGAACCAGGAATCCCTAGTCCTGAGAGGAGAACATGCTAAACACTAAGCCACCGTGCCGCCCAATTTGTCCTAATTATTTTTATATATTTTCCATCTTGGGGTGGCACAGTGGCTTAGTGGTTAGCATGTTCTCCTCTCAGTGCTGCGGATTTTCGGTTCGAATCCCCATCTGGGTGGAGTTTCCATGTTCTCCCTGTGTCCGCGTGGGTTTCCTCCGGTTTCCTCCCACAGTCCAAAAACATGGATCAGGGTCAATTGAATTCTCCAAATTGCCCCATATAGAGTGTGTCTGTGTGTCCAGTGATAGATTGGCGCCCTGTCCTGGGTGTATCTGCCCAGCGCCCGAGACGTTCTCCCCTGGATGGGCATGGGGAACCCCCCCACCACGACCCTTGTCGGGACTAACAACACTTGTTCACCTCTTTTGATTTATTCACAATAATGGCACGCCCTCTCACACCTTATAGTAACTCC
>JAFMOC010000227.1:0-187500 GCA_019802505.1 Corydoras sp. C115 | reverse complement strand
ATAGAGGATAAAGCGGAAGATAATGCTTGAATGAATGAATGAATGAATGAATAATGGACATCAGGGTGGGACAGTGGCTTAGAGTTAGCACGTTCGCCTCTCAGTGCTAGGGATTCCTGGTTCGGATCCCCATCTGGGTGGAGTTTGCATGTTCTCCCCGTGTCCACGTGGGTTTCCTCCGCGTTCTCCGGTTTCCTCCCACAGTCCAAAAACATGGATCAAGGTCCATTGAATTCTCCAAATTGCCCCATATAGAGTGTGTCTGTGTGAGTGTGTGCCCAGCGATAGATTGGCGCCCTGTCCTGGGTGTATCTGCCCAGCGCCCGAAACGTTCTCCCCTGGATGGGCATGGGGAACCCCCCTGCGACCCTAATATAGGATAAAGCGGAAGATAATGAATGAATGAATTCGGTAAAGACCCATTCCCATCAGTACCCAAAACAGATAGTACCCAATTAGATATGTAGGATATGTTATATTTGATTTTGTTTATTTCGGTTCTACTTATCTATTTTTTATTTTTTTAACTTAGATTATCATGGAAACAGCTGACAGAGGGTGTGGCATGATGATTCACCTGTCAGAAGTGCACTTCTGTACTGTACTGTATTGTACTGTACGCAACCAAAGCAACCTCATCCATAATACATTGCACAAAACCTGAAACTAACTATCCATCCATCCATCCACCCACTATCTTCCTCTTTATCCTATATAAGGGGGGGTTCTCACGCCCACCCAGGGGAGAATATTTCGGGCGCTGGGCAGATACACCCAGGGACAGGACACCAATCTATTGCTGGTTACACACTCACACACACAAACACACTGTATATAGGGCAATTTGGAGAACTCAATTGACTTTGATCCGTGTTTTTGGACTGTGGGAGGAAACCGGAGAACCTGGAGGAAACCCACATGGACACGGGGAGAACATGGAAACTCCACCCAGATGGGGATTCGAACCAGGAATCCCTAAAGCAGAGAGGCGAACGTGCTAACCACTAAGCCACCGTGCTGCCCCTTTCCTGAATGTCAGACAATTTTCTGAAAATTCTGACAATTTTCCCAGCCATTGTCCACAGAACATGACTACTGTGTGCTTGGTCTGAATGAAACACCCGTATTTTTTGAACTGCTTAGTTTGGTTTTAAGGTCAGTTAAAATATGTTTTATTCTTTAACATTCTGTGGTAATTTTTTGTATTTTGATTCCTAAATTAAAATACATTAATAACTAATAAATTCTTTTAAAAAAAGAAATTTTTTACAATTTCTGTTAAATTGGTCCCATTTCATTGTCCCTCACTGATCTGAAATCCACTGGATGTGTGCTTTCTCTGTCAGCAATGTTTACCACTTCCTGTTCAACAACCTAACAGCGAGATATCTCTTAAAGCAACAGGTTTCTGGTGCAGCAGCCAGTGAGGACCCTCAACCATCAGATTTTGTTTCAGAGCACCGGGACAGGCCCATGGTGTTCCTAAAAACTTAATCCTCCACTTTAGTGTGCTCATGTAGTAGTACATTATAACACTTTAAGCTGCACTTTAAAGACCCTATAAACACACTGTTTATACTATAGTAAAGCCAAAATTAAATGTCCTTGTTTTATATTTTTAAAAAATACATGTTTCTTTTAGAATTAGCTTTTCTTTTTTTTTTTTAAATAAATGCAAAATTTTTAAATATACCTTTAGGAAATAATTCAAAAGTATATAATGGACAATAGGGCAGCACGGTGGCTTAGTGTTTAACACGTTCTCCTCTCAGCGCTGGGGATTCCCAGTTCGAACCCACATCTGGGTGGAGTCTCCATGTTCTCACCCTGTCCGCGTGGGTTTCCTCCGGGTTCTCCGGTTTCCTCCCACATTCCAAAAACATGGATCAAAAACTTAGATTGGCGCCCTGTCCTGGGCGTGTCTGCCGTGACCCTAATATAGCATAATGGATGGATGGATGGATGGATGGATAATGGACAACAGAACTGTAACTGCCTATTTGAGCAGTTTATATTTTAATTGGTTTAAAGTTTTTTTTAAAACTTCTGTTCTTTTAAGAACATTGACAATGTTAATTTCCATGGTTATACTGCCACGGTTACCACATTACAAAGGTTCCAAGGTTAGCATTAAGGGTTTATTCAGAAGCTGAAGAGCGGCAAGTCGCAATGCGAAACTATAGCTCTCTTAGATATTTATGCAGCCAATGAGGTTTGTGCTCTGTTGGTATACCGATTATGTTTACGTAAAGTTTATTACCTTTTCTAGCATTAAGAATTGATATGTAATATGGTTCTAAATCAAGATGTAAATTCGTGTGGTTAAACCAGCAAAGGGTCATTCTTAAGATTAAGAGTACAATATAGAAATTGCACAATTGTACATTTGTTTGTGATTTATGTTACAGTTCTTACGGTTGGGTGTAAGGTTATGTACAAAGTTAAAGTGCAAACTCAAAAATAAACCTAATCAGTATTGGCAAGAATATTTGTGCTGTCGACTTTAAATCGGAGGGAACTACAAGAACATTGAATCCTGTTGTAAATAATGTTATAATGGATGGATGGAGAGGCGGCACGGTGGCTTAGTGGTTAGCACGTTCGCCTCTCAGCACTAGGGATTCCCGGTTCGAATCCCCATCTGGGTGGAGTTTCCATGTTCTCCCCGTGTCTGCGTGGGTTTCCTCCGGGTTCTCCGGTTTCCTCCTACAGTCCAAAAACATGGATCAAGTCAATTGAGTTCTCCAAATTGCCCCATATAGTGTGTGTCTGTGTGAGTGAGTGTGTGCCCTGCGATAGATTGCCATCCTGTCCTGGGTGTATCTGCCCAGCGCCCGAAACGTTCTCCCCTGGATGGGCATGAGGAACCCCCCCGCGACCCTAATAGAGGATAAAGCAGAAGATAATGAATGAATGAATGAATGAATTAATGGATTTATTGATGGATGGATGGTCAGCCTAAATTTAGGGAAGTGCAGCTGAGGCCTGTGTAATCTGAATCTGAACGTAGTTAAATAGCATTTAATTCGTATTTATCCCTGTTATATTTATAACAATGTGTAATCAAAAACATATGTTTAATTATAACTCATAGAGCGATGTTTCAGCACGGAAATGATTTCTCGCGAACCATCTTGGCGGTTTCCTGTCGACGGCTGCAAATGGACGACTGACTCGAAACGAGTGCACTAGGTAGGGCGCATCGCTGGCCTCGAGCGAGTGCGCACACGCAGTGCGGAGGAGCGCGTTTGAAACGGGGCCCGTGTCGGGCAGTAACCTGTTGCTGTTGCGGGGCTCCTCGCTGCGGGCTGTGGGTAGCGGTAGCTGGTGGCACGGCGCTGTGGTGGCTGCGCGGCTCTTCGCTCGGCTCTCTGCTGCTCTGAGCGCCGCTCTGTTCGGCTGTTCGGCGGGAAATCCGCAGGGAAACGGACCGCGTGTGCGTGGGCTGTGGTAAGGTGAGCGTCCCGGTTAGCCGCGGAGCTAACGGTGTGAGCCCCCTCATTAGGCACCGCAGCTCGTTAATTATTCCGTTTTTATGCAAATTACCACCGCGTGTGCGTTTCTGTAACGCGCCGGTGCTTTATGTTGCCCTGTGTTAATTAACGAGTTGTTGTAATTTCAGTGGTCGTGTTGTGACGTCACAGAGTGTCGTAATGGCGATGAGACAGACTCCTCTCACCTGCTCCGGGCACACCAGGCCTGTGGTGGATCTGGCCTTCAGTGGAATCACCCCTTACGGTTATTTTCTCATCAGTGCTTGTAAAGGTCAGTCAGCTTTTTGTCTCATCTGGTTTTAAAATGTCCATCCGTCCATTATCTACCGCTTTATCCTCCATTAGGGTCGCCCATCCTGGGGAGAACGTTTTGGACGCTGGGTAGATACACCCAGGACAGGGGGGAAATCTATCACTCACTCACTCACACAGACACACTCTACAGTATATGGGGCAATTTAGAGCATTCAATTGACCTTGATCCATGTTTTTGGACTGTGGAAGGAAACCGGAGAACCCGGAGGAAACCCACGCGGACATGGGGAGAACATGCAAACTCCACCCAGATTGGGATTTGAATTGGGAATCCCTTGTACTGAGAGGAGAACATGCTAAATACTAAGCTACCGTGCCGCTCTGTCTATGTCTGTCCATCCATTATCTTCCGCTTTATCCTCTATTAGGGTCGTGGGGGGGTTCTCCATGTCCATCCAGGGGAGAATGTTCCGGGTGCTGGGTAGATACACCCAGGACAGGACACCAATCTATCACTGGGCACACACTCACTCACACAGAGACACTCTATATGGGGCAATTTGGAGAATTCAATTGACCTTGATCCATGTTTTTGGGGCAAGTGGTACCTGCACAACACACACCTGCACCACCATGTCTATGTGACTGCAGCACTTTTTGTTTTTGGCAGATGGTAAACCAATGTTGCGCCAGGGAGACACAGGGGACTGGATCGGGACGTTCCTGGGTCACAAAGGTGCTGTTTGGGGTGCCACCTTAAATAAAGATGCCACTAAGGCGGCCACGGCTGCCGCCGATTTTTCTGCGTAAGTATAAGCACTGCCTGATACCAACAACCATGCCACAGTCACAATCACTGAGATCAATGTTCCCAATTGTACGTGGTGGGTCTGCTGTACAGAGGGCTAACTTAGAGCAGTGGTTTTTAATAAGTTTAATAAGAGTGTATTCTGTACTGCTAATATTTATACTCTATTTTTTGTTTGAGTCGGTTCTTTATATATTATGTACATTTTTAGACTTTTAAAAAGTAATTCTACATTTAAAAAGTAATTCTAAAGCGTTCACATGCATACGATGCTAAATATATACCCATGTTCTGTACAGTGTAAATAAAGATTTCAGAAATGTGTGCAAGGTGTGTGAGTTTCGGCCCTCAGAGTAAACACAAACTCTTTTGTCGGAAGTTACATACCTTCATTCAGGCTTTTCAGTTTGAGTGCACACAAGAGCCCGGGTTAGAACAGGGACAGGGAGAAGGTGTAGGGTTCTCCCTTAGCAAACCACATTATTATTATTATTATTATTATTATTATTACAGTAAATATTAATGTGCTTTGGCTCATAATTTGGACCTTTTAAAGTGATTTATTTTGCCTACAGTACTTGCACACAGAGGAGTGTGTCCTCCCCATTTAACCCATCCATCCAATGAAACACACACACACACTGAGTGAAGAGAACACTCTTGTCCGGAGTGGTAGGCAGCCCTGCACAGATCCAGCCGTTAAAATAATGGTGTGATCTGAATCCGGAGCTCTGTAATCCAGTCTGAACTAAAGTGTGTCCTTGACTCAGCGCATGATCAACCATGCGACCCGCCAAGCAGATCCTCAGAACAATGTTGGCTTTCTTATTATTTAATTCATGGATCTGTTTTGTTTCAGATTAAGGACATAAACCTTCAAGCTTTAAAACCTGACATATGTTTAATACACCATAATTTTAGGATTACTCTACGCTTGGTAATCGGGATATTTCTAGTCTCGTTAACTCAGGTGTAATAAATATTCAAAACTTTGTGGTAACAGTTTAGCTCGGGTTCTATTCTGTTCTGAACAGGTCCATAGTGTCATGGTCTGATGAGCTTGGTGTGGGGAAAAACATCAATGATCCACTAAAAGCCCTGACCTCAACTCCGTCGGACCTGCAAACACTCAAACACCTGAGAATCAAGTTTGAAATTGTGTAGTATGCTCTAGTTTAAATCTAATCCAAATCTCACTCCTTCAGCCAGTGAGTCAAACTGTTCATTAAGCAGTAAAATGCGAAGTGTGCATTTCCCACGTTTTTGTCTGTTTTTCATGCATTTTGCACGTTTTCTGTACATTTTACAGGTTTCCTGTGCATTTAGTGTTTTTTACGCTTATTTTGTGTATTTCATGCTTTTTACATGTCTGTTAATGTTGTGTGTTTTTGTGCATTTCCCACGTTTTTTCCGTTTTTCATAAATTTTGCACGTTTTCTGTACATTTTACAGGTTTCTTTGGCATTTAGTGTGTTTTTATACGTTTTTCACGCTAATTTTGTGTATTTAATGTGGAACCCATAGCTTCAGTTCCTCAGGATGTACAGTGTGTTTAGAGGTGAATAAGAATAATACATTTTTTTTCAAGGCGTCTTTCTAACACCGTACAGCAAGTAAGACATGTACATAACCTAAAAATAAGAACACAGTAAAATGATAAAAGCTTAAGATATAACATTGATTATAATTAAAATTAAATTGGGTCATTTAGCAGACGCTTTTATCCAAAGCGACTTACAAGGTGAGCACAGGGTTCATCACAGCACCCCTGGAGCAATGAGGGTTAGGGGTCTTGCTCAAGGACCCACACTGGTAACTTCAGTGGACCCTGGATTTGAACCCCCAACCTTCAGATTGAGCGCCCAACACCCTAACCACTGAGCTAACCCACCCATTTTAATGAAAAAGCTATTTTAAACAGGTGAGTTTTGAGTCCAGATTTAAATAGAGAGAGTGATTCAGTATTTCTTAGAGTAGAGGGGAGTGAGTTCCAGAGTCGGGGAGCAGAGCGACTGAAGGCTCTGTTTCCCATAGTGACAAGACGAGAAGAAGGTACTGTTAAATGAATGGAAGAGGATGACCGGAGAGTACGGGAAGAAGGCTATTTGAACTAAATCGGACTGATATGGAGGAGCAAGGTTATGAATAATCTGAAAAGTTACCAGAAGAGTTTTGCTGAAGTCTGTGATTTAATAAAAGCTTAGAACATTCATTGCCTCCTGGTTGTGTGTGTGTGAACAGATTGCTAAACAGAGCTCAGTGTGTGTTTGTTGTGGTGCAGGCATAGAGGTCATGTTCTCTCTGTTCTGTGTTGCAGAAAGGTGTGGGATGCGGTCACTGGAGACGAGGTCCTTACTCTGGCACACAAGCACATTGTGAAATGTGTCAACTTCACACAGGTAGGACTTTTTACCTGCTTGCTGTGTCTGATGAGGGATCCACAGAACGTGTAGCAAGATAAACAAGTCTCTTCAAAGACACAGTTAAAAAAAAAATAAAAAAAATCAATAATGACGTGTATGTGTGTCGTTTTGCCTACAGAGATTACAAATGGAGGAATTAGTTCTCCACATTAAACATCCTTGTAGTGTAACAAACGTGCCGGAGCGGTGGGCAGCCCTCTACATGGTAATTGGGGTTATGTGCCTTGCTCAATGGCACTTCAGCCATAGTGATTGGTGGGTCCGGGGACTGAACTGGGGACTTTCATGTCACTAGGCTGATTCCTTTACCACAAGGCTATAACTGGCCCCATTTGGTCCTTACCAGTGTGTTTTATAATTGGTTGATTGACCGTCATGTCAGTGAAAAGGCTTATAGAAGTCCATCAATCCTTTATTTTCCGCTTTATCCTCTATTAGGGTCACGGGGGGGTTCCCCATGCCTATTCAGGGGACGTCTCAGGACACCCAGGACAGGGCGCCAATCTATCACTGGACACACTCACGCACACAGACACACTATATGGGGCAATTTGGAGAATTCACTTGACTTGATCCATGTTTTTGGACTGCGGGAGGAAACCGGAAGAAACCCACACAGACACGGGGAGAACATGGAAACTCCACCCAGATTGGGATTCGAACCCAAATCCCTAACGCTGAGAGGAGAACATGCTAACTATTAAGCCACTGTGCCGCCTATTGTTAGAAAAACATTTTATATCCATCCATTGTCTTCCACTTTATCCTCTACTAGGATCACGGAGGTTCCTCATGCCCATCCAGGGGAGAAAGTTTCGGGTGCTGGGCAGATACACCCAGGACAGGGCGCCAATCTATCACTTGGCACACACACACACTCTATATGGGGCAATTTGGAGAACTCAATTGACTTGATCCATGTTTTTGGACTGGGAGGAAACCGGAGAACCCGGAGGAAACCCACGCAGACACGGGGAGAACCCCACCCACATTGGGATCCGACCTGGGAATCCCTAGCGCCGAGAGGAGAACGTGCCAACCACTAAGCCACCGTGCCGCCCTTGTAGAAGTCCTTAAATGTACAGTTTAAAACCTGACCTTCTGAAAACCCTGACTGTTTGCACCAACAGGACAGTACCTGCCTCCTGACGGCCGGGAACGATAAACTGCTCCGTATATACGACCTCAGCAGACCTGACGCAGGTACGGTGCTCATCTTTATGTAAGAAATACTAAAAGAATCCAATTTTATTAATACAATATGTTGTAATCCTACCATAAGAATTGATCCAATACAGTATAAAATAATCAGTACTAAAGGTGCACTATGTTGGCTTTAGGGGAGAATATATCAAATGAAACCGGGTTCTGGTTTAACTACATCACTGCTGTGGTAAATGCTTCTGGCATGAATATGAATATAAATGAACGGAGTCGAATATGCAGATGGAGATAAGAGTTAAAACTTGTTCTTCAGGAGACACATCCCACCTCGCCTCTGTGCTTGTTACATCACAGCCCACGGCATTCAAGACGTTCTATTGTTCTTATACAACAGTAACAAGAGCCGATTCTTGCACAGTGAGGGTCCACGGCAGATTAGGATCTGTTAAATCACTCGTTACGCAAAGCGATGCATTTAGTGAAAAGCAGTGGCTCACTTCGGAATTGACCACACGTCAGTAGAGTGATATAGTGTTAGTATGGAAAACCTCTCGACCAATCAGGTCGGGAGGTTGACTAACTGTTGTATAATAAAGCCATAAGGCGGGGAGGGCATGATTGAGAATAAATTACGGGAAAGGGTGTGGTCCAGATGCGTAGTGGAGAACAGTGATTTATTCACAATTATACATAACCTCGAGTGTCTTGTTGCTTTTTATAAAATCCTTACAACACACTTAAATAAGAAAACTAGGTTTCATTCATAAATGCGTTTAATAAAAGCTAATTTGTTAATAATCTGGCCTTTGGTGATGTAATCTATTCCGGTTTTTAAAGTAAACACTGATCACTGAGTAAAAGAATTCAAGTTTCTCTAACAAACGCCGCCAACTAGTGGCCAACTTACAGAACACATTTTATATAAACAGCCATAACCGTTTACTTCTCATCAGGAATGGGCTCGCCGTCAATGTTAATCTGTATTTTCCATCCATTGTCTTCCGCTTTATCCTCTATTAGGGTCGCGGGGGGGGGGTTCCCCATGCCCATCTAAGAGAGAACATTTTGGGCGCTGGACAGATACACCCAGGACAGGACGCCAATCTATCACTGGGGACACACTCACTCACACAAACACACTCTATATGGGGCAATTTGGAGCATTCAGTTGACCTTCAACCATGTTTTTGGACTGTGGGAGGAAATCGGAGAACCCGGAGGAAACCCACGCGGACACGGGGAGAACATGGAAACTCCACCCAGGATTCGAACCAGGAATCCCTAGCGCTGAGAGGCGAACGTGCCCTTAATCTGTATTTTATGATTTGAAATAATGTACTGTATATCACTCAGCACTCAGAGGTGTGTGTTAATGTCAATAATGTCGCGGCTGGACAAACGGCTCAGCCAATCAGATTTAAGGAGCGGAACTACCTATTTTATTATTACCTTTTACACACTGTTGTTTGGGTTTATTATAATGCTATGTGTTCTGTGTCAATCTGAACTGTAAATCATTCTCATGGAACACACACATATACACACACACACACACTCAAATGCACAATTAGCTAGTAATTTTGCATTGCTTTTAAAAGGTTCTGTCATTGTTCTCTTCACCCTCTGTAGTGCTCTGTGTTAGTTCAGACCTCGGCAGCCCGTCCATCATCCGTGGCATGTTAATGTTTTGCAGAGCCTCAGGAGATCTCAGGTCACACCTCAGCGATTAAGAAAGCCCTGTGGTGTAACAGCGAACAGCAGATCCTGTCTGCCGCGGACGACAAAACTATACGGTAGGTTCCCATGTCATGCTGATGAGCGCGTGGGTGATGATTCAGCCCAGGTGTGTCGTGATATCTTATTTGCCCTACAGCCTCTGGGATCGAAATACAGCTCAGGAGGTGAGGACACTCTCCTTCGAGGCCTCGGTCAGCAGCATGGAGTACATTCCTGATGGAGAGATTGTGGTCATCACCTACGGAAGGACCATCGCGTTCTACAAAGCTGACAGGTGTGTGTCTGTGGGGGGGGGCGAATCAATACAGAGCTTAAAGTCTTAACTCGGAGGAATGCATAACCGTCTCCACTTAAAGTCGTCTTATAGATACCGTATTTTCCGGACTATAAGGCGCACCTAAAAGCCTAAAAATTTTCCCAGAAATCGGACGTGCGCCTTATAATCCGGTGCGCCTTATACGTGTACGGAGTTCCAAAATCTATAAAAGTATTGTTGTGCGACCGGGTGATTTTTTTTAATCACAGTCACTGCTGATTTGTGGCTCCATGCGCGCTCATCGCACAGAAAAGCCGAGTGAAGAAAATTCATTCGGAGCTTGCAGTCATTCCGGGAGGATTAAATAAAGAACTCCGACCACTGGACATTGGCGTAAACAGAGCGTTTAAAGTAAAGTTGCGGGTGGCGTGGGAGCGATGGATGATAGACGGCGAACACACGTTTACTAAAACTCGGGAGGCAGCGGGGCAGGCGAGTTACGCCACCGTCTGTGAACGGATTGTGGATGCCTGGGCTAAGGTTTCTACTGTAACCGTTGTCCGAGCTTTCGCAAAAGCCGGCATCATTGCTGACGGACTCAGACATCGATGAGAGGGAACACCGGAGTGCTCGATAGTGAAATTGCGCAGCTTTTTAATTCAGACACAGAAGATGAGGACTTTGATGGATTTGTGGGAGAAGAGTGATTAAAATAATGTGTGTTTTGTCAAGTAGTAGAATAAACTTCAATTATAAATCACCGTTTTACTTTTCTTGTAGATCGTATGTTTTAGCAAGTGCCTTATAATACGGTGCCGTACAGAATAAGTACCGTACAGAAATAGAGTCCGTAATTCAGACTGTGCCTTATAGTACGGTGCACCTTGTACGTGGGTCAAATACAGAAATAGACCCTGTAATTCAGACTGCGCCTTATAATACGGTGCGCCTTATGGTCCTAAGACCTATTGAGAACCCCTGGTTTAAAGGGTTAATTAATGACCTCATTGTCTTTAACATGTCGTCCTAACCTTGGTTTGTGTCTGCAGTCTGGACCTGATTAAGACGGTCGATGCTCCCGCCTCCATTCACTCAGCATCACTGCATCCCGACAAAGACTTCTTTGTAGCAGGAGGTGATGATTTCAAGCTCTACAAATATGATTACACTACCAAGGAGGAAATGGGTAAGTTATTACCATCACTAGTACCATGACTGTACTGCACATTGCCTTCTCCTGACCAGAGGGTGATATAACAGTCCCACCTCAGATACAAAAAAACGGCTTTGATTAGTGTGCACACGGCTGAAGTACTCTTCTGATTGGGGGGTGTAGTGGAGTACAGTTACACAATAATACATAACCTTTAGTGACTTATTACTTTTATGAAATGCTTACAAACACATTATAATAAAAAAAAAGCATTTGTTAAATAATCTGGTTAATAATCTGATGTTCCGTAATGTAACCTAGTCCGGTTTTTAAAGTGAACACTGATCGCTGAGTAACAGGGTTCCGTTTTTTCTAACAATCAAATAATCTAGTGGCCATATTACAGAACAGATTATTAAAAAAAAAAATTAATGTATTGTATATCATGCACTGATGGGAATGTGAAGCACTCAAGAGATGTGTGTGTGTGTTACTGTCAATGGCACGGCTGGACAAACGGCTCAGCCAATCAGATTTAAGCAGCGGAACTAGGCATCTTCTAAAGAACGTTAAAAGATCTGATTATTGAATTCAACCTGCTGCAGATGTATTATAGGATTAAAAAATTATGAATTTCAACTATAAATATTATTCCTTCACCTGAGTGACATGTTTAACTCTGTACCTGATCTCTCTGTACCCCCCCCCCCCCCCCACATACACAATGTTCAGAGTCCTATAAGGGTCACTTCGGTCCTGTGCACTGTGTGCGCTTCAGTCCTGATGGCGAGCTCTATGCCAGCGGCTCGGAGGACGGGACTCTGCGGCTGTGGCAGACGGCTGTGGGGAAAACGTACGGCCTGTGGAAATGTGTGCTTCCCGGTGAGTTCTGGCCATGGTTCTGTAGACTGGGTGCTGGTCCTTTAAGAAAGTGCCGGTTTGGACCCCGTTGTGCCTTCAGAACCGCTTTAATTCTTTGTGACGGTGATTCAACACACAAATCCCAGTGAGCTTTTGGTCCACGTTGACATCATAACGTTTTGGTCCCTGATGACATCATGATTTGTCTGTGCATCTGTCCATAAACATCTTTAGGGTGTGTTGCGTACAGCGTACACCTCCACATGTTCAGAACACCAGTGTGAGAGCATTCCAGAACATTTGTGATCTGTAACCTTGGGCCCCGATTCTTATCAGTTGTAGCCCATCTGCTTCAAGGTATGACGTGATGGAATTCGCCATACCCCATTTGTAGCCAGTGATTCCATCCAAACCCATTTGTCCTTACCAGTCTCATATGACCTCTGACCCCATTATGGTCGTCGGTTCATTCTGTATGAAGAATGAAAATCACCTACACCGGTCTGGCACCAACAAACGTGTCAACTAAATCACCAGTCTTTCCCGTTATGTTGCTTGGTTTAAACTTTAGCAGGTTCTTCAGTAGCCTGAGGTGCTGTCATGTGACAGCTGATCAGGCGTTTGCTTCACCGAGCCGTGGAACCGGTTCTCTGAATGAAGCATCTCGTGATCGTGGCCTGTTTTCTGGTTTCACAGTCCCAGAACATTCAGGGGGAAGTAATACTTATGTGTGAATGTGTTTGTGTGTCTGCACTGCCCCAATGCACTGCGTCTACCCAGAGAGCCCTCTTCTAAAATTAAAGTGTAAAATTTTAATGTGTAATGTGTAAAATATGTTTCAGTTTATCTGGGTGGAGTTTCCATGTTCTCCCCGTGTCCACATGGGTTTCCTCCGGGTTCTCCGGTTTCCTCCCACAGTCCAAAAACATGGATCAAGGTCAATTGAGTTCTCCAAATTTCCCCATATAGAGTGTGAGTGAGTGTGTGTGTCCAGTGATAGATTGGCATCTTGTCCTGGGTGTATCTGCCCAGCGCCAAAAACGTTCTCCCCTAGATGGGAATGGGGAACCCCCCCCCACCCCTCCCGACCCTAATAGAGAATAAAGCGGAAGATAATGGATGGATGGATGTTTCAGTTTATTAAGATAATAATGTCTGTAGGGGGCAGGTTCAGGGGTTTAAGGATTAGTTAATGTTGGTCCACATTGTGACCTCATACCTGCATGGTTTAAACCCCACCCCTTTATCTGCATGCTCTAAACCCCACCCCCTTTTATTATAATTTTTTTTTTTTTTTTTTTTATCAGAGGAGCTTTCGTCGGAGAACTCGGACACCATATACTGCCCTCCGGCTGAGATCAAAGCCTAAAGCTGTGGAGTGGGAGGAGGGAGAGGAGTGAGAGAGAGGTCCAGGACGGGTCCGGACCCGGACTCCAACAGAGTGCTGTGCCACCTCAAATCCATCACCCGAAACGGCCTGGGGAGCCGAGCTTAACACGAGGAGCGTGAGAAACGAGGGCGTGTACCACAGCGACGCAGCGGGAGTCGGCCGCGCCCGCTGTCTCCTGCCCGCCTTTCGACTCCCACCGGCTCCTCCTGCGCGGCCCGTTTCCACGGCACTGTGATCGACTGCTTACCTTAGTTTCCTTGTTTTCTTGCAGACTCTTAATTTGTGTTTTTAAACAGGCAGCGCTGTGTGTGTGTGTGTGTGTGTGTGCGTGCGTGCGTGATGGAGATGAGGGTCGGTTTCAGGTATGAGGAAAGTCATCCAACCTATGAATATGAAACACAGCAGTAACTTGGTGTAATATCCCCCCCCCCTCCTTTAAAGAACAGGATGTTGGGGTGTTTGAACTGTAAAGCGGTAATGAGCCTAAAGGCTGATTGAGTTCTTAACTATTGTTTGTCTTTGGTTGCGACGTGCCAGTTGTATCATTTCATCAATAAAATGGTGTTAAGGTTCCGTTTTCCAAACGAGGGGGATGTTTTGATTGGTTTATTCATTTTCTTTTCAAGTTCTGAATCAGAGTGATTTTATTAATTAGATTTAAAGCTGGATCATGAAGCGGATTCCTGAGACAGAGGGGCTGCTGTTGCTCGAGGAGCCTGATCGGAGGCGCTCTTCCCCCTGCAGCAATCCTGTTCGTATGAAAACCGGCGCTCACACACGGGATTCTACAATTCAAAATGTAAAGGAAATTTCATATATTAAAAAAAAAAACACAAGGGGTGGCTTAGTGGCTGGCATGTTCTCCTCAGCACTCGGGGTTCCCGGTTCGAATCCCGATGTGGGTGGAGTTTCCATGTTCTTCCCGTGCTCATGTGGGTTTCCTCCGGGTTCAGTTTCCCCCCACAGTCCAAAAACATGGATCAAGTCAATTGAATTCTCCAAATTGCCCCATATAGTGTGTCTGTTTGAGTGAGTGTGTGTCCAGGGATAGATGGGTGTATCTGCCCAGCGCCCAAAATGTTCTCCCTGGATGGGCATAGGGAACCTCCCTGCGACCCTAATAGAGGATAAAGCGGAAGATAATGGATGGATGGAAAAAAAACATGAGTGTATTTAATGTACACTTCTATATGTACATTAAATAACCCACCTTTAAATGAGATCACATTTTACCATCGTGGTAGCTCATTGGTCAGGGTGTTGGGCTATCAATCTGAAGGTTCTGGGTTCAAATCCCAGGTCCACTGAAGTTACCAATGTGGGTCCTTGAGCAAGACCCTTAACCCTCATTGCTCTAGGCGGGCGCTGTATCAACTCTTTGGATAAAAGTATCTGCTAAGTGACCAATAACTGAGTTTTAATATTTTTTGTAATAGTTGGGTGCGGTGGCACGTTTGCTTAGTGGTTAGCACGTTCGCCTCTCAGCACTAGGGATTCCCAGCTCAAATCCCAATCTTGGTGGAGTTTCCATGTTCTCCCCGTGTCCGCGTGGGTTTCCTCCGGGTTCTCCGGTTTCCTCCCACAGTCCAAAAACATGGATCAAGTCAATTGAGTTCTCCAAATTGCCCCATATAGAGTGTATGTGTGAGTGAGTGTGTGTGCAGCGATAGATTGGTGTCCTGTCCTGGGTGTATCTGCCCAGCGCCCAAAACGTTCTCCCCTGGATGGGCATGGGGAACCCCCCGCGACCCTAATATAGAATAAAGCAGAAGATAATGGATGGATGGATGGATAGTTGATGGGTGCATCCGAGGTTGTGTGGTAACCACATACTTAAGAAACCTTTTTAAAAAGTTGTTTAATCAGTTAACAAGTACTAACTAGATCAAGGCTAGTGAATTCTGTTTAGAAGGTGATGGAGCTCATGTTTCAATTTTTGTTTCTTATACTGCCCCCTGCTGCTCATATAGTTACTGCATTATGTTTCATGTTGATTGCACAACAGACCGCAGTATTTTAATTGTTATTTTTGTTTACAGACAAAAATAAAATTTACTTACATTTTGAAAAATATTTCTAAAAAAAGGAAATCAAAGTAAAAATAAAAAGTAGAAACCTAAGTTCTAATTGTATGAAGTGTTTTGGTGTGGTGTTGGTAATATGGTATTGCATGTTTTTTTTATAGCAAACTCGTAAAAAATACCACAGAAATCCATCTATTATCTTCCGCTTTATCCTCTACTAGGGTCATGGGGTGGGGGGTTCCCCATGTCCATCCAGGGGAGAACGTCTCGGGCGCTGGGCAGATACACCCAGGACAGGACGCCAATCTATCACTGGGCACACACTCACTCACACAGACACTCTATATGGGGCAATTTGGAGAACTCAATTGACCTTGATCCATGTTTTTGGACTGTGGGAGGAAACCGGAGAACCCGGAGGAAACCCACGCGGACACGGGGAGAACATGGAAACTCCACCCAGATTGAGATTCGATGTTTATATATACAAAAGTCCATCCATCCATTATCTTCCGCTTTTTCTCTACTAGGGTCGCGGGGGGACGGGGGGTTCCCCATACCCATCCAGGGGAGAACGTTTCGGGCGATGGGCAGATACACCCAGGACAGGACGCCAATCTATCACTACCTGTAGACACACTCACTCACACACACACTCTATATGGGGCAATTTGGAGAATTCAATTGACTTGATCCATGTTTTTGGACTGTGGGAGGAAACCGGAGAACCCGGAGGAAACCCACACGGACACGGGGAGAACATGGAAACTCCACTCAGATTGGGATTCGAACCGGGAATCCCCAGCACTGAGAGGAGAACATGCTAATCACTAAGCCACTGTTACCACAGAAATATACTCACAAATTCACAGCACCGAATAAAGGTGACATCACAGGTCACGTGACTGTGTAAGGGGTACGCTTTTTAGCGAAGACAGTATTGTGTGTGTCGGTAAACTTTTGTTCATGCTTTATTTATATACATATATTAATTTATAAGTACAATAAGTCTCATATATAACACTCATTGTGAGTCACACCGGGTTTATAAACAGGAGTGTGTTTATGTGAGTTTGTTGTATCGCCTCAGAGAGTCAAACTTTAATATATATTAGATGAGTATTAGCTAGGCTTTTATTTTGAAACGTCCACTTCCGGTTGGTCAGACGCGCTTTTGTTGTCTTACGGCTGTTATTATTAAGATGTAACTTTTACTAAAATGAAGAGCAAACGTGTTTTTAAAGTTTATAACTCGACACTTAAACCCGATGCCGTCGGTCTAAAACAACCCCAGTTTTATTGGTTCGCTGCTATTTTGGCGAAGTGTTTATACTAAGCGCTTCTCTAAAAAGACCGATGTTTAACTTCCGGTTTGAAATGAATCTGTTATTAAAATGTTTCATCTTTAATTTGCTTTGGGATTAAAAGCGACTCCGAACTGAGGGGGTGGGGGGGGAACCAAAAGAGGAACGAAGTGATGAACAGTCACAGAAGCACTGCGGTGCCGGGAACTACTGCAGCTGGAACCAATGCAGCACCAGGAACTACTGCAGCTGGAACTACTAGAGCACCAGGAACTACTGCAGCTGGAACTACTAGAGCACCAGGAACTACTGCAGCTGGAACTACTAGAGCACCAGGAACTACTGCAGCTGGAACCAATGCAGCTCCGGGATCTACTGCAGCTGGAACTACTGGAGCACCAGGAACTACTGCAGCTGGAACCAATGCAGCACCAGGAACTACTGCAGCTGGAACCAATGCAGCACCAGGAACGACTGCAGCTGGAACCAATGCAGGTCCGGGAACTACTGTAGCTGAAAGTAATGAAGCACCGGGATCTACTGCAGCTGGAACTACTGGAGCACCAGGGACTACTGCAGCTGGAAGTACTGTAGCACGGGGAACTACTGCAGCTGGAACCAATGCAGCTCTGGGATCATTTGCAGCTGGAACTACTGCAGGTGGATCCACTGTAGCACGGGGAACTACTGCAGCTAGAACCAATGCAGCTCCGGGATCTACTGTAGCTGGAAGTACTGTAGCACTGGGAACTACTGCAGCTGGAACTTCTGCATTTGGAACCACTGCAGTACCTACAACTACTCCAGTACCTAAAACCACTGCAGCACCTAGAACTACTGCGGCACCTGGAACCAGAACCAACAAACTTCAGGAACTACCAGCAGGTTCCACATTAACGTCTTCACCAAGAAACAAAGCAGGTACAAAAATAATTCCATCCCTCCACCTGCTACAGGATCTAATGTGTCACGGAGTTCACCTCCATCACGGTGCACCATCACAGTCCTCCACTACAGTGAGGCATTACTGTAAACTTACCCCCCCCCCCCCCCCCGTAATAAACTGTCTGTCTGTTTCAGGTGCACCATGTGACCCGTCCTCTGAAGATGAAATGGAGAACATGCTCATCATCACGGTCGGTGAGTTGGAGTGTTACCGTTAGGGGTGCGAATCTCTGTGTCTGGCGATTCGATTCGATTCCGATTTTTGAGGTCACGATTCGATTCAGAAACGATTTTCGATTCAGTAACGATTTTTTCAGTTCAAATGCTCTTTAAATTTAGTTTAAATGATGTGATTGATGAGATGAAACGACGATGTAAAACAAATAGAACATTTATTTAAAACAATACTTTCAGGTTCCGTCCTGTATCAAATCTTTTTGCATCATTTTATATTTGTACAAAAAAATGGGATTACACTAAATTAAAATGAGCAGTGTTAGATTCGCTTAGTTTTTTATAAGCTTTTTTTTATTACATAAAAATCTATCAATGAACAAATTATTCTAAATATATTAATACAAAAGTTTCCCATGGTGCATTAGCCTTTAATCAAAACTAAAATACAGACCTTACAGTCAGAGTGATTTTACATTCTGTAAATCTTTAAAACTTAATATTAAAAATGAAATCCATACTTCAGTCTTTTTAACTATATTACAACAACATTTGCTATTTTCAAAACTTAACTTTAAATATTAAATATATTTTTCAATTTTTCAACTTTTTTTTTTATCTTCGTGAGGGAGGTGAAGTTAGGGATGATGTGTGTGAATTTGTTGTAATATTTTTCTCTGATGTCGGTGTATTTGGTGCATTCGGTGAGGAAGTGCAGCTCTGTCTCGGTTCTGTTCAGGGGACATCGCTGACACACCCTCTTCTCTCGGGGCAGCCAGGTCTGCCGGTGTCGCCCCGTCTCGATGGCCAGCTGATGAGCGCTGAGTCTGTACCTGGTCAGGGCGTGTCTCGGTCCGGGGTCCGTCACACGGCTCAGATAGGCTGCCGGTGTGTAAGGCCGGTTTAGGGTCAGATAACACTCCATTTTACTCTGGGACTGACTTTCAGTTTCCCACTGCTTTAAATAATTATCTTTGAGTGATTGGGTGATTTGGTTGGTCCGAATCGGGACTGAGACTTGACCCTGAGTCTGTGGTGTGTGAGTGTGTGTGAGTCTGTAGTGTGTGAGTGTGTGTGTGGTGCTGCAGTGACTCAGGATCAGTTGGATGAGGGGACTGGTGTGTGTGCTCATCTCTTGGGATTGCAGAGCTTTATAATGATAGGTGTGAGGGTCGCTCTCTTTCAGGTGTTTGTAGAATTTAATTGCCCTTTTTTGTATTTTAATATTTAGAGGGTAACGGCCTAATTCTGCCCTGCATGCGTTGTTTGTTGTGTGTCTGTGCACCTTTAAGATTATTTTACAGAATTCTGCATTCTCTCAATTGGATGCTTGTCCTATTTGTTAGGTTGTTGCTGAGTCAGCGGACCCCACACCTAACTGCCATACAGGGCAATCGGTTCATTAACCCCTTCTAATATTTTAAGCCAAATTCTCTCTCTCTCTCTCTCTCTCTTCCTGCCTTTAAAAGCCAAACACCGGCTTTAAACACTGACGGGGGTGGAATCGCGCTCCCCCCACCCCCGCTCCATGCTAGCGAACTACAACGGGAGCTGATTTACAAGTGTGCTGTACGGTGGCCGAACGGATCCGTAATGCGATATGCAGTACGCTCGGGAGGGGGCGCCAAAAAATACAACTTAAACACATTTTTTAAAAATCGATTCTTGGGCATTTTGAATCGATTCCGAATCGCCTGGACTATGAATCGCGATTTTTCGATTTTTCAAATTTTTTCAGCACCCCTTGTTACCGTGGTGCTGATGCTGTGGATGCTTTTAAACGGATACATAGAGTCTGCGCTCACATCCCGGGACTAATTGTTGACGGCAGCCGAACACAGCGGCGCTATCATCAGAAATAGAAGAAGAGGCGATAAAAAAACAACCCGCTCCCAAACTATGCTTTAATAATCACAGCCCGAAAAAAACACCTTTTAGCACACAAGCAAATACAAACATAAAGACATGGACAGCGGCACGGTGGCTTAGTGGTTGGCATGTTCTCCTCTCAGCGCTAGGGATTCCCGGTTCGAATCCCCATCTGGGTGGAGTTTGCATGTTCTCCCCGTGTCCACGTGGGTTTCCTCCGGGTTCTCCGGTTTCCTCCCACAGTCCAAAAACATGGATCAAGTCAACTGAGTTCTCCAAATTGCCCCATATAGAGTGTGTATGTGTGAGTGAGTGTGTGTCCAGCGATAGATTGGTGTCCTGTCCTGGGTGTATCTGCCCAGCGCCCAAAACGCTGTCCCCTGGATGGGCATGAGGAACCCCCTGCGACCCTAATAGAGGATAAAGCTGAAGATAATGGATGGATATATAGATATATATATCTGGGGTGGCACGGTGGCTTAGTGTTTAGCACGTTCTCCTCTCAGCGCTAGGGATTCCCGTTCGAATCCCAATCTGGGTGGAGTTTGCATGTTCTCCCCGTGTCCGCGTGGGTTTCCTCCGGGTTCTCCGGTTTCCTCTCACAGTCCAAAAACATGGATCAATTCAACTGAGTTCTCCAAATTGCCCCATATAGAGTGTGTCTGTGTGAGTGAGTATGTGTCCAGTGATAGATTGGCGTCCTGTCCTGGGTGTATCTGCCCAGCGCCCAAAACGTTCTCCCCTGGATGGGCATGAGGGAACCCCCCCTCCCCCACGACCCTAATAGAGGATAAAGCTGAAGATAATGGATGGATGGGAGACATGGACAAGAAGCTGTAGGAGACATGTCCATAAGGGATCGGAAAGGTGGGGCAGTCCACAGGAGAGACAGGGCAGTTCATCAGGAAAGCATAGCAACAGTTCCTCTGGAGGAATTTCAGTAGGCAGCTCTCTCAAGGACGAGGATGATGGGGGAGCCAGAAAGCAGATAAGACTCAGTTTATTGTGACGGCTGCTCGCAGCTCAAAACAGCTCGTGAATTCCTGATCTCCAACTCATCTCCAAGTCGTCCATCTGCGTTTAGCAGACGCTCACTGCTTTCATTTCCTCAGATGATGAGCGAAGCGGCGTTCAGCAGCGGGGGAGAGTTAAAGCAACCTTAAAGAGGAAAAGAGGCATCAGCGAAGCTGGATGCCAAGAGGGCGAGGAGGAGGAGGAGGATGGAGATAAAGCAGACGAAGATGAGGTCCAGCCTGAAGTCGAGATCGACCAGGAGCTGGACAGAGTTCTGGAGAACAAGTCAAAGCAGCATAACCTGACCTCGGCCAACGTGCGCAGCATCATACATGTGAGTTATACACTACTGAGCATCATCATCATCATCATCTTCATCATCCTCATGCTCATCAGCAGCAGGTCATGTGATATCTCATGAGGCGCTCACTTCTCACAGCCGTAATATTATTCATGATAATGCACGACCTCAACGGCTTTGTTAAGTAATTATTTAATCCATGCATTCATTATCTTCCGCTTTATGCTCTATTAGGGTCGTGGGATGGGGGGGGGGGTTCCCCATGCCCATCCAAGGGAGAACGTTTCGGGCGCTGGGCAGATACACCCAGGACAGGGTGCCAATCTATCACTGGGCACACACTCACTCACACCAACACACACTATATGGGGCAATTTGGAGAACACAATTGACCTTGATACATGTTTTTGGACTGCGCCGTCCAGTAATTATTTAATAATGTATATCCATCCATTACCTTCCGCTTTATCCTCTATTAGGGTGGCGGGGGGGTTCCCCATGCCCATCCAGGGGAGAACGTTTTGGGGGCTTGGCAGATACACCCAGGACATGGCACCAATCTATCGATGGGCACACACTCACTCACACAGACACACTCTATATGGGGCAATTTGGAGAATTCAATTGACCTTGATCAATGTTTTTGGACTGTGGGAGGAAACCGGAGAACCTGGAGGAAACCCTCACAGACACGGGGAGAACATGGAAACTCCACCCAAATGGGGATTCGAACCAGGTATCCCTAGTGCTGAGAGGAGAACATGCTAAACCACTAAGCCACCATGTCACCCAGTAATTATTTATTAATGTATAATTTACTAAAACGATGATCCATCCACAGGAGGTGATCACTAACGAACACGTGGTCGCCATGATGAAAGCTGCCATTAACGAGACGGAACCGGTTCCCGTGTTTGTGAGTATCTGTACCACAGAGATTAGAACGGGTGGGATTGGACTTGACTGGTGACCGTTTCTTACCTGCTCCACCAGGAACCTAAGATGACCCGGTCCAAACTGAAGGAGGTGGTGGAGAAAGGAGTGGTATGTTTGCTTCCTTAGTTTCTCACGTGTTCATTATGTTTTTCTCACGTATTTCTCAGTATCAGAGACAGTGCGATCTCCTGATCTTCCCACACGTTTCTCACATGTTTTTCATGTTTCTTACGTCTTTCTCACTTCTTTCTTACGTTTTTTTATGTGTTTCTCACTTATTTCTTATGTTTGTCTCATATGCTTCTCAGTATCAGAGACAGTGCGATCCCCTGATCTTCCCACATGTTTCTCACGTGTTTCTCACTTATTTCTTATGTTTTTTTTATGTGTTTCTCATTTATTTCGAATGTTTTTCATGTGTTTCTTGTGTGTTTCTCACTTATTTCTTATGTTTTTCTCATGTGTTACTCAGTATCAGAGACAGTGCGATATCCTGATCTTCTCACGTGTTTCTTACATGTTTCTCATTTATTTCTTATGTTTTTCTCACGTGTTTCTCAGTATCAGAGACAGTGCGATATCCTGATCTTCTCACGTGTTTCTTACATGTTTTTCATGTTTCTTACGTGTTTCTCATTTATTTCTTATGTTTCTTCATGTCTTTCTCATGTGTTTCTCAATATCATAGACAGTGCAATATCCTGATCTTCTCACGTGTTTCTTACATGTTTCTCATTTATTTCTTACGTTTTTCATGTGTTTCTTGTGTGTTTCTCACTTATTTCTTATGTTTTTCTCACATGTTTCTCAGTATCAGAGACAGTGCGATCCCCTGATCTTCCCACGTGTTTCTTACATGTTTTTCATGTTTCTTACGTGTTTCTCATTTATTTCTTATGTTTCTTCATGTTTTTCACATGTGTTTCTAAATATCATAGACAGTGCGATCTCCTGATCTTCTCACGTGTTTCTTACATGTTTCTCATTTGTTTCTTATTTATTTCTTATGTTTTTTTCAAGTGTTTCTCAGTATCAGGGACCGTGAGATTTTCACATGTTTCTCTCGTGTTTCTCAGTATCAGAGACAGTGTGATCTCCTGCAGTGGCTTTAAACACACTGTACTGTCTCATGATGTGAGAACAATAACACCGTGTTTTAGGGATTATGTGTTAATGACAACATTATGAATATGTTCTAGGTCATTCCCACATGGAACATCTCACCTATAAAGAAACCAAGCAACGCAAAGGTACACAGACATATTAACGTTTAATACTAAAATTAAACATGTTATTTTGATGTGGTGACATTTATATGGACTACATTAAACATTAAAGGGTCCCCAGTTTGTGGACATTCCCTTAGAAGAGGAGGACTCCTCTGATGAAGAGTATCAGCCTGATGAAGAAGACGAGGATGAGACCGGAGAAGAAGTATGTAAACAAAAAGTAAATGGTTTGAATCATTGAGCAGCTGTATTGACTGTGTGTGTGTGTGTGTGGTAGACCCTTCTGGAGAGTGACTTGGAGAGTACAGCATCATCACCACGTGGCACTCGGCACAACCTTAACAGATCTTATGGAGAACATGAGGCTGAGAAGAGCTGCAGCTCCAGACAGGTCTGCACTGGTACCAGCACCACACACACACACACACACACACACCATGTAGTACTGAGAATCATCCACCATCCTAATAATATCTGCTCCGTGGGGGAGTAAAGGGAACTAACAGATTCTGTAGCAGAACAGATGGACTACAGAATAAAACTGAGGAACTAACAGACAGTTAGTATAGAAACCATGAGATGTATCTAATAAAGTGGCCGCTGAGTGTAGGTCTTTTTCTGGAACGTTGTTTTAAAATGAAATGTAAGCCAGTTTAAACGATCTCTGCAGCAGTTCTTGTGGAGGGTCAGGTTTAAATGAGAACTTTATATTCACTGCCAGCAGAAGTTGAGACACGTGCAGGTGGAGGTGGTTCCTATGGGCCCCCCTCCTCCACCTCAGTGCCCTGAACCACGTTCCCTGAGAGAGTGCACCTTCATGGAGAAACTTCATGCTGTGGATGAAGAGCTTGCAATTGGGACCGACCGCATGGAATCGTATCGGGTAATTTAAACACCACAGGCCTTTAAATACTGCACACAATACTGCACAAAATACTGCACACATTACTACACAAAATACTGCACACAATACTGAACATAATAATACTGCACATAATACTGCACATAATAATGCATTTGTACATTGTACTGCACATAGTACTGCATATAGTACTGAACATAATAATGCACATAGTACTGCATGTAGTACTGAACATAATAATGCACATAGTACTGCACATAATACTGAACATAATACTGAACGTAATAATGCACATAATACTGAACATAATACTGAACATAATACTGAACATAATACTGAACATAATACTGAACATAATAATGCACATAGTACTACACATAGTACTACACATAGTACTGCACATAGTACTGAACATAATAATGCACATAATACTGCACATAGTACTGCACATAGTACTGAACATAATACTGAACATAATACTGAACATAATACTGAACATAATACTGCACATGGTACTGCACATAGTACTGCACATAGTACTGCACA
Organism: Corydoras sp. C115; assembly: GCA_019802505.1. Lineage (NCBI taxonomy): Eukaryota > Metazoa > Chordata > Actinopteri > Siluriformes > Callichthyidae > Corydoras > Corydoras sp. C115. Next base: position 162,755 of record JAFMOC010000227.1, on the reverse strand, counting down.
TAGTAATGGACATAATAATGCACATAATAATGCACATAGCATTGCACATAATACTGCACATAATACTGCACATAGTACTGCACATAGTACTATATATAATACTGCACATAATAATATATTTGTTCTTAATATTGCATATAACACTGCACAGAGTACTGCACATAATACTTTATATGATATTTCTTATAATCGGGTAATTGAAACACCACAGGCCTTCAAATACTGCACATAATAATACTGCACATACTGCAGATAGTACAGCACATAATAATGCATTTGTACATAGTACTGCACATAGTACTGCACATAGTACTGCACATAGTACTGCACATAATGCTGAACATAGTACTGCACATAGTAATGTATGTAATACTGCACATAATGTATTTGTATTTAATACTGCATATAATAGCGCACATAATTCTGTACATGATACTTAAATATAATACTGCTCATAATACTGTATATGATATTTCATATAATACTGCACAAAATATTTTAGTATTGTAGTATTACTATAATAGTATTGCACATAATATTGCTCATTGTGCTGCATATAATACTGCACATAATATTGCACATAATACTACATTCAATACTGCACATAGTACTGAACATAGTACTGCACATACATACATAGTAGTGCACATGATGTAATGATGTATACTGTATATACTGTGATACTGTATATAATACTGAATGATGTGATCCATGTGAGGATTTAAATGGAGCTGATGTTGTTATTCCAGCACCTCCTTCTCTGTAATGCTCCTTCTGTTGTTCTTCACCTCAGTCCCTCACTAATAATGGAGAGGAGAGCTTGATGGCTTTTCGTACGCGTTCCAAACGCCCCCTCAGAAACGTTCCGCTGGGTCGTTTGGAGGCTGAGCTCCGAGCTCCTGACATCACACCTGACATGTATGAATTTGGCTCCGCCCCCGAGGACAAGGAGTGGACCCAGTGGCTGCAGGGCCTCATGAATTCTGATGTGGAGAATGAAGGTGATAATTCAACTGAACTTGTGATTAGTTCACTCGCTTGATCTTTATCCTCTATTAGGGTCGGGGGGGGGTGGTTCCCCATACCCATCCAAGGGAGAATGTTACAGGCGATGGGCAGATACACCCAGGACAGGGCACCAATCCATCGCTGGACACACACTCACTCACACATACACACTCTATATGGGGCAATTTGGAGAACTCAGTTGACTTAATCCATGTTTTTGGACTGTGGGAGGAAACCGGAGAACCCGGAGGAAACCCACGTGGACACGGGGAGAACATGGAAACTCCACCCAGATTGGGATTCGAACCAGGAATCCCTAGCGCTGAGAGGAGAACATGCTAAACACTAAGCCACCGTGCCACCCGAGCTGTAATTTACCAAATTAAATATTAAGAATAAAGATCCTTACATCTCAAGCTTAATGCATCTGTGTCTTATCAGAGGAGGGTGATGATGAGGATGATCCAGAGTATAACTTCCTGGCTGACATCGATGAACCTGACGTGGAGGATTACCGTAATGACAAGGCAGTGCGCATCACCAGTAAGTGTCTTCCTCACAACCTGATTAGAACGCACCTCAGAACGTCTCTTTGTGAGTCCTGATCCTGTCTTTTCATGTTCTTTTAGAGAAGGAAGTGAACGAGCTGATGGAGGAACTGTTCGATGCTGTAGGACGTTATTCTTTTACCTTCAGTTTTTTTATCTTCAGCATTTTAACTGCGGAGTATTTTCAAGTCTTAATCATCAGTTTCAGGATGAATGGGGTGGAGCAGACGAAGAGGGTCATGAGGAAGAAGAGGAAAAGGAAGAAGACGATACATTACACCAAAAACCTCCCTCTGGTTCTAACTGTGTAATTGTGATGGAGACAGTCAGGTAAGACGTTCCATGTTTTCCACTGTGAGTAATTTGTCTCTCTGTGTGTTTATAAAAGGAATAAGGTTCAAGAGGGTGTGGCATGATTAGGAAAAGAGGTGTTATTAGTCCTACCCCGTTCCCGTGATTTATACACAAAAACTCACAACCTCGAGTGTCTTATTGCATTTATAAAATGCTTACAGACACACTATAATAAAAAAACAAGGTTAATTGAAAATAAAATCATTAATAGTGTGAGTGAGTGTGTGCCCAGCGATAGATTGGCACCACAAAACGTTCTCCCCTGGATGGGCATGGAGAACCCCACCACGACCCTAATAGAGGATAAAGCGGAAGATAATGGATGGATGGAAAATCATTAATAATCATTAATAACAAGTTTTTTAAGTAAACACTGATCGCTGAGTAACTGGATTCCGGTTTCTATAACAATCAAAAAATACGGAATGTTTATAAACAACATCGGAAAAATAATGTGCTGTATATCATGCATTGATACGAATGTGAAGCGCAAAAGTGTGTATTATTGTTAATAATGTCACGGATGGACAAACAGCTCTGCCAATTAGATTTAAGGAGCGGAAATACCCGCTTTATAATGATGATTAATTAAGTAAAAGCACTTGATCAGAGAACCTGACTGATCTCTTTGTTCTTATAGAGACTGGTGAATATAATTATTTACACAACAGTCCTGTATTTTAGTTCCATATTTGTTAAAGTATTAATAACGCTGTGGAGTTTATCGGTTTATCATGTGCTGTGTGTGTGTGTGTATATATGTATATATATAGGCGGCACGGTGGCTTTTAGTGGTTTAGCATGTTCACCTCTTAGCACTAGGGATTCCCAGTTGGAATCCCCATCTGGGTGGAGTTTCCATGTTCTCCCCGTGTCCACGTGGGTTTCCTCCAGGTTCTCCGGTTTCCTCCCACAGTCCAAAAACATGGATCAAGTCAATTGAGTTCTCCAAATTGCCCCATATAGAGTGTGTATGTGTGCGTGAGATAATGGATGGATATATATATATATATATATATATATATAATTATTTATTTGTTTTTTTGTTTCCAATTCCTTTAGATCTGAGGATCCTCTGGCAGATATTTTGAACCAGAAGTACTCGACAGTAAAAAAGCAGCTTACAGCCATCAGTAAACGCAAAGCTTTCTTAGAGAGTAAAGGTGTAAACCTCACTCCGTCTCGTCCCAGTTCTCCTCCGAACACAGAGTACCTGTTTCTAAGTCCTGCACAGAAGCTCCGCCTACAGCAGCACATCCAACAGGTCAGTGGGGTTGGAATAAACTCTAAATTCAAATCAGTTGGAGAAATCAGAGAGCACTGCCTAGTAACAAATGGCTCAGAATACAAGATAACCAACTGATTCACCTATTTGTTTCACCTGGAATCAGTTTCACCAGGAACATGTTAACCTGTTCGTGTTCAAATAGTGCGTACGTGAATCTGAGTGTGTTTTATATTCAGCATGTGCAGCTTCTGACTCAGATCAACATGCTGAGTGGATCACAGGACGGTCTGCAGATGGAGACTCACACAACCAGACATTTCCTGGTAAAACTATTTAATCGGATTATTTATCCATCCATCCATTATCTTCTGCTTTATCCTCTATTAGGGTCGTGGGGGGGTTCCCCATGCCCATCCTGGGGAGAAAGTTTCGGGCGCTGGGATACACCCAGGACAGGACACATCCATCACTGGACACACTCACTCACACAGACTCACTCACAGAGACACACTCTATATGGGGCAATTTGGAGAATTCAATTGGCCTTAATCCATGTTTTTGGACTGTGGGAGGAAACCAGAGAACCTGGAGGAAACCCACGTGTACACGGGGAGAACATGGAAACTTTCTAACCACTAAGCCACGGTGCTGCCCCCTTATTATTTATCATAAATTAATATTAATTATTAATAAACTCTGTGGGTTACATGGTGGCTTGGTGGTTGGCAATCTGGGTGGAGTCTCCATGCTCTCCCCGTGTCCACGTGGGTTTCCTCCAGGTTCTCCAGTTTCCTCCCACAGTCCAAAAACATGGATCAAGGTCAATTGAGTTCTCCAAATTGCCCCATATAGAGTGTGTGTGTGTGAGTGAGTGTGTGCCCAGCGATGAATTGGCGTCCTGTCCTGGGTGTATCTGCCCAGCGCCCGAAACGTTCTCCCCTGGATGGGCATGGGGAACCCCCCGCGACCCTAATAGAAGATAAAGCGGAAGATGATGGATGGATGGAATAAACTCTGTTACAATGAGTATAATAATTATAATAATTGTACCCATAATTCCTGTTGCCTCTCATTTGCAGTCAGAACTGCAGTTCTTCGTTCAGCGTAATGAACAAACTTTCCCCGGAGTCACCAGTATCTTCCAAACGTGTAACCTGCAGCCTGCTCTCTCTCTCCTCGAGGACTTGGACGAGTCAGGGAGGAACAACGATCCGTGTTCGGTGTTTCCAGGTGAGGAAGAGTATTTTTGGAATATATATGCCGACACCATCATCATTCTGTTCTCTTTAATCATTTCCATTTTATTGCTTTAATGATCTAAATGTATTTAAAGGTTCAGAGATTCCAGCTCACTTGGCGTGGCTGATGGCGACCCGGTCTGTATTTCTCTATCCGGAGCTGCTGCCTACAGTCATGCTGCGTTCGTTTCATTATAAAAGCCCCTTTACTCCGGCGGAGGACTGGTACGACTTTAACTCTTTGAATTGTTTGATTGATTGGTATATAAAGTGAATCAGATGTATTGACCAGATCAGATGTAATCAGATGTTCCTCCTCTGAGTCTCTCGGTTTCTTTTTTTTTCTTTAAGTTTGGTGGTTTTAGGGCATCAACACATGAAAGACACTCCGAGCCCTCTCGAACTGACGTGTCAGTACCTGCTTGCTGCCAGAAACCTAAAAGCCCTCAGACACCACATGTACACGGTGTGTCGCAGACGAAAGCCCAATGTCATTAAGGTGTGTGAGGTCCTAAATTTATACTCAGCAGCCACATGATTAGGAACGGCTAACTCACTGAGCCCTGTACGACTGATGACCTGTCCGACATGACGGGAATCAGCTTCAAGAAAGAGCATTCTCTTTCAATTCTATTGTTTTACGGATCAGGACATTACCAACCTGATCTGTAGAAGGTTTTAAACAGATGAGTGATGTATACAGTATGTGTGTGTGTGTATATATGTATGTATATGTGTATGTACATGTATGTATGTATATATATATATATATATATATATATATATATATATATATATATATATATATATATATATATATATATATGGGGCGGCACGGTGGTTTAGTGGTTAGCACGTTTGCCTCTCCTCACTAGGGATTCCCGGTTCAAATTCCCGTCTGGGTGGAGTTTCCATGTTCTCCCCGTGTCCGCGTGGGTTTCCTCCGGGTTCTCCGGTTTCTTCCCACAGTTCAAAAACATGGAACAAGTCAATTGAGTTCTACAAATTGCCCCATATAGAGTGTGTATGCGTGTGTGTCTGTGTGAGTGAGTGTGTGCCCAGCGATAGATTGGTGTCCTGTCCTGGGTGTATCTGCCCAGCGCCCGAAACGTTCTCCCCTGGATGGGCATGGGGAACCCCACCGCGACCCTATTATAGGATAAAGCGGAAGATAATGAATGAATGAATGAATATATATATACACTCACCGGCCACTTTATTAGGTACACCATTCTAGTAACGGGTTGGACCCCCTTTTGCCTTCCGAACTGCCTCAATTCTTCGTGGCATAGATTCAACAAGGTGCTGGAAGCATTCCTCAGAGAGTTTGGTCCATATTAACATGATGGCATCACACAGTTGCGGCAGATTTGCCGGCTGCACATCCATGATGCGAATCCCCCGTTCCATCACATCCCAAAGATGCTCTATTGGATTGAGATCTGGTGACTGTATAGGCCATTTGAGTACAGTGAACTCATTGTCATGTTCAAGAAACCAGTCTGAGATGATTCCAGCTTTATGACATGGCGCATTATCCTGCTGAAAGTAGCCATCAGATGTTGGGTACATTGTGGTCATAAAGGGATGGACATGGTCAGCAACAATACTCAGGTAGGCTGTGGCGTTGCAACGATGCTCAATTGGTACCAAGGGGCCCAAAGAGTGCCAAGAAAATATTCCCCACACCATGACACCACCACCACCAGCCTGAACCGTTGATACAAGGCAGGATGGATCCATGCTTTCATGTTGTTGACGCCAAATTCTGACCCTACCATCCGAATGTCGCAGCAGAAATCGAGACTCATCAGACCAGGCAACGTTTTTCCAATCTTCTATTGTCCAATTTCGATGAGCTTGTGCAAATTGTAGCCTCAGTTTCCTGTTCTTAGCTGAAAGGAGTGGCACCCGGTGTGGTGTTCTGCTGCTGTAGCCCATCTGCCTCAAAGTTCGACGTACTGTGCGTTCAGAGATGCTCTTCTGCCTACCTTGGTTGTAACGGGTGGCTATTTGAGTCACTGTTGCCTTTCTATCAGCTCGAACCAGTCTGGCCATTCTCCTCTGACCTCTGGCATCAACAAGGCATTTCCGCCCACAGAACTGCCGCTCACTGGATGTTTTTTCTTTTTCGGACCATTCTCTGTAAAGCCTAGAGATGGTTTTGCATGAAAATCCCAGTAGATCAGCAGTTTCTGAAATACTCAGACCAGCCCTTCTGGCACCAACAACCATGCCACGTTCAAAGGCACTCAAATCACCTTTCTTCCCCATACTGATGCTCGGTTTGAACCGCAGGAGATTGTCTTGACCATGTCTACATGCCTAAATGCACTGAGTTGCCGCCATGTGATTGGCTGATTAGAAATTAAGTGTTAACGAGCAGTTGGACAGGTGTACCTAATAAAGTGGCCGGTGAGTGTATATATATATATATATATATATATATATATATATATATATATATATATATATATATATATATATATATATACTGTATATACACACACAGGATACATGTTAAATATAAAGTTTGTTTGTGTGCATGTTTTAGACATACTTTCTAGAGCGTAAACGAGTGTTAATGCCTTTGGCTTGCGGAAGAGTCAGCCCCACTGACCAGCGCCCCCCTGTGGAAAAGGATCACCAGCTCCTGCCTCGCTGGCTTTTGGTAATAACCGTTTATTTGCTTGGAGACTAATTGATTCCTGTAGTAGTGGTCCTAGTACAGACCCCTGTGGAACACTTCATGTTACCTTTGTCAATAAAACCATTACATTTTGCACAGGAAAATTAATAGTATTCTGTCAAATCTGTCTGAAAGGCTTTGAACCATTGGAGTGCAGATCAACTAATGCCCCATCATGTTTTCTAATCATTTCAGTAATAGAGTTAAATCTATAGAGTCTCTGTACGAAGATTTAATAACATAAATATCGAGAGACGGTGAGGAAGCAAACTAATTCTCAGTTAGATTTAACTCAAGATGCAATACAGACATGACAGTTACATTTCTATTATCGAAACGTCTTTATAAAACTCAGAAATAAGAAAACTTTAACAGTAAACACTAGTTTTATGGAGTTATTCATTTTAATAGTAATATTAATAATCATGAAAAAGCAGCTCTGATAAGACCTAAGACATGATCTAATTAAATCTTACTACAGAACTGAGCTCATACTGCTGTCCTTCAACCATTCTTCAATTAGGAGAACATTATCTGATACAGAGTCCTTTGATCTCATGTTCTTCAGATCTTAAAAAGTGTTTATTGTCTGGTTTTAAGACATCAATAGGATCAGTAAATCAGTTTTAAGTCTTCAGGGTTGTGTCCAGAAATGAGACTGTTCTATTCTTACAGGAAAACCTTCAGCTGATCCATAAAGAAGTCCAAAAGTACAACCTTCCACTTACCCGTTCTAGAAAGATCCCAGTCCCTAAACAGGACATGGTCTCAGAACCCACCACATCCTCCACTTTTACTCCTGGAACCCGCTACCCTCACAGTTTGCCTAATGCCCTGGCGACCGAAGCTAAACCGCCACCTCCCGTTCACTGCAGGAAACGGAACCGCACTCAATGCACCGACCCTCCCAAACCTCCTCCATCAGCCAAAGACTTGGAGGAAGCCCTCAGCCGCCTGCCACCCATTTTGCCAAAGCTTGTAGGACGCTGTGAGGGTCCTCCGCTGGTTAGAGTCGATTTGAAGTCGAAAAAGCCTTCTCAGCTCAGAACTGTTTCGAAACGTCAGAGAGGACCACCCACTTCCAAACGAGGAAGGGTTGATGGTTCAGCCGAGCTCCTGGTGTTACCCAGTGTGCCTGTGAATACAGAGAGCGTGAGTGTAAATGATGATGGAGAACCTGTCATAGCCTTGGATGCTCATAAAGCTGTTACAACAGATGCAAACATTATTATGGCTCTACCCGCCGCTGTTATTTGCCCCTCTATGATAGCCAAAGTGATCCAGACTGACCTCCCTCTGCTGGACAAAGAAAGCATGAACCAGCGATGTGGCACCTTATTGAAACTGGGTTTGGAACAGAAACTGAGTGTAAGCTCCCCCCCTGGGTCTAATGAACACCATTTCATCATCCTGCCTCCCGGTGGGTTGGTTACAAACAGCCCCAACACCCTGCTTCAGAGCCTGAGCGATCAGCAGGAGGACGGGGTCGCACAGGAGGCCCTCGCAGGTGATCCCACATCTCACTCCACTCCCCTCCATCACACCCAACACTCAGACCTGCTGAGTGAGGCGCTTTGGAGAACCGACCAATGTCCAGACGGTGTCCAGGAACGTGTTGGCAGTAGAGAGGAGAATGAAATGATGGTCACTGAGATTCTTCTTAATGAGGAGAAACCCGAGGACTTCGAAGCAGAGCTTCTCAGGAAGCCGTTCCTCACGTTGTCCGAGTCCACAGGCAGTCCGACTCCGAGCTTACCTGATGAAGACATGCAGCTCTCCGAGGACATGGAAGGAGGAGGAGGAGGAGGAGGAGGACGACTCGTTGGAGATTCAGACGTATTAATCCATCCACCTGAGCAGATGATGGACAGACAGATGGAGCCGGGAAACGAGGAGAGAGAGAAGGTAAGACGTCCATCACCACCTGTGGTCCAAAGAGTAATGTCAGATGAGAGAAGACAAGCAAACATCATGAGTCTTCATCATGGACTTAGACGCCGACTTAGAAGCTGTATTTAAAATACACTGATCTATTTTGCCTACTCTATTTACACACAGGGCAGGACAGTGGCTTAGTGGTTGGCATGTTCTCCTCTCAGCGCTGGGGATTCACGTTCGAATCCCCATCTGGGTGGAGTTTTCATGTTCTCCCCGTGTCGGCGTGGGTTTCCTCCGGGTTCTCCAGTTTCTTCCCACAGTCCAAAAACATGGATCCAAATTCTCCAAATTGCCCCATATAGCAATAACATGGATCCAAGTTCTCCAAATTGCCCCATATAGAGTGTTTCTGTGTGAGTGAGTGTGCTCAGTGATAGATTGGCGCCCTGTCCTGGGTGTATCTGCCCAACACACGAAACGTTCTCCCCTGGATGGGCATGGGAAACACCCCCGCGACGCTAATAGAGGATAAATTGGAAGATAATGGATTGATGGTATTTATACACAGAGGAATACGTCCTCCACATTGTGCAGTGAATCACACACACTGAGTGAAGTGGGAACATGTGTCCGGCGTCGTGGGCAGCCTTGTGCACAGAACCCAATTGGCTTTAGGTGCCTCAGTCAAGTGCACTTCAGTCATAGTACTGTTTGGGACTGGGTATCAAACCGGGGACCTTCAGGTCACAAGGCTGGTTCCTTAACCACAAAAGACAAACCACAACTGCCCACACTTCACTTTATAGATGTAGTGTTCTTTCAATTCTCAGATGAGATTCTGGAACCCTAGATAGTGCACTAGAAAAGTCTCATGATTATACACAGCATCTGTTTTACTGCCCAAACGTCAGGCAAATAATAAAGCAATAAGGTACGAGAGGGCGTGGCATTATTGGGATTAAATCACAGGAAATAGGTGTTATTAGTCCCGACACGTAGTGGAGTACAGTTACACTTCTATCCTGTGATTTATTTACAATAATACACAACCTCGAGTATCTCAATGCTTATAAAACACTTACAAACACACTAATAATGATCTGTTTTTACAAATACAGTTAAGAATATGGTCGTAGACGATGTAATCTAATCCGGTATTTAAAATGAACGCTGACCGCTGAGTAATAGGTTTTCAGGTTTTCCAATATTGCCATCTAGTGGCCAAATTACAGAATCATTACGAAACATGGGTAAATTATGTTTTGTGTATCACGCATTGATACGAATCTGAAGCGCTCAGAGGTGTGTGTTATTGTAAATAATGTGAACAATGACTCAGCCAATCAGATTTAAGGAGCGGATCTACCTGGTTTATAATAACCAGTTCTGTGATCATCCTCAGTTTAGAGAGAAATCTGTCAAATCTGTTTTTGGTTGTTTTCATTATTTGTATATCTTTTAGGGATCAGTAGAGAAACTGGACGCAGATCTGGAATCTAAAGGACCGGAACATCCAGGTGATGAAGCTCGGACTAGATCAGTCAGCGTCCGAGATTCTCCACGTGTAGTTCTAAAGGAGGCGATGTTCACCGAGGAGAAACTCCATCTGTTCTATGACGATCTGTCGGACGCGGATCCTCGAAGGGATATTAAAGATGTTGCTTTTGCTCACGCATATTTAGAGAAGGTATATCTGCTCTCCTTTAAAACGTCTTGATGTGAATTATTTATAGTATATAATAAAGGGGGCGGCACGGTGGCTTAGTGGTTGGCATGTTCTCCTCTCAGCACTAGGGATTCCTGGTTCGAATCCCGATCTGGGTGGAGTTTCCATGTTCTCCCCGTCTCCATGTGGGTTTACTCCGGGTTCTCCGGTTTCCTCCCACAGTCCAAAAACATGGATCAAGGTCAACTGAATGCTCCAAATTGCCCCATATAGAGTGTGTGTGTGTGAGTGAGTGTGTGTCCAGGGATAGATTGGTGTCCTGCCTTGGATGTATCTGCCCAGCGCCTGAAACGTTCTCCCCTGGATGGGCATGGGGAACCCCCCCGCGACCCTTATAGAGGATAAAGCACGTGTATAAAAAGCACTTCCAGCTTTTTGGGAACAGTTTAGGGAAGGTCTTTATTATATTCATTCATCCATCCATCCATTATCTTCCGCTTTATCCTCTACTAGGGTCAAGGGGAGGTTCCCCATGCCCATCCAGGGGAGAACATTTTGGGCGCTGGGCAAATACACCCAGGACAGGGGGGGCAATCTGTCGCTGGTCCCACACTCACTCACACACACACTATACGGGGCAATTTGGAGAACTTAATTGACCTTGATCCATGTTTTTGGACTGTGGGAGGAAAACGGAGAACCCGTAGGAAACCCACGTGGACACGGGGAGAACATGGAAACTCCAACCAAACTGGGATTCGAACTGGGAATCCCCAGCACTGAGAGGAGAACATGCTAACCACTAAGCCACCGTGCCGCCCCTATGTGTGTGTGTGTATATATATATATATATATATATATAGAGAGAGAGAGAGAGAGAGAGAGAGAGAGAGAGAGAGAGAGAGAGAGAGAGAGAGAGAGAGAGAGAGAGAGAGAGAGAGAGAGAGAGAGAGAGAGAGAGAGAGAGAGAGAGAGAGAGAGAGAGAGAGAGAGAGAGAGATTTTTAGTACCCTACGCACTCACTAGAGGGACTTAAATGGACCTGTGTCTCTGTTTATAGGTGTGCGAGGCTCTGCAGGTGGTACCAGGGAAGGTTGAAGAGTTCTTAAATATCCTTTATGAGTTTGAGAGGAACCCTGAGGAACGGACCGCGACCGAGCTGTTCATGAGACTGAAACCTGTGCTGAGCGAGTGGCCTGAGCTGCTGCGAGACTTTGCAGCCTTTCTGCACCCTGAACAGGCTCAGGAGTGTGACCTGGTGAGAGAGAAGCACACACACATCACCCAACTGAGACCATCCATTTATTACACAGGAACTTCTGACACAGGGAGAACATACAAACCTCACAAAGAAATGAAAAGAGCTTTTTGCTCTCCTGTTCTGTTGCCTGCCGGTGTAACTACAGCATGTGCTTCGTTTGGGTCGTTCCTCTAGTTGGCGGAGCAGCAGGCATTTGAGAGAAGTAAGAGGTTCCTACGGCAGCTGGAGCTCTGTTTCGGAGAGAGTTCTGTGCACTATAGGAAAGTTGTGCGCATTCTGCAGCAGGGACTTCCGACATCTCTCCAGAGCTCAGAGGAGGTATGATCCAGTCTAGAAAAACACTACATTCTTAAATATTAAAGCATTATGGTGCTGTTTCCATCCATCCATCCATTATCTTCAGCTTTATCCTCTATTAGGGTCGTGGGAGGTTTCCCCTGCCCATCCAGGGGAGAATGTTTCGGGCGCTGGGCAGATACACCCAGGACAGGACGCCAGTCTATCACTGGACACACATACACACTCTATATGGGGCAATTTGGAGAACTCAATTGACCTTGATCCATGTTTTTGGACTGTGGACGGAAACCGGAGAACCCCACGCGGACACGGGGAGAACATGGAAACTCCACCCAGATTGGGATTCGAACCGGGAATCCCTAGTGCTGAGAAGAGAACATGCTAACCACTAAGCCACCGTGCCACCCTGGTGCAGTTTCCAAACCATTCATTCATTATCTTCTGCTTTATCCTATATTTGGGTCACGGGGGGGTTCCCCATGCCCATCCAGGGGAGAACGTTTCGGGCGCTGGGCAGATAGACCCAGAACAGGGCGCCAGTCTATCACTGGACACACACTCACTCACAGAGACACGCACACAGACACACACTATATGGGGCAATTTGGAGAACTCAATTAACTTGATCCATGTTTTTGGACTGTGGGAGGAAACCGGAGAACCTGGAGGAAACCCACACGGACACGGAGAGAACATGGAAACTCCACCCAGATGGGGATTTGAACCGGGAATCCCTAGTGCTGAGAGGAGAACATGCTAAACATTAAGCCTGGTGCTGTTTCCAAACCAGTAAAACAAATAAGACACAAACAGATGTGGATTTAAACTCTGATTTTATTTTTTAATATTTAAAACAAGCCTTACAGCCTTACCGTTCTTACAGTAAAGTTTATAACAGCAATAACTGCGGTGTGTAAGGTCTGTCTGCAAAGCTTTGATCATTTTCAAATTGCATTACATTAAAGTGATAGTGATCTATTTTGCCGACAGTGGTTACACACAGAGGACTGTGTCCTCCACATTTAACCCATCCGTGCAGTGACACACACACACACATTGAGTGAAGTGAGCACATGTGCCCGGAGCGGTGGGCAGCCCTTTACATGCCGCCCAGGAAGCATTTGGGGTCAGGTGCCTTGCAAGTCGAACCTGGGACCTTCAGGTTACAAGGATGGTTCCTTAACCACAATTTCTACATCTGCCTATGCTATATAGATCTAGTGCAATCTGGGTGGAGTTTCCATGTCCTCCCCGTGTCCGCGTGGGTTTCCTCTGGGTTCTCCGGTTTCCTCCCTCAGTCCAAAAACATGGATCAAGGTCAATTGAATTTTCCAAATTGCCCCATATAGAGTGTGTTTGTGTGAGTGAGTGTGTGTCCATTGATAGATTGGCGTCCTGTCCTGGGTGTATCTGCCCAGCGCCCGAAACGTTCTCCCCTGGATGGGCATGGGGAACCCCCCCCCCCTGCAACCCTAATAGAGGATAAAGTGGAAGATAATGGATGGATGGATTCTGGAATCCTATATAGTGCACTACAAAAGTCTCCTATGATTATACACAGGTTTCCCTATGACACTTGTGTGTGTGTGTGTGTGTGTGTGTGTGTGTGTGTCCTCAGATAAAAGCACAGATATCGATGCTGTTTCTTGACAATGCTGACCTGTTGGAAGAGTACTGGGCTTTTTATGCGCAGCTCCATCCCAGCACGAAGCGTGCGTCTGAGGACGAGGTGGACAGTACCAATGCTGTGTCCTGTGTTGAAATGGTGCACAGGGTGGAGAGAAATCAACAGCTGGAATTTATTAAACCCTCATCACAGAACCAGAAACCAGGAGCTGTACTGAATCCGACGTGTGCTCAGGTGAACGAATTGCACTTTTAAATGATGATGCTGATGAAAATCAGATCAGCAGATTTCATAATCAGTTTTTGAAGGTTTAAGGTTTAAAATGTTTTTGTTGTCTTCTCCACACTAGCCAGTTGCACCACTCCCATCACGACTACACACTGCCATGTTCTATATCTTTACTAACATCTACATTTACATCACATTTACATTTAGGCATTTATCCAAAGCGACTTACAAATGAGAACAACACGAGTCAGTAGTTATGAAGAAAACCAGCTTCACTGTAGCATTTTCAAACCTGATCGTTATCTGGTCCTGCACCCCCCCCCCCTCTTTTTTTAATTATTATTATTTTTATTTTTTTTATTAAAAAGATGCATCTTCAGTAGTTTCTTAAAAATGCCAAGTGACTCTGCCTTACGGACAGAGTTGTGAAGATTACTCCACCATTTTGCAGTGGTAAACGCCACACTTCTAATTGTATCTTTATATTTCTACTTTAGAAATTATTTATTATTATTTATTATTATAATTATTTATAAATTATTCATTATTTTTGTTGTTTACTTTAATTTGTGCAATAGGGAAAAGCTACTTGTTGGCCTGAATTTCTCTTTGGGATCAATAAAGTATCACTCTATCATCTTTCTATAATGGTCAGTTTTGCGCAGAGGAATTTATCCTTCACAACTTACAACATTACGTAATATTACATTTATATTTGGTCTAGGGGTGAGCTGCAATATTCGCTGATTCGACGATTCGATTCGGAGAACCGTAGTCGACTATGAACCTCATAGTCGAATGTACCATTTTGACCACATGGGGGTGCCCATGGCTGCTGCTAAGCATTAGTTTTTACATGAAATGTCTTTGTTTTCGTTATATATATAGCCTTTTGTCAAATAAAATCATCCTAAAAGAAAAAATATATATATAGAGAAAACTATAGAGAAAATCTGACGAATCAGATTCGACTATGAAATCCTTAGTTGAAGACACCCCTAATTTGGTCATTTAGCAAATGCATTTATTCAAAGCGATTTACAAGGCAAGCACTACATCTCTGGAGCAATGAGGGTTAAGCTACATTGGTAACTTCAGTGGACCTGGGATAGGAACCCACAACCTTCATATTAATAGCCCAACACCCTTACCACTGAGCTACCACACCCATATAAGTACAGATAATAACGCCTTTATTATCATCAGTTTTAATACTGTCATGTTCAAACTAAAGAACTAAAGAAGTTGTTAAAGCTCTGTCCTTTTCTTCCTCAGAGCACTGTGCTAAACCTAAATGCAGAACCATGCGTCGAAGGAACAGTAACAAAAAACGAGAGGAGTACTGAGGGATCCCATCATGAAGCTGCAGTAAATCCAGTCTGCGCCCAAAACAGCTCTCACATGCCAAGTGGAGAAAAAGTGGTTCTTTGGACGAGGTTAGAAGAACAAATTACAGAACAAACAGCTGCAACAGGTTTAGGGCTCGTCAAGAATCTGAATTTTATCATTTCAAATAATTTATTGTATGTCATGCATTGATACAAGTGAGAAGCGCTCAGAGGTGCGTGTTATTGTTAATAATGTCACAGCTAGACAAACGGCTCAGCCAATCAGATTCAAGGAGCAGAACTTACCTGTAAATTTTGTATTTAATGTACAACAGAGAGGCGGATCGTGTGATTCTCACCATGTGCCAGCAGAGAGGAGCCTGTAGAGGCACCTTTACCTGTGTTGCTGCTCACCTGGGTAACAAAACATCAGCTGAGGTACGTTCTAAATCATATACTTGTTAGGAAGCTTTTAATGTCCTGCAGTAAAGTTTACACGTTAAATATCTAATGAGGAGACTTTTTTTATTTATTTATTTTGAAAATGTATAGATGCATTTAGTTTCCTCTTACTCTCACAGCTTACATGCAAAATTACTCCCCTCATGCTGAACTGGGGTTGGCACGGTGGCTTAGTGGTTAGCACGTTCGCCTCTCAGTGCTAGGGATTCCCGGTTCGAATCCCCATCTGGGTGGAGTTTGCATGTTCTCCCCGTGTCCGCGTGGGTTTCCTCCGGGTTCTCCGGTTTCCTCCCACAGTCCAAAAACATGGATCAAGTCAATTGAATTCTCCAAATTTCCCCATATAGAGTGTGTATGTGTGAGTGAGTGTGTGTCCAGTGATGGATTGTGTCAGGAATTTTAAATTCCTTATGCATTATGAGAATTCCAATATGGCCGAAAGACAAACAAAGGACCTTGGATTTCCCGCCACTAGGAAATACTGGGCTGGGATTGGCTGATTTAAAACCTAGGGCGGTAGTTTGTGATTGGCTTAAAGCAGTTAAGGGGCGGGATCTAGGCGTAACGCATATACCCCGAGGTAAACACAAGGGAGGGGGCTTTTTCACTCAGACGGGAGGGAGACAGCATCAGAACGCTGAGGAGGAAGACCGCTGGCCAGTGTGAGTTACTGGAGGTGTCCATGAAGTATTCTCTTTGTCCTAAATAAATGAGTTGAGGCGACCATTTTGCATCAGCTCGTTCTTTCTGCCTTTTTCAAAATCAAAAGATCCTAACAATTGGCGTCCTGTCCTGGGTGTATCTGCCCAGCGCCCGAGACGTTTTCCCCTGGATGTGCATGGGGAACCCCCCCCCCCCCCCGCACCCTAGTAGAGGATAAAGCGGAAGATAATGGATGGATATACTTGGGCGGAATGGTGGTATAGTGGTAAACATGTCTGACTCTTAGAGCTGAGGATCCAGGTTCGCCCGATCGAATCCCGAGTTTCTATGTTCTCTCCGTGTCTGCGTGGGTTTCCTCTGGGTTGTCTGGTTTCCTCCCACTGTCCAAAAACATGGATCAAGGTCAATTGAATTCTCCAAATTGCCCCATATAGAGTGTGTGTGAGTGTGTGCCCAGTGATAGATTTCCCCCCTGCCCTGGGTGTATCTGCCCAGTGCCCAAGATGTTCTCCCCTGGGCATGGGGAACCCCACCACGACCCTAATAGAGGATAAAGCGTAAGATAATGGATGGAGGGCGGCACGGTGGCTCTCAGCACTAGGGATTCCCGGTTCGAATCCCAATCTGGGTGGAGGTTCCATGTTCTCCCCGTGTCTGCGTGGGTTTCCTCCGGGTTCTCCGGTCTCCTCCCACAGTCCAAAAAACATGGATCAAGGTTGATTGAATTCTCCAAATTGCCCCATATAGAGTGTGTGTGTGTGAGTGAGTGTGTCCAGCGATAGATTGGCGCCCTGTCCTGGGTGTATCTGCCCAGCGCCCCAGACGTTCTCCCCTGGATGGGAATGGGGAACCCCCCGCGACCCTAATAGAGGATAAAACGGAAGATAATGGATGGATGGTTGCTGAACTGGTTATATTCCCGTTTCCTTTAATTTATTAAAACACTCTGTATCCCTGATCGATCTGCTGTACTGTATGTTTCCATTCTGTTGGGATTTTGCAGTGGGTTTACACAGATGTTTTCATCCACAGGTTAGTGATCGCTATCAGGACCTTATCAAACTGTTTCACAAGTACACAAAGCGACATCATGCGGCATTTAACCGTTCGGATGAAGAACCGGACTGAGTGCTGCGGTCATCACGCTTCAACAGACATTCCAGTGTTTCCAGCTTTAATAAACTCCGTATATATCAGATCACCTCATAGTGTCTATTACAGATGGGATAGGATCCGGTTTACAGTCCAACAGCTTCTGTTAACAAAATCACTTCTGGAAAGGAGTCACATCACTGAGCTGCGTTCTCCGTCTGTGAACCTGTGGATTGATGGTTCTGTGAATGTGAACTGCTTCAGGACGTCTGGATTTCAGGAACCTTCACTGATATGATGTGAGCATACCAATCTGAGACTGATAGAGCGCTGCTGTGAGGACAGGTGCTGAAGCTGTGAGGTCATGAGCTAGTTAAATTAATTCAGTAATTAATTAAATTAATGAGTCTCTTGAAATAAAGCTCCATGTTCCTCGTTCCTCTGTGTGGTTCTGATCCACAGCACATTTATAGCCATCGCTCTGTGGATTTATTTATATAAAACATTCATTCATTCATTATCTCCCGCTTTATCCTCTACTAGGGTCGCAGTGGGGTTCCCCATGCCCATCCAGGGAGAACGTTTCGGGCGCTGGGCAGACAGACCCAGGACAGGGCGCCAATCTATCGCTGGACACACACTCACTCACACAGACACACTCTATATGGGGCAATTTGGAGAATTCAATTGACTTGATCCATGTTTTTGGACTGTGGGAGGAAACCGGAGAACCCGGAGGAAACCCACGCGGACATGGAGAACATGGAAACTCCACCCAGATGGGGTTTCGAACCGGGAATCCCTAGCGCTGAGAGGCGAGCGTGCTAAACCACTAAGCCACCGTGCCGCCCGCCAAGCATTATGTTTAATAAATATTAAGGACATTAGAAGAAGTTTAATTAATTCAAGTGAGTTGAGTTGAGTCTTTAAGTGGTTTTGTGGGATCCAGGTAATCGATGATGAAGTGATCTAGCATCCTGGCTGAGAGGAAAATAATCAGAATTGTTATGACATCATAATGCATAGCCCGTGGGCCAAATCCGTCCCGTAATACAATTCTATACTGCCCACGATATCATTTTAAATTAATCTATTATTTCTGTTATTAAAGGCCTGGCAATATGTTTTTTTGGGCTGTGCTCATATTTTAATTGTGTATTTAATTTTTGACAGGAATATTTTTATGTAGAGCAGATATATTCATTCATTCATTATCTCCCGCTTTATCCTCTATTAGGGTCGCAGTGGGGTTCCCCATGCCCATCCAGGGGAGAACGTCTCGGGCGCTGGGCAGATAGACCCAGGACGGGGCGCCAATCCATTGCTGGGCACACACTCACTCACACAGACACACTCTATATGGGGCAATTTTGAGAATTCAATTGACTTGATCCATGTTTTTGGACTGTGGGAGGAAACCAGAGAACCCGGAGGAAACCCACGCAGACACGGGGAGAACATGGAAACTCCACCCAGATGGAGATTCGAACCGGGAATCCCTAGTGCTGAGAGGTGAACGTGCTAACCACTAAGCCACCGTGCCGCCGCAGATATATTTAAAGTTTAAATAAATTTTTCTATAGCCCCATGCCCATCCAGGGGAGAAGGTGGGTGTGGTAGCTCAGTGGTTAGGGCGTTGGGCTATCAATCTGAAGGTTGGGGGTTCAAATCCCAGCTCCACTGAAATTACCAATGTGGGTCCTTGAGCAAGACCCTTAACCCTCATTGCTCCGGGGATGTTGTGATGAACCATGTGCTCACCTTGGAAGTCGCTTTGGATAAAAGCGTCTGCTAAATGACCAATTGTAAATGTAAATGTAATGTTTTAGGCGCTGGACAGATACACCCAGGAGAGGACGCCAATCTATCAGAAGGCAAAGTATTTTAAGTTAAATAAAGTTTATTTATTGTGTAATAATATTGTAATAATAATATTTAAAATAATATTTAAAAATAAAAAAAGTTTATTTATTGTGTGATAAATAATATCTGTTAAACGCAGAGCCTCCATACTGTCTGCATTTCATTCATTCATTATCTTCCGTTTTATCCTCTCAGCGGTTGGAATCCCGATCTGGGTGGAGTTTGCATGTTCTCCCCGTGTCCGCGTGGGTTTCCTCCGGGTTCTCCGGTTTCCTCCCACAGTCCAAAACCATGGATCAAAGTCAACTGAATTCTCCAAATTGCCCCCTAAAGAGTGTGTTTGTGTGAGTAAGTGTGTGCCCAGAAATGGATTGGCGCCCTGTCCTTGGGTGTATCTGCCCAGCGCTCGAAACCTTATCCTCTGGATGGGCATGGGGTACCCCCCCCCCACCCCAGCGACCCTAATAGAGGATAAAGCGGAAGATAATGGATGGAGTTGAGAAATCTGAACAGGTCCCCTTTAATGCTGATTCTTATTTTGTTTCTCGTTTCAAAGTCCAAAAACATGGATTCAAGGTGAATTGAATTCTCCAAATTGCCCCATACTCTATATGTGTCTGTGTGAGTGAGTGTGTGCCCAGTGATCGATTGCCCACCTGTCCTGGGTGTATCTGCCCAGCACCCGAGACGTTCTCCCCTGGATGGGCATGGGGAACTCCCCCCCCCACCCCAGCGACCATAATAGAGGATAAAGAGGAAGATAATGGATGGAGTTGAGCAATCTGAACAGTTCCCCTTTAATGCTGATTCTTAATTTGACGCCGTTTATTTCTCGTTTCAAATTCCAAAAACATGGATTCAAGGTGAATTGAATTCTCCAAATTGCCCCATATGGAGTGTGTCTGTGTGTGTGAGTGAGTGTTTGCCCCCCTGTCCTGGGTGTATCTGCCCAGCGCCTGTAACGTTCTCCCCTGGATGGGGAACTCCCCCCCCCCCCCCCCCCCCCCCCCCCCCCCCCCCCCCCCCCCCCCCCCCCCCCCCCCCCCCCCCCCCCCCCCCCCCCCCCCCCCCCCCCCCCCCCCCCCCCCCCCCCCGAGACCCTAATAGAGGATAAAGCGGAAGATAATGGAATGTAATGAATTTAATTAGTGACGTTAATGAATCTTCGTTGTTTGATTTTGTTGACGGCGCCTTATCGATCAGGTCGGTAAACGGAGCGCGCGCACTTCTGATCTCCACCAATAGGAGCGCGCTTTCTTCCTGCTCTCCACCAATAGTCGGGGCTGACGGTTCGGCGGCCTGCTGCGGCTCTGACGAGGACGAGGACGAGGGCAGACATGGCGGAATTCCTCAGCGACCCGTCCGTCTTAACCAAAGACAAGCTGAAGAGCGCGCTGCTGGCCCACAACGTGGTCCTGCCGAACGGTGAGCAGAGGAAAGGCGTGTACGTGGATCTGTATCTGAAGAACCTGACGTCCCAGAACAAGGTTCTGTCTGCGGAGAGCTTCTCCAGCGACGAGGACGCAGCAGCCGCGCTCAGTACCGGCGGCAGGAACCGCTCCGGCCGGGTGAGGGACATCCATCCATCCGTCCGTCCGTCCGTCCGTCTGTCCATCCACACACACACACACACACACACACACGCACATCCCTCCACAGCCCCGTCAGTGTTAATGCTCCGTGTGTTTGCGGTCTCTACTGCTTTAAAACTACAGAAACGACGCCGTTTGATCTCCTGATGTCGGAGCGTTTGATGTGCCGATCGGCAAAGTCTTTGAAGTTGATAACTTTGAGCCGCTGGGTGAGGAGCTCTAATGGCTGCCCGTTTCCCGCTTAAACACTTGTGCAGGTTTCACATCCGCTTCTCTAAGCTTTGGTTTCCAACTCGAGATTTCCCCCCTGAGATTCTCAAACTGTCACATTTAAAACATTAATATTGAAAAATAATAATCAGCGTCCAATCCGCTGCCCAGCCGAGGAAATATTTATCAATGGTACATTTACATTTGGTCATTCAGCAGACGCTTTTATCCAAAGCGACTTACAAGGCGAGCACAGGGTTCATCACAACATCCCTGGAGCAATGAGAGTTAAGGGTCTTGCTCAAGGACCCACATTGGTAACTTCAGTGGACCTGGGATTTGAACCCCCAACCTTCAGATTGCTAGCCCAACACCCTAATCACTGAGTTACCTGAGCTTATGGTAATAAGAGTGTTTAATTTGTATAATCTTGGGTTGTTGATGGCAGTTTTGATCTGTAAAGGCGAGGTAGGTCAGTGTTTAGGGCATTGGGCTATCAATCTGAAGGTTGGGGGTTCAAATCCGAGGTCCACTGAAATAAATCGCTTTGAATAAAATCGTCTGCTTAAATGACCAAATGTAATGTAATGTAAGGTACAGACAAGGTGGCACGGTGGCTTAGTGGTTAGCATGTTCTCCTCTCAGTGCTAGGGATTCCCGGTTCGAATCCCAATCTGGGTGGACTTTCCATGTTCTTCCGTTGTCTGTGTGGGTTTATAGACAATAGAAGGTCAATAGAATCCTCCAAATTGCCCCATATAGAGTGTGTCTGTGTGAGTGAGTGTGTCCAGCGATAGATTGCCCCCCTGTCCTGGGTGTATCTTCACAGCGCCTGAAACGTTCTCCCCAGGATGGGCATGGGGACCCATGAGGAGTAGAGGATAAAGCGGAAGATAATGGATGGATGGAGGTACAGACAAGACTGGTTTATTAAGATCAGGATTTCAACTTTAAGTTTAGTTGTGATCATAAGAAAATTTGCCTTCCAGTGAAAATAAAGGTGTTTGTTGTCTTAGTTTTACTGGAACTTCCTGCCCTCATTGCTTTCCAAAAGGAGTCAGAGCACCAAATCCAGCTCAAACCCTACAGTCAGGAATTTGATCTGTGAATGCATAAAAAAAAAAAACAAGCCGCTTTTGGTTTTAGGTCAGTCCCGTAATTGAGGAAATTCTTGGATAGGAGGAAGAATTCAGAATTCATTGTTGTGCCACATGTGCAGTTCCTCTGTTCCTCAGCACTCTGTGGTGATGGTGATGATGAAGTCTAAACCCTAAAACGCCGTCCTGGTTGAGATGATGCGTTTGATCTGAATGTCTCTGTAAATGTTCCAGACAGATGGTTGGTTATGTTGTTCAGTGTTAGCTGTGTGTCACTGTTGGCACACAGCTGGCGCTCGCAGATGCGTGGGTTTGACTGTAAGTTGAAGGCCATGACCTAAACAGTAGTTCAGACACAGGGCTGCTTGGGGTTTAATTAACAAGCTGAAGATTTTAAACACCTGATTGTCACTGCGATACTAAGAATCAACCACCACGGTCCATCCTCCACGGCCCTGTGAACATCTGCACCAGAGGTGCACAAACTTTTTCAACAATCATTTACATTACATTTTCATTTGGTCATTTAGCAGACGCTTTTATCCAAAGCAACTAACAAGGTGAGCACAGGTTTAATCACAACACCCCTGGAGCAATGAGGGTTAAGGGTCTTGCTCAAGGACCCACATTGGTAACTTCAGTGGACCTGGGATTTGAACCCCCAACCTTCAGATTGATAGCCCGACACCCTGACCACTGAGCTACTGCACCCTATCAAGCTACCTATCAAATGACCAAGTCAAAATGACCTACCTACTTTAAAAATACAGAAGATTAATTTATTTACGAAGATTTTTGAACCTGTACAGTATATGTTGATGGGCGGCATAGTGGCTTAGTGGTTAGCAGGGTCACCTCTCGGCACTGGGGATCCAGGTTCAAATCCCAATCTGGGCGGAGTTTCCATATTCTCCCCATCTCCGCCCATGTGGGTTTCCTCCGGGTTCTCCGGTTTCCTCCCACAATACAAAAATATAGATTCAAGGTAAATTGGCTGCTTTAAATTTCCCCTATATAGTAAATGTGAAGGGCGGCACGGTGACTTAGTGGTTAGCAGGTTCACCTCTTGGCACAGGGGATCCAGGTTCAAATCCCAGTCTGGGTGGAGTTTCCATATTCTCCCCTTCTCCACCCATGTGGGTTTCCTCCAGGTTCTCCGGTTTCCTCCCACAATCCAAAAACATGTATTCATGTATATGTATATAATACATGTATATAAATTGGCTGCTTTATGTATGTATATAAATTGGATGTATATAAATTGCCCCTATATAGTGTGTGGGTGTGTGCCCAGTAATAGATTGGCGCCCTGTCCTGGGTGTATCTACCCAGCACCCGAAATATTATAGAGGATTAAGTGGAAGATAATATATATGGTGATGTGCAATATATGAGAGATGTTGCCATTTTTGTTTGAAAGAATGAATCGAGCTGATCATTTTGATCAGGGTTTTGTTTTTTCCTCGCAGCTCTATGTAAAGGTAATACAACGTGTTGGTCAGGTCGGTTAAAAATGAATATTATGATTATTATATTGTATATATTATTAATATTATAATTAATAATAATATTATAATCGACTAACTGGCCTCACATCAGTGTGTAGCAACAACTCGGGTTGGTCGCAGTCGGCCGTCTTCCAGAAGCTCATGAAATGCTCAGTTGTGTGTCTTTGTGAGCATTTTGCGATGTACCCACGCTATTTTTGCGAACAAACAGATACGATCGACGTATTGGGCCTGCAGCATCCTGTGATCACTGATGGAGGATCAGAGTTTGATGAACGCAAACAATCAGAGAAGTTCAGAAACAGAATAGTTAATTATTTAGGAGATGTCTCTGATCTTCAGATCTTAGTGCACAACAGTACTAGTTAAACTGCTGGTACCTCTGGTGCTAAACACTTACTAACCTGTATAGTTTAAATTGGGGAGGGGGGTACTGGTCTGTAGACTTTGCCTGCTCTTGTTTCTCATGCACTTTTCGGTCCGATCCAACATGAGCTGGATCACATGTTTTCATTTAGTGGTTGGCTGAGCTCCAGATGAATGAGCTCCACTATAGCGGCACTTAAAGTCCAGACAGCCTCCTTCTTCTGGAATGTTCTTGCTTTCTTTGGAATGAACCTTCAGTCACAGGAGGGAACTCCAGGTTTTATTCCTCTCTGTTCTCTTTATGGATTTAAACTGGATCGTCGTCCTGCTTTGTGACCGTCATCTCACCGATGAGCTCAACATGCTTTACTGACATTGACATTAGATCATGAGTGGCATGGTGGCTTTAGGGGTGGTTGACATGTTCGCCTCTCAGCACTAGGGATTCCCGGTTCAAATCCCCATCTGGGTGGAGTTTGCAAGTTCTCCCCTTTACTCCGGTACAACCGCATCCAACACTATAAAAAAAAACTCGAACAGCGATTGTGAGCAGGTTTTCACGTCTATCATCAGCGTATGATCACATAAAGGCTCCTCTGGAAAAATGCTCACACTGGAAGCTTTTATAAGTGGAACCACTTTAGAATGATGTTCTTAAATTCCTGTAGTGTCCAATTTAACAAAGCAATCCAGTCAGAATTTATGAAATTTATGAAAATTTTATGAAATTTTGTAGTGTAGTTCGTAAATGTGCACTTTTTGGTGTAAGTGTTCGACAGAGCTCAGTCAGGGGTGCCCACACTTTTCTGGCCCGAGATCTACGTTTCCATTGGACAGGTCATCGAAAGCTACCAGGGTTCATCTTTTTAAATTTTTTTAGGCTTTTATATTAAAACCTGTTTACACATATCATGTTAATTTTGTTGAATCAGCATAGAAAAGATGGCTTCAGATTGCCATTTTCAGAGAAATTGCTCTTTTCTTAAACACATTCCAGCAAATAGCAAGACATTGGAACTTCTTTGGAAGTGCAATGGCTACTTGCCAAATCAAGCAAATGCATTTGACATTGTAAAAAAATATTCATCCTCCCACGCTAAATGAAAGTGGTATTTTAATTCTTTTGGGGGCAAAGTCCTTCACTCGTCTTGTCATTCAAATAAAATGCAAAAACACAAACAGAAACTATCTAATGTAGATTTTTCACGAGGCCGTACTTCGGATTTAGGCACGGAGGTGTGGCCACGTGCCGGTTTTGGGAACAGCGAGAGAGACGGGGGGGTGGTGGTGGTGCAGACTGCTCGCTTGCGCAGCGATAGAGATCGCGATTCAGAATGAATCATATTGTGTGTTGAAATGTGTGTGTGTACAAGTGCTTCCGATACTGTGCTGTGAAAAAGCGCTGATACGCGATAAGCACTTTTTTTTTTTCTAACCTCCATCGCGATCTACCTGACACCCCTGCGCGATCGACAGTCGATCACAATCGACGGATTGGGTACCCCTGGTCTAAATGATCTTTTCTGTATTGCAGAAAGCCACCAAAAAGTCGGACCGAGTCCGAGAGGCGGAGGTGGATGTGACGGAGCTGACTGATGGAGATCTGAAGGGGCAGCTTCTGAAGTATAACGTGAATGTCGGACCCATCGTGGGTAAGTTCTCATTGTGTGTGTGAGAGGAATGGTTGTAGTTCGGTAGAGTTATCCACCATCTTACTCAGTACCTGCCCTTATTAAGCCCCCCACCCCCACCCACGTCCATATGCAGTCATGAAAACTAACACTGATGGTGTGAATGTGTCTGGCATTTTTTTTTGTAGCAACCACCCGCAAACTGTATGAAAAGAAGCTGCAAAGGCTTCTGGACCAGGGCCCTCCAGAGACAGTGGTGCTGGTCTCTCAGACGGTTCAGACAGACAGCGGGCGCAATGGGAATGACGACTCAGACCAGTACAGCGATAAAGAGGAAGGTATCACTGAAACCACTTCATACTTCATGTCTTTGCTGTTGATGTTGCCTTTGGGGATGTCCCATGGGGCATCTCGGCTTAAACAGGGGACGCTGCTGATAGTTTTGTTCCATTTGAACCATGTTGGAATGAGAACACTTGTGGTGTACAAAAACCTAAATGTCATGATTGTTCTGTAGAAACAGAAGCTGCCGTGCTGGAACCAGAACCGCAGCCGGAACCAGAGCCAGCGCCGGTGGTGGAGAGGCCTTTGAGAAGCAGAGGGAAGACACCGGTAACCAGCAGAACACGGAGCAGCCAGAACAAGGTGAGGAGGAGGAGACGGGTTGTCTATGAAGTTCAGAGTGGGTTTATTATGGTTCTGTTGGTTTCAGTGGGTACCGTATAAACCTGGGTCACAGGCTTCTCCATAATTTACCTCCATAGTGTGGTCAGATACTGTCTCTCAGGGGGCAGTCAGAGGCTTGTGGTTCAGGAACCAGCCTTGCGACCTGAAGGTCCCCGTTTGGGTTCCCAGGGCCACCAAGTACTATGTCTGAAGTGCACCTGAGCAAGAGACCTAACCCCAAATGCTCCCCGAATGCCGTATACAGGGCTGTCCAACGCTCAGGGCATGTGTGTTCATTTCTCTCAGTGTGTGTGTGTGTGTGTAATTGCATGGATGGGTTAAATATGAAGAACCAAATCCTCTGTGTGTACTACTTTATATTCACTTCTTCACTACTCCAAAAAATATGGGTTCACATGATCTGCAAAACATACAGGGAGAGGCCCTGTCTCACTACATCTTCTGGCCCAATGACTAGTGCCACTAGGGGTCTCTGCTGCACCGGTTGTAATATTACAATCTGTGAGGAGAGAAGGAGAACATGTTGTATCTTCAGTTGAACACCTTTTTATATTTCTACATAAGCCTGGAAGCACAAGGAGGTCACAATTAGAATTTTATTTATTTTATTGCTTTTTCTTTCTAACTTTGACTTCTTTGCATAACACCACACTCAAACCGACTGCCGTGACGGTCTAAAGCACTAGTACACTGCAGATGGAGCCTTGTATGGATGTACCGCCGTCTTCACGTCAGTTAGTCTCGGTGGATTGTGGACTGTGATGGATGCTGGTGACCTTCTGTAGACCTCCACCCTCTGAGCTGAAAAGAACAGAGGTCCAAAGTGCTTCAGAGAAGGCTCTGGACTGTTGTCCTTACCCCACCCGTTAATTTTTTTGGTGTTTAATGAGGATTGAGTACTCCATTCTACATACTGCACATGCTGACAGTGTCTCGCGGTTTATAGTGGGAAGATGAGAATGTGTGGGACGATGACCTCCACATGCTGAACATTCAGAGGAAATCCCGGAGATCTTCCCACAGACTGGATTCAGCGAGCTCCGCCCACAGGGACCATGTAACGTTTCTGAACTTTCTGTGCACTTGGTTGGTTTCCACCGTTTGATAATGATCTGTTCACGGGTTCAGTGGGGTTTTCTGGTTCAGTCACGGTTGGACTTTGGTGCAGGTGGTGCTGCTCCTGTTCTGTTGGACAGGCTCCTTCCGACTCGCTCCATGGGCCTGGGTTTGCATTTCCATTTCATACGGATGATTTGAGTCACGTGCTTTTACTGTGATGAAGAAATCTAAAATCTAGATGATGGTGAAGGTGATGCTGATGTTAAGGCTCTGAAATGAGCGCAGCATCACCTGATTCAACTCGTAATGGAAATGCAAATGGCTCTGCGGGGTGGAGGTGGAAATATATGTATTCTGTCACTCCTCAACTCCAGATCACTCTACAGATACACTCTTGCTTTATTTCCTGTGATTGTATCGATGCATCGTTCAGGACGTCACGGGTCGATCAGCACCTGAGCTGCTCGCTGTTCCTCAGGAGAAGAAAAGACCTTCGGTAGGTATCAGACCGAGTTCTCTGAAGAAAACCATCATGTCTCCCACTGACAATGATCTGCACATCTCCTCCAAGGCAATACCCACAGATCCAAAGCCTCAGCTTGCAGACATGGTCCCTGAACCCTTCGGTCAGACAGAGCTCGGCCCGTCTCCTAAATCTGCTGGTGCTCTGGTTCGGTCTGATTGGGATGATTTGCATGAAGCCGTATGTATCGATAAGGTGTGGTGTTTATTAATGATGTGGAGGTTTTGACGTCCATGTTGAAGAAAACTTAATACTCATTTATTCTCAATTCTAATATAAGGTTGATCCCTCCGTGAAGAAACGGAGCTCTCGGCGTACTTCGTCCTCTAACAGGGAACAAGGCAGCAAGGTGCAGTGACCGTTTCTGACATCAATAAAAAAAATGTAGCCGTTAATAGAAAACAAATTATTTACCAGACTGACACTGAAGTCATTAAGAGTGTCTCAATATAACAAGAAAATTGAAACGCAGTAGGTTAACCACCTGAACTGCTGCATCATCAAGCCTTACTTTGTCTGATCCGGTCCAATGGCTCTCAATCTCAGTTCTAGTTCATCTCAGTGAGTTGGATGAGCTTGAGGTCCGGACTCTGGAATTTCGTTGAGTTCTTAAATTTAAAATTCACCCGAACACATTGCTTAGAACAGATCAGGGCCTTCCCCAAACTGTTTCCTTGAAGTTGGGAGCTTACAGTTTAGAGAACATGACTGAGTGTCTGATTTTGAACACGCTGTATGTCTCAGTAGCGTCATCCATTAAGTGAACGATGGCTCCGGTCCAATCAGAGCTTTGTATTTAAACAGTGTGGACTGTCCTTCAGGGGTGAGCTGTTCGTAGACAGTTTGGCTGATTTGAAAGGTGGAGTGATGTGTGTCAGATTTAAACCTTTAATGGAGTTGAGCAGCACGGTGGCTTAGTGGTTGGCATGTTCTCCTTTCAGTGCTGGGGATTCCTGGTTCGAATCCCAATCTGGGTGGAGTTTCCATGTTCTCCCCGTGTCCACGTGGGTTTCCTCCGGGTTCTCCGGTTTCCTCCCACAGACAAAAAACATGGATCAAGTCAATTGAGTTCTCCAAATTGCCCCATATAGAGTGTGTGTGTCCAGTGATAGATTTGCGTCCTGTCCTGGGTGTATCTGCCCAGCGCCGAAACATTCTCCCCTGGATGGGCATGGGGAACCCCCCACGACCCTAATAGAGGATAAAGCAGGAGATGATGGATGGAGTTGAGCAATCTGAACAGTTCCCCTTTAATGCTGATTCTTATTTTGACGCCGTTCGTTTCTCGTTTCACAAACGTTCTGGCTTCTCTAAAGTTGTTTGGTGTTGGTGGAGCTGCCTCTGCTGGTTCAACTGCTGACGAACTGATGGTTTCCCTCCTCAATACTGCTCTCATCGAGGTGATTCCACATCACTCATCGCGTCACACCGTTAACCTTATCTTTTATTTACACACATTAATTATTATTTTTTGCTTTTAATTTCTTATGATAAATTTATTCAAATTTGAATCGGTTCTTTATTTAAACATGCACATGATTCCTTCTGTGTAAGATTAGTGATTCAGAGTTAAATCACGGAATTATTTTTTCACTAATGAGATTTTCTTAGATGTGTTTCTATCTGACTCGGTGAATCAGTGAGTCATTTGTATATAAGCCATATGTTTCAGTTTGAATCAGTGAGTCATTTGTATATAAGCCATATGTGTCAGTCTGAATAGGTGAATCAGTGAGTCATTTGTATATAAGCCACATGTTTCAGTCTGACTCAATGAGTCAGTGAATCATTTGTATGAGGCGTATGTTTCAGTCTGACTCATTGAATCAGTGAGTCATTTTTAAATAAGCCATATGTTTCAGTCTGAATCAGTGAGTCATTTGTATATAAGCCATATGTTTCAGTCTGACTCAATGAGTCAGTGAATCATTTGTATATGAGGTGTATGTTTCAGTCTGACTCAGTGAATCAGTGAGTCATTTTTATACAAGCCATATGTTTCAGTCTGTATCAGTGAGTCATTTGTATATAAGCCTTATGTTTCAGTCTGACTCAATGAGTCAGTGAATCATTTGTATATAAGCCTTATGTTTCAGTCTGACTCAATGAGTCAGTGAATCATTTGTATATGAGGCGTATGTTTCAGTCTGTATCAGTGAGTCCTTTGTATTTAAGCCATATGTTTCAATCTGAATCGATGAGTCATTTGTATATAAGCTGTATGTTTCAGTCTGACTCAGTGAATCAGCGAGTCATTTGTATATAAGCCATATGTTTCAGACTAACTCAGTGAGTCAGTGATGAATCAGTGAGGTTCTGTCATGAACTTGATTTACTGGATGTTGGTGGTTAATCTAGTGTTGAACGTCTTGGGTTATAGTCTGTTTCGGGGTGGGTGTATGGATTAAAGAATTAAGACGTCTAGGTCTTTAATTGGATCATTCTGTCATGTTCTGCGTTATCAAGCACTCGTCCTGGGAAACGGTGGAATTATCAAAGAAAGAGAAACACACCCCATGTGATGTGGTTTCACCCAAACCATCCGGAGACCTGTTCCATGCCATGTGTCGTCTCACGCCCCCAGCTGGTCGGAATAAACATTCTCTCCAGTCCCCCTCTCTAATGCATTGCTCCACGCGTCTCTCTGGAGATCTGCCCCTGAACAAGGTCTGCCCCGATGGTTCACTTTGCTTTGTTAAAATCTTGTAACCTATGTTTTTAAGATGCATGTCTCTGATGAGCTTTACTCCATGGAATCAGGACCACCTGGGTTCCTCTGCAGCCACACATCTGGGAGTTCAGACCAAAATGCGCCATTTCCTGTCTCCACCCAGCCCGGTTCTGAGTCAGGACAGCCGTTTTGGTGAACACACCCCTGGAGGACGGGTAATGCCATGGGCAGCAGGTGGCACTCTCACTTACTGAATGGTGTACGGGGGATACGGGGTTAGCGCATGTCACTGGGTGTCTGGTGGAGGCTCAGTGTGTGTGATACTGGGACGAGCTTAAGGTTGAGGGTTCGAACCCCAGGACTGATGCGATGAGGTTTCTGCTCAGGTTTGAGGTTGATGTCTCCTGCTTCTGAGCTGGAGGTTCTCTGAACATCGATCCATCTGAGACTCTACAGTGTCACTAACAATTTAAAATCAAAATGTATAATGGATGGTGGC
Organism: Corydoras sp. C115; assembly: GCA_019802505.1. Classification (NCBI taxonomy): domain Eukaryota; kingdom Metazoa; phylum Chordata; class Actinopteri; order Siluriformes; family Callichthyidae; genus Corydoras; species Corydoras sp. C115. The sequence continues at coordinate 131,479 of JAFMOC010000227.1, read as the reverse complement.
TTAGTGATTAGCATGTTCTCCTCTCGAATCCCAATCTGGGTGGAGTTTGCATGTTCTCCCTGTGTCTGTGTGGGTTTCCTCCGAGTTCTCCGGTTTCCTCCCACAGACAAAAAACATGGATCAAGTCAATTGAGTTCTCCAAATTGCCCCATATAGAGTGCGTCTGTGTGAGTGAGTGTGTGTCCAGTGATAGATTGCCGTTCTGTCCTGTGTGTCCAGCGCCCAAAAACATAGATCAAATTCAATTGAATTCTACAAATTGCCCCATATAGAGTGTGCGTGAGTGTGTGTCCAGTGATACCTTGGCGCCCTGTCCTGGGTCTATCTGCCCAGCGCCCGAAATGTTCTCCCCTGGACCGGGGACGGGCATGGCTTAGTGGTTAGCATGTTCTCCTCAGCACTAAGGATCCATGTTCGAATCCCAGTCTGGGTAGAGTTTGCATGTTCTCTCATGTCCATGTGGGTTTCCTCCCACAGTCCAAAAACATGGATTCAAGGTCAATTAAATGCTCTAAATTGCCCCATATAGAGTGTGCTTGTGCATGTGTCTGTGTGAGTGAGTGTGTGCCCAGTAATATGGTTAGTGCCCTGTCCTGGGTGTATCTGCCCAGCGCCCGAAACATTCTCACCTGGGTGGACATGGAGGAACCCCTCGCGAACCTAGTAGAGGATAATGGAAGATGATGGATGTATGTATAAGGTGGTTAACCCGATATTTTGTGTACTAATTAATGATGCTCAGGTGTCACAGCAAACAACTTCCACCTTGTCCTAATTGCTGCTCTTCAGAACTGAGCTTCTGTGGAAATTAAAACTCCATCATAACCTTCGACTGCATGCAGTCTGTGAGGAGTACATCAGCTTATTCACCAATGGAATTAGAATGGGGCGGCACGGTGGCTTAGTGGTTAGCATGTTCTCCTCTCAGTTCTAGGGATTACTGGTTCGAATCCCAATCTGGGTGGAGTTTCCATGTTCTCTCCGTGTCCGTGTGGGTTTCCTCCGCGTTCTCCGGTTTCCTCCCACAGTCCAAAAACATGGATCAAGGTCAATTGAATTCTCCAAATTGCCCCATATAGAGTGTATGTGGGAGAGTGTAGATTGGTTCCCTGTTCTGGGTGTATCTGAGGGCTCAGTAGCTCGGTGGTTAGGGTGTTGGGCTATCAATCTGAAGGTTGGGGGTTCAAATCCCCACTGAAGTTACCAATGTGGGTCCTTGAGCAAGACCCTTAACCCTCATTGCTCCAGGGATGATGAACCATGTGATCACCTTGTAAGTCGCTTTGGATAAAAGCGTCTGCTAAATGACCAAATGTAATGTAACAAACGTTCTCCCCTGGATGGGCATGGGGACTGCAACCCTAATATAGGACAAATTGGAAGATCATGGATGGATGGAATTAGAACGTGGTGTCGTGGTTCAGTGCTCACACCCCCCAGCAAGAAGCTCCGTTCCTGTGCAGTACAGACGAAGTCCTCTCTGTGTAAAACTTGTATGTTCTTTCAATGTTTCCTTTCACAGTCAAACACCGGCCGGTGGGTGAGTAATTAATTAATCGTTTCAGGTATCCTGAGTGTCCTGAGATTGGATCGATCATCTGTGGGATCAGTTTCACATCCCGATCAATACTCTTTAACTTTAAACTCATTATGTTATCGCTGTAAACATCTGGGCAGTCAGGCAGAATGAACTCGCCCCAGCCAGATGTTCGACCCGGTGTTGTATGGAAGCGTAATGCTGAGCTGTGATTTCCTGCAGATTGAGAAGTTATCTTCAGTAGAGCAGACCCCCAAAATTCCGGAGCGGAACATCCTGAGGGAGATGTTTCCTGTCGAGACCCTCAACACCCCCACGGGAATCAGGTGAGCTTCATCTGCTTTGCTCTGACCATGTAGATGGGATTTGTAGTCCTACCGTCCCATTCTGTAGTCTGTTTGTAATCTGTTTGTTAGTCCTCATTACTCTGTTCTCTGATGATCAGGAATTATTGGGTGGCTGGTTCTCAGTACTGCAGTCACACTGTCTCTGATTCTACATCCACAAGGTGGAGCAGTAATGAATACAGGGTTAAAAGATACTAACACACCTGCGCCACCAAGTCGGTGTCATTGCAATACTGAGAATCATCCACCACCCTAACAATACCTGTAATACATTCATCTGTTCCCCGTGCCCATCTAGGGGAGAACGTTTCGGGCGGTGGGCAGATACACCCAGGACAGGACGCCAATCTATCACTGGACACACTCACTCTCCCCCCCACACATGCACTCTATATGGGGCAATTTGGAGAATTCAGTTGACCTTGATCCATGTTTTTGGACTGTGGGAGGAAACCGGAGAACCCGGAGGAAACCCACGCGGACACGTGGAGAACATGGAAACTCCACCCAGATTGGGATTCGAACCCGGAAGGTGCCCTGAAAGGCACCCCACCCGCATTCCTGGGACACCCAGGACAGGACGCCAATCTATCACTGGACACACTCACTCACACATAGACACACTCTATATGGGGCAATTTGGAGAATTCAATTGACTCGATTCATGTTTTTGGACTGTGGGAGGAAACCGGAGAACCCGGAGGAAACCCACGCGGACACGGGGAGAACATGGAAACTCCAGCCATAATACCTGTTCAGTATAAATAATTAGCTCGTTAACAGACGAACGTAATGTTTTATTATTGACATTATTTCTCTCAGTGCTACCTGTCGACGGCCCATCAAGGGCGCGGCCGACCGGTCCCTCGGCGACGCGTGGCTGACCGACCTGCAACCGCGTCTGACCGAAATAAAACGCACCAGCTCGTCCTACACGGAATCTCGGTCTGTCCCCCGCATCGGTACCAGCGCCCCTGCGTTCCCCCTGTCTGCCGCCAAGACCCCCGTGCTCTCCGGCGCTCCGCCCAAAAGCAAGCGGCGTCTGCCCGTGTGGGTGCAGCTGCTCCTCCTCAGTGCCGTCGCCGGCTTCCTCCTGTTTGTCTACCAGGTGATGGAGAGCAACGAATCGGGTCCGTTTGGACAGCGAGACGGCAGTTCAGCACTGGACAGCGCCGGTCAGTAAGCCCCCTCAGAGGTTCCAGAGCGTCCTGTGATGCAGATTTTTTGAAGGGGCGTAGCTTGGCTCTTTTTGGTGCTGAATATGATTAAAGCTTCACGTATCGCTTGGACTGAGGACAAGCCGAAGAGAGCCATGTGACGAATCTCAAACTACGTGGCCAAAAGTATTGAAATACCGGGACGTGTGATGGGACGGGTGTCTGGGTCGTTTTGGGGATTTGGTGAGTCGTAGCTCGGATTCCTGGATGATGACCTTTTTTGTAACTTCCAACACAAATCTGCCTTAAACTGATCCCGTGATCTCAGACAGGTTCCCGTCTCTGCGACCGTACCAGTAGCTCCACCCACTGTCGACCTTCATCATCTAATGAGTTTAATTACTGCTACATGTAACAAGGGGACAAAAAAAACGGTTCTTTTAATGCAACGACCGTCTCACCATGGGACTTAATCCTGCTAATTAACCAGTATGACCTCACCGGAGCTCCGCCTCCCAGCCGTGAAAGTGTATGAGGCTGGTTGGTGTGAAGCTGCAGAGGCTCATCTTCATCCTCGTTATGAACTGTAACCTTCTCACAGTGTAGAGTCACGTCGTTGTTCTTTGGCACGGAATCCTTTTCTGCACCTCAGTCGGGAGCTCCTTTCACTCCTCTTCATTTAATCCTGAATTAATTAAGCTCTGGATGAAGTTTAAATGATCTGAGACTCAATCCTGGGCTCACGGTGATGCGTCTGTTCTCTATCGAGGAGGAACTATGAAATGAGACTTTTATTTTTTAAATTCATTAAATTTGTACAAATCAACAATAAATCTTTATGTTCTGATGAAACTGTGGTTCTCTGCGCTGACATCATTACACAGTCTCTCTAACACACACACACACACACACACACACACACGAAGATGGGTCTGCTGTGAAGACTCATTCTGCATGGAACCTTAAAGCATTTGCATACATAAAAGATTCTTAATTGAGTAAGAAGTTTCTTCAGGTTGTTCTCCAAATTGCCCCATATAGAGTGTGTGTGTGAGTGTGTGTCCAGTGATAGATTGGCGTCCTGTCCTGGGTGTATCTGCCCAGCGCCCGAGATGTTCTCCACTGGATGGGCATGGGGAACCCCCCCGCAACCCTAATATAGGATAAAGCGGATGATGATGGATGGATGGGTTCTTCAGGTTGATGATCGCATTGGATATGGTTCTGTAGGAATCACTTTTAAAGGGTTCTGTTATTAAAAGCTTTACACAACAGAAGAACCATTTTAGTGCCGGTATAAATCCATCCCTTATCTTCCGCTTTATCCTCTATTAGGGTCGTGGGGGGGGTTCCCCATGCCCATCCAGGGGAGAACGTTTCAGGCGCTGGGCCAATACACCCAGGGCAGGATGCCAATCTATCGCTGGACACACACTCACTCACACACACACACACACACACTCTATATGGGGCAATTTGGAGAATTCAATTGACTTGATCCATGTTTTTGGACTGTGGGAGGACACCCACGCGGACACGGGGAGAACATGGAAACTCCACCCAGATGGGAATTTGAACCGGGTGCTGAGAGGTGAACATGCTAACCACTAAACCACCGTGCCGTCCTTGCTGTGTAAATCCATCCATTCATCCATTATCTTCTGCTTTATCCTCTATTAGGGTCGCGGGGGGTTCCCCATGCCCATCCAGGGGAGAACATCTTGGGCGCTGGGCCGATACACCCAGGACAGGACGCCAATCTATCACTGGACACACACTCACACACACAGAAACACTATATGGGGCAATTTGGAGAATTCAATTGACTTGATCCATGTTTTTGGACTGTGGGAGGAAACCGGAGAATCTGGAGGAAACCCACACGGACACGGGGAGGACATGCAAACTCCACCCAGATGGGGATTCGAACCGGGAATCCCTAGTACTGAGAGGAGAACGTGCTAACCACTAAGCCACCGTGCCGCCCCTGTGTAAATCCATATCACCACATTTTCCATTAATCTAAAGAACCTTCTCATTGTTTGTAGAATTATGTATGATAATGAGCCATTTAGTATATGATCTGCTGATGGCCTGATGTATTATTTTCCCCTCGGGGTTGTTCTGAGCGTGCGCCTGTTCTGGTCCGGGTGGAACCATTGGGAGCTTTACTTCAGGAGGTCACACAAAGCCAGGAATAAATAGCTCTGTAATCTCTTCACACCTGAGGACTACAGCAGGCCACAGACTGTCACCAGCACTCCGTGAACTGTCACCTAGAACTAACCGTGACTGCACCCATTAGGTTCTAATGCAGTAGGTCACACGCCAGGTGATGCCCATGCATCTCACCAGGTTGGAGGTGAAGGTGGAGGTACATGACAAACCCACCAGGACCCGTATTTTAATCTGCTGATCTTCAGAAGCTTGAGCAGACGGCTGAATGAGAATCTACCCTGCAGTGTGTATGAATGTAGGGGGGAGCTGCTCCTTTACCTTCATTGTGACGTCACTGAAGGACGAACGGATTTACCACCACGTCTACGACAGACATTTCTCAGGCTTTCAGAGGTCTGGAACTACAGCAGAGTGACAAAGGTGAGACCTTTTAATCATGACTTTAACATGTAAACATGCAAATGAATATTGTGGTATTGATTTTAGACTCAGTTAAATTCCTCTAGAGAGGATTTTTCTTTTTTTTTATTCCCACCTCTATATTAGTTTCATCTGTTTGTCTGTGTGTCTAGTAAAAAGTTTGCAAATGCTATTTCACCCACTTCCCGTTTTCCGATTAAGCTGAAATTTTGCACAATTATTCATCGTGCACGACAACACATGAATCAATTAAAAAATATAACAATTAATAAACTAATTAGTCTTAATTAATTTTCTTTCTATGGATAAACTACCCATTTTCTACTAAATTTTATACTTCACAAGCAGAATTAATTTAGGATAAAGTCATTACACGCTATAGGGGTATTTTTTTTAAAAGTATTTTTCTTGTTTTAAAGAAAATCTAAGGTTTATATGGGCAGTTATTTTATTTTGTACGTGAAGGTTTATATTTCCGTCAATGTGTATTAAAGTACTAACAGTAATTTTGAGTTTATCTGAAGGTTTGTTTAATTTATTTGATTTAAATAAAGCCGGAGTTATATATATGTTATGCATATATATATACAGTATATACAATGTGTGTGTGTGTGTGTGTGTGTGTGTGTGTGTATATATATATATATATATATATATATATATATATATATATATATATATATATATACACACACACACTGTATATACTGTATATATACTATATGTATATATGTATATATATATATATATATATATATATATATATATATATATATATATATATATATATATATATATACATATACATATATATATATGTGTGTGTGTGTGTGTGTGTATGTATATATATATATATATATATATATATATATATATATATATATATATATATATATATATATATATATATATATATGTGTGTGTGTGTGTGTGTGTGTGTGTATATATATATATATATATATATATATATATATATATATATATATATACACAGTATATACATTTTGTGTATATATATATACATATATATGAGTGTCCATGTGGAACTTTTGATAACTTTTCTGTGGTTCTACAGTTGGGTTCTGGTTCTGGTTCTGGTTCTGTTTCTGGAGAACATGCACCCCGCCGCGCTGAAGCAGTCACTTCGGGACAATCCCTTCCACTCCCCGCTAATCGCCTTACAACCGCTGAATACGATGAAACAACGCCCTCTGGCGGCCGCATCATGTCATGGTAAGATATAACTAGCAACTCAAAGTATGTGAGGCGTTTAAGAATGGCTTTAAGAAAGGCTTTAGAGTGGTATCCGCCGGGGGGCGCTGTTTGGGACATTCCACTACATTAAACCTGCAGGAACGTTCCTCAGCGTTCTCGATGACGGCTCCAGGTAATCTCACAAATGTTCAAGTGAAAGCTGGAGGTCAGTATTGTGGAACGGTTCCAACGTAACACGGTCCTGCAATTCTATTGTTTTGCCACTGGGTGGCAGCATTTCGCTGTTTAAAGTTCAGACCTGATAATCGTCATACATTTTATTTTTTGCTCTGTGAAAACATCAATCCATTCATTATCTCCCGCTTTATCCTCTATTAGGGTCGCGGTGGGGTTCCCCATGCCCATCCAGGGGAGAACGTCTCGGGCGCTGGGCAGATACACCCAGGACAGGGGGGCAATCTATCACTGGGCACACACTTACTTACAACGACACACACACACACACACTCTATATGGGGCAATTTGGAGAACTCAATTGACTTGATCCATGTTTTTGGACTGTGGGAAGAAACCTGAGAACCCGGAGGAAACCCACGTGGATTGCGGTTCCCGAACCAGGTTCTGATGTTCCCTGTGAGGATGCTTTCAACTGTGCAAACAGGACAGCTTCGTGTTAAAGTCCTGAACAATACAAGGTGAGCACAGGGTTCATCACAGCATCCCTGGAACAATAAGGGTCTTGCTCAAGGGCCCACATTGGTAACTTCAGTGGACCTGGGATTTGAACCCCCAACCTTCAGATCGATAGCCCGACACCCTGACCACTGAGCTACTACGCCCATTTAACACCAAACATCATAAACACCAAACAGATCGTGTTGTCTTCTTTCTTTAAGATGCAGATGTAAGCTGTGAGTATGGTTCCAGTAAATACTACGCCTTCTGTGGTTTTGGCGGTGTCCTGAGCTGTGGACTCACACACACGGCCGTCGTTCCTCTGGACCTGGTTAAATGTCGTATCCAGGTGTGAGTCCTTGGTCCATCTACATTCCAAAATGTCAGAATCTGTTGTGCTGTGGAGAGAACTGGACCATAGAACTGTATGTGTTTCAGGTTGATCCCCACAAATACAGGTCCATTTTTAATGGCTTCTCCGTCACTCTGAGGGAAGATGGGGTCCGGGGACTGGGCCGCGGATGGGCCCCCACCTTCATCGGCTACTCCATGCAAGGCCTGTGCAAGTTTGGCTTCTATGAGCTCTTTAAGGTTCTCTATAATGACATGCTGGGCGAGGTGAGGAGGATGGAGACTATTTGAGGGTCATATGGTGGAGCATTCAGTGACTGGACTCTCTCCCCTGGTTTCAGGAGAAGGCCTACATCTGGAGGACATCTGTGTACTTGGCTGCTTCGGCCAGTGCAGAATTCTTTGCTGACATCGCTCTGGCTCCGATGGAGGCGTGTAAAGTGCGGATTCAGACTCAGCCTGGCTATGCTCGCACTCTGAGAGTGTGCGCCCCGAAAATGTATGCAGAGGAGGGGCTGTGGGCGTAAGTACAACGAGATACAGCACAAAATGGATTCCACACAGTACACAGTGAAGAGAGAATCAAGATAAGATTCCTTAGGACACACTGCAAAAAAAATATGTTAAAATCAAGAAAAAATGTACATGAATCAAATAAAATTATGGTGGCTTAGTATTTAGCACGTTCGCCTCTCAGCACTAGGGATTCCTGTTTCGAATCCCCATCTGGGTGGAGTTTCCATGTTCTCCCCGTGTCCGCGTGGGTTTCATCCGGGTTCTCCAGTTTCCTCCCACAGTCCAAAAACATGGATCAAGTCAATTGAGTTCTCCAAATTGCCCCATGTAGAGTGTGTTTGTGTGCATGTCTGTGTGAGTGAGTGTGTGCCCAGCGATGGATTGGCGCCCTGTCCTGGGTGTATCTGCCCAGCGCCCGAAACGTTCTCCCCTGGATGGGCATGGGGAACCCCCTGCGACCCTAATAGAGGATAAAGCGGAAGATAATGGATGAATGAATGAATTCACCTTGATCCATGTTTTTGGACTGTGGGAGGAAACCGGAGAACCTGGAGGAAACCCACGTGGACACGGGGAGAACATGGAAACTCCACCCAGATTGGGATTCGAACCGGGAATCCCTAGTGCTGAGAGGAGAACATGCTAAACACTAAACCACCGTGCCGCCCATATCTTGTTTAGTTTTCTTAAAATAAGAAAAAATTCTTACAACTAGATTATTATTTCTTTATTTAATTATCGTCCGCTTTATCCTCTACTAGGGTTGGGGGGGGGGTTCTCTCTATGTCCACCCAGGGGAGAATGTTTCGGGCGCTGGGCAGATACATCCAGGACAGGGCGCCAATCTATCACAGGACACACACTCACACACACACACACACACACACACACACACTCGGTATGGGGCAATTTATAGCATTTCAATTACCTTCAATACATGTTTTTGGACTTTGGGACGAAACCCCCAATGTGGACATGGGGAGAACATGCAAACTCCACCCAGCCTGGGACTCGAACCTGGATCCTTAGCGTTGAGGAGAACATGCTAACCACTAAGCCACCGTGAAATCTATTTGAGTCAAAAACAAGATTTAATACACTTTATTTAAGATGTTTTGCAGTGCACACCTCTATATTACTAAATCTACAGGCTTCATTCAGGTTTCATTCAGGTTTTTTGGGATCTGACAGAGTGTCTCAAAGTGTCTCAAAGTGTCTCAAAGCGTCTCAGAGCTTCTTTTCTCACCGTTCAGGTTTTATAAAGGCGTGTACCCTCTGTGGCTGCGTCAGATTCCCTACACCATGATGAAGTTTGCTTGTTTCGAGCGCACTGTGGAGTTGCTGTATAAGTACGTGGTTCCTAAACCCCGCAGTGACTGTACCAAAGCCGAGCAGCTCGTGGTCACCTTCACGGCGGGTTACATCGGTGAGTGACCAGCTGCAGTGGAAACATTACATTTACATTTACATTTGGTCATTCAGCAGACGCTTTTATCCAAAGCGACTTACAAGGTGAACACAGGGTTCATCACAACATCCCTGGAGCAATGAGGGTTAAGGGTCTTGCTCAAGGACCCACACTTCAGTGGACCTGGGATTTGAACCCCCAACCTTCAGATTGATAACCCAACGCCCTAAACACTGAGCTACCGCGCCCTAAACATGATGAATAAGGATACTGATTATATGTTGACGATGCTAACGGTAAAATTACAGTTTCATTTTAAATAGTTTAATGAACTGCAACCTTTTTTGTAGCCGGAGTCTTCTGTGCTGTGGTCTCGCACCCGGCCGACTCTGTGGTCTCAGTGCTGAACAAAGAGAAAGGAAGTTCCGCCGCCCAGGTTCTCAAGAGGCTGGGGCCCAAAGGTGAGTCTGGAGATGCTAAAGCATTATAAGCTTAGGGACATAAACATGTTACATGCAGATGATCGTTTATATTATAACATCCCACTGGACTACATTCATGAACAAAAAAGGGCCTTCCCCAAACTGTTCACATAGGATTGGAAGTGTAGACTGTACTGAGTACACACACACACACATTCATTCATTATCTTCCACTTTATCCTATATTAGGGTCGAGGGGGGTGGGTTCCCCATGCCCATCCAGGGGAGAACGTTTCGGGTGCTGGGCAGATACACCCAGGACAGGACGCCAATCTATCACTGGGCACACACTCACTCACACACACACTATATATGGGGCAATTTGGAGATTTGACTTGATCAATTGACTTGATCCATGTTTTTGGACTGTGGGAGGAAACCGGAGAACCCGGAGGAAACCCACGCGGACAGGGGGAGAACATGGAAACTCCACCCAGATTGGGATTCGAACCGGGAATCCCCAGTGCTGAGATGAGAACATGCCAACCACTAAGCCACCATGCCTGGACATGCTATAGATTATGCTTATATACATTATAAGCATTGGGACATGTACATGTTACATGCAGATGATGGTTGATATTATAACATCCCACCAGACTACATTCATGAACATTAAAGGGCCTTCCCCAAACTGTTTGCATTGGATTGGAAGTGTAGACTGTAGAGTACACACACACACACACACACACACACACACACACAGTCATAGACAATGAAAGCTCCTGTGTGCCCTGCAGGTGTGTGGAAGGGGCTCTTTGCTCGGATCATCATGATCGGGACACTGACGGCCCTCCAGTGGTTCATCTATGATTCGGTGAAGGTGTATTTCCGTTTGCCCCGCCCACCGCCGCCTGAGATGCCCGAGTCCCTGAGGAGGAAGATGAGTTTAGCAGGACACTAAATCGACCTGACACACACTGATGAGATGTCCAAACGCACCCGTCCTTTCAGTTCATCCTATAGGGGCAGTATTAAAAGTGTAGTCTGATCCCTCTGATCACAAACTGTAGTTGTAGTTTTTATCACCATCCTGCTTTGTTCTTATTTGAAAGATGAATTTAAATATGAAATAAATCTGATTAAACCAGATGTTGATGCTCATGCTGTTATTGAGCTGGCAGGAGGAAACAGAATTCAGTGGTCAGCACTTGATTCTTCAGCACATCCTGACCTTCGTATTTTCTCACATTGGATAACCATCCATCCATTATCTTCCGCTTTATCCTCTAGTAGGGTCACGGAGGGTGCGGGTTTCCCATGCCCATCCAGGGGAGAACGTTTCGAGCGCTGGGCAGATACACCCAGGACAGGACGCCAATCTATCACTGGGCACACACTCTATATTGGACAATTTGGAGAACCCAATTGACTTGATCCATGTTTTTGGACTGTGGGAGGAAACCCACGTGGACACGGGGAGAACATGGAAACTCCACCCAGATGGGGATTCGAACCGGGAATCTCTAGTGCTGAGAGGAGAACATGCCAACCACTAAACCACCGTGCCACATTGGAAAACCATCTGTGAAATAAGTTGTAAATAAATGGCCAAAAAATACACACTGGCGAATCTGAGGAGAGTTTAAGCTGCATGAATGGTCCTCAAATACTTGGTGGTTGGCATGTTCTCCTCTCAGCACTAGGGATTCCCGGTTCGAGTTTGCATGTTCTCCCCGTGTCCGCGTGGGTTTCCTCCGGGTTCTCCAGTTTCCTCCCACAGTCCAAAAACATGGATCAAGTCAATTGGGTTCTCCAAATTGCCCTATATAGTGTGTGTGAGTGTGTGTGTGCCCAGTGGTAGATTGCCCCCCTGTCCTGGGTGTATCTGCCCAGCGCCCGAAACGTTCTCCCCTGGATGGGCATGGGGAACCCCCCACCCCACCCCCCCGCAACCCTAGCAAAAGGATAAAGTGGAAGATAATGGATGAATGGATGGATGGATGGTCCTCAGATATTACATCATTAAATTGTCCTTATTAAGATCTTTATTAGTTCAGATGCTGTACGTCTGTATGTTTTCTCCTCATCACAATACCAGCGCCACCTCTGTCACATCTGCTCCACTTCCGTAAATGGAGCTCATCACATTATCGAGGCTCTGAGGTCACCTGCTGCGGCTCTGAACCAGCTCGTGCGGTGCTCGGAGGGTGCACGCAGGATTTTAGGTCCTAATGGAGACGCCTGTGCGTCAGGGTGTTCGCTGAGGGGAACGTCTGATGTAAATCATGTGCAGTCCTGGGTGACTGAGCTCATCATTAGAATCCATTTGCCTGTTCCATGTTGGAAATGTGACCCGATTCGGAGAAAGACGTTTGGTTAACACGCTGTAATATTCGTTCTGTTCCCCATGTCTCCGGTCCTCTGATGATCTAGGTCAAAGAAGATGAGGCGCCCGGTGTCTGTTGCGTGCATTTTCTCAGTAATTGCTGAAAAAAAGTAGGACTAAAAGCTCCATGTTTCTGTAATGGTGCTTCTAAAGTACAGGTAATGTGTTTACACTTGATTTTTCAGTATTTATTCAGCGTGCTGTTTGACGAGGGTCAGGTTTTTGTGAACGCGTGGTCTGTACCATTGCCAGACACCAACCGGAACAATGCCTGCCTCTCGCTGTCCAGCTTTCACTCGGCCCACTTTAGACTCTCGGGTTATTTTTACATCCGCTGATAGTCAGTTCCATTACAAAGGTCATCCGTCCACCGCAGGCCGGGGGTTCAATATTAAAATGAAGGAAATTTCACAAACCAAACACACACCTCATTTCTGAATATAACATTTTGTACAAACAAAAGAGCTCCGATATCTTTATCTCTCCACGTCCTTGGATTTCGACATGCTTGCCTTTATATGAAATCATTCCCAAATGTTCATTTATTTTTCTAATTGGCTTGTGCTGGTCAGCGGGTACTGAAGCCTATCCCGGTGCTCAGAGGGAGGATGAATCTTTTCATCATACACAAAGACATTTACAGCTGAGACAAAGTAGTATCACCAGTTCACCTTCTTGCACATTTGTACACTGTGACATGGGGAGAACATGCAAACTACTCAGCAAGGCCCTTGTCCACCCTGCCTTTTAATCGACCCCAGGACCTTAATGCTGTGAGATGTTTTTAATGGACGTTACATGTTTTATTTATAGCACAGGATCTAGAACTCTGATCTTCAGTGTATGCATGTGTGAAACATCCATCCATCCATTATCTTCCGCTTTATCCTCTACTAGGGTCGTGGGGGTTCTCCATGCCCATTCAGGGGAGAACGTTTTGGGCGCTGGGCAAATACACCCAGGACAGGACACCAATCTATAACTGGGCACACACTCACTCGCACAGACACACTCTATATGGGGCAATTTGGAGAATTTAATTGACCTTGATCCATGTTTTAGGACTGTGGGGGGAAACTGAACCCGAGGTAACCCACGGGGAGAACATGTTTTTTTAGTTTGCTGTGTATACAGTACATATATAAATATACTCTGCAACATTCATGCTGGTTTTTACTGCTTACACAAAAGAAACATGAGGTATTTATAGAGGCACAGACTCTTTAGACCACAATATGGACACGGAAACAAAAATGGTCCTTTACTGCTATTCAGAGTGAAATCAGGTCTGGTGTTGAGGAATTCCAGCGGTCTGCAAATAGTCCCGAGATGAACCTGTCTGAATTCCTTTAAAATCAACTAGAATGTTCACAAACTCTGACAGGCTCACAAACTGCTTACAGAGCTAACTCACAAATCAGAATCAGAATACTTTATTAATCCTCTAGGGGAAATTGCAGTAATAACATAACTGTTTAAAATGATGTAAACATCCAGAAGCATGTTAGTTTACAGTTTTGCTGGAAACATTTTAATCCGTGCATGATTATATATTTATGTTTACAAAGATTGTGTAAGTTAGTTTTACTCCGTTCATCTAAGAGATCTGGAGTGAATCCATATTCTCACAGACCATCAGACGACCTGCTTTTCGACAGATCTGGGGGGAGTCAGGCCTGGGGGGAGGGGAACAGTGTTTCTGAATGTGTCACTGTGGACTGGTGGAGCTCAAACCAACACCTCTGAGATGGGTTAGTAAACTGTTATCAGGCTGATAAGATCAGCAGCTCTTATTTAAGGTTCTTATTATTCACACAGACAGGTATGGGTGGCTTAGTGTTAAGAGGCACGTTCTCCTCTCAGCACTAGGGAGTGCCGGTTCGAATCCCAATCTGGGTGGAGTTTCCATGGTTACGGTGGCACGGTGGCTTAGTGTTTAGCACGTTTGCCTCTCAGCGCTAGGAATTCCCGGTTCGAATCCCCATCTGGGTGGAGTTTCCATGTTCTCCCCGTGTCCACGTGGGTTTCCTCCGGGTTCTCCGGTTTCCTCCCACAGTCCAAAATCATGGATCAAGTCAACGGAGTTCTCCAAATTGCCCCATATAGAAAGTGTCTGTGTGAGTGTGTGTGTGCCCAGTGATTGATTGGTGCCTGAAACATTCTCCCCTGGATGGACATGGGGAACCCCCCGTCCCCTGCGACCTTAAAATGGGATAAAGCAGAAGATAAAGGATGAATGAATGGATGGATGGATAATCCAGGTTTTCTTTTATGTGAGGACATTTTAAATGTTATTGTACATAATGCAAAATCAAACATGAACCTTTCTATTTACAGCATTGGGATGAAGTTTAAACTTAATGTGTCTTGTGTAAAATAAGCAGACCTCTGAAAGCTAAATTAACGCGTGTACTTTGAATGACCTGGTCATTTCTGCTAATACTCAACACGCTTAACAAGAACCCTGCAAACCCCCCCACCAATGACTGACCTCATTCCTTCCACACAGCTGGCCACAGCCAATCAGGAGGCGGTTTTAAACGGCGGCTTTGTTTCCCTGGAGGCTGAACCAGGACAAACGGGCTGTACAAAGACATTTCTGTGCTGTAGTACTATAGGGGTCGTGTGGGTTGTTGCTGCAGACTAATAATCACTAGATTTCAAGTGTATTTGCTGTTTTAGTTTTAAAGTACTGAAGTATATCTGAAGTGGTGCATCAAAAATGACATCATACAACCGAAAATGAGTGAAGGTGTACCTAATAAAATGGCCGTTGAGTGTATGTTGGCTCTACAGTATAAATTGGAGCAAATTCTTAAGGCAGCCCTGTATCCCACAGCAATGATGGCAAAGAAACAACCCTGCAAACTAAACACATCACCAAATGTGGAGGTTCTGAATTAGAACCCTGATTTAAATCCCACAAAACAACAGTGGATGGTCCAGGGCATTGTAGGTCATCATTACATTTTACTTAACTTCAACACTTCTGTAAAAATATTCTACCACCTGAACGTAAAGGAATAAAGCCAGAATCAAAAACCCAAATGATGGAACTAAACCAAATGGTTCTTCCATAAAGAACTAAATAAGGGAACCGAGAACTTTAACAATGCTGTTAATGCTAGTTTAATTCTAAATAATAAGAGACTTGCAGTTATCTGTAATCTTGCTTTATTGGAATGCCTCTGTGGTCCCACCCGCGGTGCTTGACCTCTGTGGAGGGTAAAGGACGTGGTTGTTGAGGTTGCAGAGTTGCGATTGGTCGTTATATAACTGACTCTCGTATTACACAGACTATAGTTCCAGGATCAGCGTGTGTGAAACAGATTCAGTCCTCTTACTCCCTCTGTGGACTTAAGTCCTGGTTTAAACCATTCCTGTTGCTCAGACGTTAATCTGATCTGAGGTTTTTACTTCTTATTGGATGAACTGGTAGGAGGAACTGTGGCCCCTCCTCGTAATATCGTAGCAGCTTCATGAGAAATCTGGCTTATTGCTGCAGAAACACTAAACCTTAGGAGTTTTATTTACTGTAACTCAGAACACATGTGGTTTTGAATATATATTCGATCATACTTTTACCAAAAACACTAAAGGTGAAGGACTAAAGTAAGAAAGTTGATTTGTATAGCACATTTAACACGACTACATCAACCAAAGTGCTGGACATTGTAGACAATACAAATAAAATAACTAACATAGGACATGGTGGCACGGTGGCTTAGTGGTTAGCAAGTTCGCCTCTCCGCGCTAGGGATTCCCGGTTCGAAACCCCATCTGGGTGGAGTTTCCATGTTCTCCCCGTGTCCGCGTGGGTTTCCTCCGGGTTCTCCGGTTTCCTCTCACAGTCCAAAAACATGGATCAAGTCAAATGAATTCTCAAAATTGCTCTATATAGAGTGTGTATGTGTGAGTGAGTGTGTGCCCAGCGATGGATTGGCGCCCTGTCCTGGGTCTATCTGCCCAGCGCCTGAGATGTTCTCCCCTGGATGGGCATGGGGAACCCCACCGCGACCCTAATAAAGGATAAAGCGGGAGATAATGAATGAATGAATGAACATAGGATATGACCTAAAATATGAACAATGAAAAAACATCAGCATGAAATTAAAAGGCCAAGGTAAAAAGATAAGTGTTAAGTCAAGATTTAAAAGTTGTCAAAGAAGGAGCAGATCTGATACTCGGAAAAAGATCCTTCCATAACTTTGGTGCTGCATCTGAAAAGGCTTGATCACCTCTCAATGGGGCGGCACGGTGGCTTAGTGGTTAGCACGTTTGCCTCTCAGTGCTAGGGATTCCCGGTTCGAATCCCAATCTGGGTGGAGTTTCCATGTTCTCCCCGTGTCCGTGTTTGTTTCCTCCAGGTTCTCCGGTTTCCTCCCACAGTCCAAAAACATGGATCAAGGTCAATTGAATTCTCCAAATTGCCCCATATAGAGTGTGTTTGTGTGTGAGTGTACCCAGTAATAGATTGGCGTCCTGTCCTGTGGGCAGAGTAGGTCATTGATGTAGGATGGTGTGAGCCTGTGTAATACTTTAAAAACAAATAAAAGTACTTTAAAATGATAAAAATGGATTCTGTAGGAGACAGGAAGCCAGTTAAGTGAAGTTAAAACCAGGGTGATGTGGTCATGTTTCTTTGTACCAGTTAACATTCTAGCTGCTGCATTTTGCACCAGCTGCAAACGTGCCACTGATGTTTTATTTATTCCTAGGTAAAGTGCATTTCAGTAATCTGGATGAGCAGAGATAAAGCTTTAGCTTGCTCTAGCTCTAGAAAAAATTAATTAATTTTAGATATTTCCCCAGAATCCCCATCTAAGTGGAGTTTCCATGTTCTCCCCGTGTCTGCGTGGGTTTCCTCCGGGTTCTCCGGTTTCCTCCCACAGTCCAAAAACATGGATCAAGTCAATTGAATTCTCCAAATTGCCCCATATAGAGTGTGTCTGTGTGTGTGAGTGTGTGCCCAGTAATAGATTGGCGCCCTGTCCTGGGTCTGCCCAGCGCCCGAGACGTTCTCCCCTGGATGGGCATGGGGAACCCCACCGCGACCCTAATAGAGGATAAAGCGTGAGATAATGAATGAATGAATTTTTCCCCAGACTGGAAAAAAACTGGTCCCAACAAAATCACAAAAAATTGCTGCTTTGTGTGGTCAGAGCGATTCCGTGGTTCCATCATCATCGGCGTCTGTACTGATAGTTGTTTAAAGTCTAACTGAGTAACAGAGGCAGCACCGCAGTGGTTCCTTTCACTGAATGACCTTGTACCAGGTTTTTAAGTGGACCATTGAATTCATGCATGAAACACATTCCAGACCTCATGGAGGTCATGTGACGCCTAAACGCTACCATGCTGATGAAAGTTATGTTCTAATGGCTGAGGAGTCAGAACACCAGGTCAAACTACCAGGACGCCTGTTGCTTAAAACTTAGATATTTAAAGTATGCCCAGTGTTATTGATGAGTGTTTAAATATATGGTCAAAAGTCTCCATGTTTTCCCTGTGTCCGCGTGGGTTTTCTCCGGGTTCTCCGGTTTTCTCCCACTGTCCGAAAAACATGGATCAAAGGCAATTTAATTCTTCAAATTGCCCCATATAGAGTGTGTTTGTGTGTGTGTGAGTAAGTGTGCCCAACAATAGATTGGCACCCTGTCCGGGGTGTATCTGCCCAGCGTCCAAACGTTCTTCCCATGGATGGGCATGGGGATGGTAATGAATGAATGATGGTGATTTAGTGGTTAGCATGTTCTCCTCTCAGTGCTAGGGATTTCCGGTTTGAATAACAATCTGGGTAGAGTTTGCATGTTCTCCCCGTGTCAACATGGGTTTCCTCCGGGTTCTCCGGTGTCCTCCAGCAGTCCAAAAACATGGATCAAGGTCAACTGAATTTTCCAAATTGCCCCATATTGAGTGTGTTTGTGTGTGTGAGTAAGTGTGCCCAGCAATAGATTGGCACCCTGTCCGGGGTGTATCTGCCCAGCGTCCAAACGTTCTCCCCTGGATGGGCATGGGGATGGTAATGAATGAATGATGGTGATTTAGTGGTTAGCATGTTCTCCTCTCAGTGCTAGGGATTTCCGGTTCGAATAACAATCTGGGTAGAGTTTCCATGTTCTCCCCGTGTCAGCATGGGTTTCCTCCAGGTTCTCCGGTTTCCTCCAGCAGTCCAAAAACATGAATCAAGGTCAACTGAATGCTCCAAATTGCCCCATATTGAGTGTGTTTGTGTGTGTGAGTAAGTGTGCCCAGCAATAGATTGGCACAATGTCTGGGATTTTCTGCCCAGTTCTCCCCTGGATGGGCATGGGGATGGTAATGAATGAATTAATGAATGATGGTGGCTTAGTGGTTGGCATGGCTTAGTGGTTTAGTGATGGTGGCTTAGTGGTTGGAACCAGCCTTGTGACCTGAAGTTTTCCGGTTCGATTCCCGGTTCCACCAAGTACTATGGCTGAAGTGCTCTTGGGCAAGGCACCTGACCCCAATTGCTCCCCGGGCACCGTATTCAAGGCTGCCCACCGCTTCGGGCAAGAGTGCTCTCTTCACCAGTGTGTTTCACTGCACAGATGGGTTAAATGTGGAGGACAAATTCCTCTGTGGGGATGCACAGTAGGCAAAATAAATCACTTTATTAACTTTCCATGTTCTCCCCGTGTCCACGTGGGGTTTCCTCCGGGTTCTCCGGTTTCCTCCCGCAGTCCAAAAACATGGATCGAGATCAATTGAATTCTCCAAATTGCCCCATATAGAGTGTGTGTGTGAGTGAGATGTATCTGATCTCAAAGGCAGTGATCTGATTCGCAGGAGCTCATTTTACAAAATCAAGCTACCAGTTTTAAGGAAACACTTTAGTAAAGGGGCTGCACGGTGCCTTAGTGTTTAGCATGTTCTCCTCTCAGCGCTGGGTGGAGTTTCCATGTTCTCCCCGTTTCCACGTGGGTTTCCTCAGGGTTCTCCGGTTTCCTCCCGCAGTCCAAAAACATGGATCGAGATCAACTGAATTCTCCAAATTGCCCCATATAGAGTGTGTGTCCAGTGATAGATTGGCGTCCTGTCCTGGGTGTATCTGCCCAGTGCCCGAAACGTTCTCCCCTGGATGGGCATGAGGACCCCCCCCTCCCCCCCCCCGCAACCCTAGTGGATGGATGGATGGTAATAAATGAAAGGTTCTCTCTGAGGTGTTTTGTTTGGTGAACGTGGAGCGGAACGGACGAAACGTTCTCCCTTGGATGGGCATGAGGAACCCCACCGTGACCCTAGTAGAGGATAAAGCAGAAGATAATAGATGGATGGATGGTAATAGATGAAAGGTTCTCTCTGAGGTGCGGAACGGACGCATGCGTAACCGCCGAATCCCGCCTCCCCGATATAAACCCCCCCATTGCGAGGCTGCCCACACAGCACATCGCGTCCTGCAGCCGAGCCGCCGTCTGTTCACCGAGGACTCCATCTCTCATGTATGTACCTTCCTCTTCACTCCTCTTCCTCTTCCCTCCTCTTCCTCAGGCGGTGTGGCGCGCGGGCTTCCCGCCGTTATGAGCCGCGATGAAACGCATCAGTGACGCCGTGCCTCACAACAGGTTCATTAAAACCACATGAAAACGACCGTTAAAGTGAGTGCGGCTCGTAAACACGGCTTTACAGGCAGCCCACGGTGGTCAGGGTGATTTATATTCCGCTTTCAGTGTGTTTAATTCGTATAACGGAGAGGGAAACGGCCATGTTTGTGTGAGGGCTCGTTAGGAACGCAGGAATCCTTCAGCACGTCGCTCAGGAATTCACCGAGAGAAGCCACAGTGACCTTGTTTATCCTCATATAACTGTCTGTTAAGGACACACACACACACACACACACACACACCGATAAGGTTCAGCTCACTGCAGGAGTGTGAAAGGTGTGGCACTAAATAAAAGTTTATCTTCTTTAAAATCCAACGTCTCAACCTTTTTATCCTTCTGCACCATCTTGAGAAAAGAGAGAGGCACACGTTCCAGCCATCCATTATCTTCCCCTTTATCTTATATTGGGGGGATGGGGGGGGGGGTGTTCCCCATGCCCATCCAGGGGAGAACGTCTCGGGCGCTGGGCAGATACACCCAGGACAGGACGCCAATCTATCACTGGCCACACTCTCTCTCTCTCTCTCTCTCTCTCTCTCTCTCTCTCTCTCTCTCACACACACACACACTATATGGGGCAATTTGGAGAATTCAATTGACCTTGATCCATGTTTTTGGACTGTGGGAGGAAACCAGAGAACCCGGAGGAAACCCATGTGGACACGGGGAGAACATGGAAACTCCACACAGGTTGGGATTCGATCTCAAGCACTGAGAGGAGAACATGCTAAACACTAAGCCACCGTCATTCATTCATTACCATCCCCATGCCCATCCAGGGGAGAACGTCTCGGGCGCTGGGCAGATACACCCAGGACAGGGCGCCAATCTATCACTGGACACACACTCACTCACACACACACACACACACACACACACTCTATACGGGGGAATTTTGGAGAATTCAATTGACTTGATCCATGTTTTTAGACTGTGGAAGGAAACCGGAGAACCCGGAGGAAACCCACACGGACACGGGGAGAACATGGAAACTCCACCCAGATTGGAATTCGAACCGGGAATTCCTTGCGCTGAGAGGCGAACGTGCTAACCACTAAGCCACCGTGCCGCCGTCCTATTTTCACAGATGTGTAAAATCAAACATCTCGTCGAGAATTTTGGACAACTGCATGCTTCCAACTTTGTGTAAACAGTTTGGGGGAGGGCCCATTTGAGATGTCCATCCAGACATAGTGCAATGCGGTGGAGAAGAAACCAGTCTTCCCAACACCTCAGTAATGAAAGTAGGTATTGGCTGTCCGAAATATGACAAAACTACAAATAAGCTCTACTTTTTGTTTAATAAATCCACTACTGTCCACAGAGTGTAATGGAATGTTTCCAAAAACTTGGAAAAATGGTTGTCATACCGATTAAGTTAATGAACCGTCACTTGGAACGTCAGATCGATTGTGTTCAGACAAAAAATTTTCTTCAGATCATTTAAGATTCCACAAATAAGTTCAGGTAAAAGAAATGTGTCTTAACACTGAAATGTTCGAATTTTTACTGAGATTGTGTTGTTTAAACGTGTTGGGTCAGTTACCGTAAAATATCGTGAGCTTACATGTTAGTTACTCAACAATAAATGAAACTTCACTACACAAAATCTACCACCCAAAGAAATATAGCTACCTCAGAAGCTACCTCACGTTGTACCAACCTGATTTCAGATCACTGCAACATGACGACAATTTGATTTATGACTCCGTACAGAAATCCACTGCACATCTTTATTTTCCCAACATGCAACATAAAACCTTTATTACTCACAACTACACACATTTCAAACGGAGGTGAATACACACCTGTTTGATGTTAGATCTTTTATCTGTGGTCGTTATATATACTAATGGGAGGCACCTGAGGTTTTTGAACTTTTCTGTTGCTATGGTTACATCTGATGTGATCTGTGGATGGTTTTTCCTTCGCCAATTTTGATGTTTGTATTTTTTAAAACCACCCACATGTTATAACACTTCTTAAATGTCATTCGTCTGTACGTCTGATCCTCATGTCCCTGAAGTTATGCATTTGGTAAATAATTAATCCTGACCTTGACATGTTGCTCATTCATCCAGAAGAGCATTAGTGAGGTCAGACACTGATGATGGTTGAGCGGACACAATCTCTGTTCTAATGCGTCTCAAAGGTGTTGGATGGGGTTGAGGTCAGGGCCCTCCCCAAACTATTGATTTAAAGTTGGAAGCCTATAGCTATTCAAATGTCATTGGACTGAGTTTGTTGATTAATAGGCGTGTCCTGGTACTTTTCTCCATGCAGTATATTTGTATCTATGGTCAATGTTTAAATCATGTGCTTAAGTGTTGCTGCGGTTTGTTCCGGTTCTGTTGAATGAACATTTGAAAATCATTGGGGTGAATTTGTTTCATTGCTTGGCCAGAGTTTTCGTCTCACTCTTGTTTTACATCTGCGTCACTATTGAGTTCTGGAACGGCCTGCTTTAAAAGAAAAACAAACTCTGCAGCTGAACCTTTAGAGAGAATCAACCCCCACCCCCGTCCCCCATCTCTGTGAACGGAGACGAAGGTTGTTATTCTGTGCAACCAAAATGGATCCTTCCCCTAACTTTGTGCATATGAAGAGTGTTCTGTGGGTGTAGCAGTGTTGAATTTAACCTACACTGAGTCCACACACACACAGAAGTCTCTTGTTTTTTTATTTTTAGATGATGAGCTGTAGAAATAAGGAAACTTGTGCTGTATTGAATGAATAATAATTATGTATTAATAATGATTTTCACTATGTCATGTTTGGTATTAATACAATCCTCTCGTTAAGGTGATTATCTGTAAAAAAAAATTACATTATGTTGTAAAGTGGGCGGCGCGGTGACTTAGTGGTTAGCACGTTCGCCTCTCAGCACTAGGGATTCCCGGTTCGAATCCCCATCTGGGTAGAGTTTCCATGTTCTCCCCGTGTCCGCGTGGGTTTCCTCCGGGTTCTCCGGTTTCCTCCCACAGTCCAAAAATATGGATCAAGTCAATTGAGTTCTCCAAATTGCCCCATATAGAGTGTGTTTATGTGAGTGAGTGTGTGCCCAGCGATGGATTGGCGCCCTGTCCTGGGTGTATCTGCCCAACGCCCGAGGAGAACCCCCCCGCGACTCTAATGGAGGATAAAGTGGAAGATAATGGATGAATGAATGAATGTTGTAAAGTATCATACAGTATATTTATACCTGGTACAGATTACTGATACAAATAGTTTCTTATAAACATGTGACTTTGCCAGCTTTTAAGATGCAGATACTCCAAAGCCACAAACAATTGATGAGATTATCTCAAACATGGATTTTTATCTCAAACAAGTGACAAGATTATCTCAAACAGAAAGAAAGGACAATTGGTTCTCACTCATCAGTGAGTTCTAGCAAAGCAACTTTTACAGTGAAAATAGGGACCCCAACGTGATGATCAAATCAAAGTAAAATGAATGATTTGTACTGTTGTTACAGCTGACACGTTTCCATCTGATTCCTGAACTTTTTACATGTAAATGACCTGGGCGGAAACTTTAAAGAAGTTAGAAGCTTATATACAAGTCTGTAACACACACAAAGAGAGAGGTTTGGAGGGAGCTTTTAGGAAGCTTCCATGTGAGGAGAGGCTGAGAGTACTTCATGGTTTTCTGGGAAGAGAGGACAAAAGGTCATTTTTAAAGATTATAAAGATTATTGAGTTTGGACAACTCATTTTCATTAAACAGTTGGTGCGATTTGTGTAAGTAGAATCCTTGTAACTTTGTATTGTAATCTCTATTAATCCTGCTGTTTACTTGTAAATAAACTTTGTTATTGCTTAAGTAATGTACCAGTCGATCTTTTAAAGACTGGAAATCAAAGGCTAATTTGCCTCCTGTTAATGGTAAAATATAAGCATTGATAAGATTGACCTCTGAGGGATATAAATTACTTTATGATCCACATGTCAATATAGTCCCTGTCCATGGATTATAAAAGCCTCTGATAGAATTAAGATTTCTGCACACTCTGAGTCAGATATTTTAAGGCTTAATTATTAGGAGAAATTAACCTATATCGTGCAGAAAGCACTTGTGTAATTAAAAGTTGTCTTTTAGAAATAATATCTTTGGAGTCAGTTACTTAAGTAATCGAACACACATTAACCTTCGACCGTCTCCTATTTTCCGATATTTGATAATGGGACGTGGAGGACTTCATTAATATAATATTAATATTCAAAAGTCCTACAGAGCTACGATGTTGTTCTAATTGTAGTCAGTCTCCCCGTTATGTCCCAGGCTTCGTCCATTGTTCTTGCACACATCGACTGGCTGGTTGTCTTTTTAGAATCGGTGAACTCGTCTCTAAGCAGCTGGGAATGGTGGAGCAGGATTAATGCACAGGGTTTTGGAACAGTGAGATCAGTTAAATGAAGGTCTGCAGCGTTCCTCCCTGTAGCGGGGCCCCTCTTGTTGGCCGAGTGTTCCACATTGCTGCATTGTTCCTCTCTTCGGGGATTCAGGCTGTGTGTTTGTTTTATTTTGCCTTAGTACACGAACATAACCTTCCCATCATGCAGCTGTTGCAGTGATTATGTCCCACATTCTCAGTTTTATGTTTATTCTCTGAATATGGCGGCCTTAAAGAACAATTCAGTTCTCTTGTCGTTTTGCTTTAATATTTATTTTCTTTGCCAGAGAAATAACTCTGCTTGGGTTACGTTTTTGGTATTTGTCATAATCCACTACTTATTTATTGAATGATGGATTGATAACTTTATTGGCAGATCAAAGACCTGAAATGTGTCTTGCCATTTATGTTGAGTGGTATAATCCTGTTCTAGTTTATAATTGGCATGTTCTCGTGAGGGCGGCACGGTGGCTTGGTGGTTAGCACGTTCTCCTCTCAGCACTAGGGATTCCCGGTTCGAATCCCCATCTGGGTGGAGTTTCCATGTTCTCCCCGTGTCCGCGTGGGTTTCCTCCAGGTTCTCCGGTTTCCTCCCACAATCCAAAAACATGGATCAAGTCAATTGAGTTCTCCAAAATTGCCACATGTAGAGTGTGTTTGTGTGCATGTCTGTGTGTGTGAGTCTGTCTGTGTGTCCAGCGATAGATTGGCGCCCTGTCCTGGGTCTATCTGCCCAGCGACCGAAACGTTCTCCCCTGGATGGGCATGTGGAACCCCCCCGCGACCCTAATATAGGATAAAGCAGAAGATAATGAATGAATGAATGAATGTTCTCGTGAACATTATCTTGCACTTTACAATAAGGCCCATTTAGTGCATCAGTTCTGATTTCAGTGTGTATCATCATCACTGGGCTGTTTTCTTAAAGAGTTTCCAGGTTGTGATGGAGTGTCCTGATATTTTTTCATTATGACATCACAATATGTATATCATTAACTCTTATTGATATTTCTCTCCCCTTCCCTCAGCACATAATGGCATCAGTCATGCAGAAGCTTATCACCCCTCTGACCAGCGGCTCCGCCGAACTGCCCACTAACAAGGTCACGGTGGTGGGAGTGGGTCAGGTGGGCATGGCCTGCGCCGTCAGCATCCTTCTCAAGGTAACTTCCGACCATATAGGACCAGTGTCCCATTATGTCCACTACATCCTGCATCCTTGTGCCTCTTTTGAAGTATTTTATTCTTCATGTCTTTGTCTTACCCTTCATTCTTCACTGTCTCATTTAGCTTTTTCTGTCTTGCTTTACTTCACTGTTATCATGTTTGAACATGGTTGCGTCCCAGTACATGAACTACATCTCTGCATTTCATTCTACCTCGCATTCCTTCCTTCTCTTGGTCACACCCACTCTCCCCGTATCTCTTTTTGTCTCCGAACGCTTTACTGTGATTTGTTCTGCTCCACTGTCTCGTTGTCTCACCCTGTCTCATTGTTGTTCTGCAGGATCTGTGCGATGAGCTCGCCTTGGTTGATGTGCTTGAGGACAAGCTGAAAGGTGAGATGATGGACCTGCAGCATGGAAGCCTCTTCCTGAAGACTCATAAGATCATTGCCGATAAGGGTGAGTCTCCGTGTGATCCACCACCAGCTCCTCACATCACACACACTGTGACATCATACGTATGAGTGAGTACTAACCTGACCGCTGCAGGACTGATACTCTGTCTGTGTGTGATGGACAGACTACTCGGTGACCGCTAACTCGCGCATCGTGGTGGTTACGGCCGGCGTGCGTCAGCAGGAAGGTGAGAGCAGGCTGAACCTGGTGCAGAGAAACGTCAACATCTTCAAGCACATCATCCCTCAGATCATCAAGCACAGTCCCAACTGTATCCTGGTCGTGGTGTCCAACCCAGGTGAGGCGGCAAAGCACGAAGTCCAACCTCACTCCTGACTCGATCCGGTTTCGGCCCTGGTGTGGTTGAGTCTGTGTGTCTGGCTCGTGATGGGTAGGGCCACCACCCACAGCCCTGATCAGCATTGGTTTAGAGATTAGAAGGTTAATGATGGAATGTATTTTTTAGGGGTGGCTTCAACTAAGGATTTTCATAGTCGAATCTGATTCGTCAGATTTTCCCTATAGTCGACTGATAGTCGAATCAGTTAAAATTTCACCACAAGATGGCGCTATAAGTGTGGTTTTTAAAAAATATTTTTTTTATATTTTACTTGTTTTTCTAGAGCACTGTAAATGCGATCCCCGTTCTGGACTTTTTTCCACTTCAAAGGAAAAACCTAAAACACTCAGATCAATGAGATTTATTTGACAAAAGGCTATATATATAACGAAAAAAAAGACATTTCATGTAAAAACTAATGCTTAGCAGCAGCCATGGGCACCCCCATGTGGTCAAAATGGTACATTCGACTATGAGGTTCATAGTCGACTACGGTTCTCCGAATCGAATCGTCGAATCAGCGAATATTGCAGCTCACCCCTAGTATTTTTATTTAATTACTGCTGTAATGTGGCTGGGTGGCACGGTGTCTTAGTGATTAGCACGTCCACCTCTCAGCGCTAGGCATTCCCGGTTCGAATCCCAATCTGGGTGAAGTTTCCATGTTCTCCCAGTGTTCGCATGGGTTTCCTCCGGGTTCTCCGGTTTCCTCCCACAGTCCAAAAACATGGATCAAGTCAAGTGAATTCTCCAAATTGCCCCATATAGAGTGTGTCTGTGTGAGTGAGTGTGTGCACAGTGATAGATTGGCGTCCTGTCCTGGGTGTATCTGCCCAGCGCCTGAAACGTTCTCCCGTGGATGGGCATGGGGAACCCCCCCACGACCCTAATAGAGGATAAAGCGGAAGATAATGGATGGATGGATGTAATGTTGCTTTTGAAGCCCGCAAGGTGGCGCTAAGACTCGATTTACGCGGTGTGTTGTCAGTAAAAGACAGTTGATCTTCTATACCATGTTTACTATGTTCTATACTGGGAAATGTAAAGAACATCAACCCTACAAGACTTTGTAGAGGCTCCACTACAGAAGGCAAACTCACAGGGGCATAAACATAAACAGAAATCACCGGGACAGGCTCCAGTTTTTAAATATAAAAAAATGATGGAGTGTGGAAGCTGAAGGCCTTTGTGTCTCTGCCTCACAGTGGACATCATGACTTACGTAACGTGGAAGCTCAGCGGTCTGCCCAAGCACCGCGTCATCGGCAGCGGCACCAACCTGGACTCGGCCCGCTTCCGCTTCATCATGGCCGAGCGGCTGGGCATCCACGCCAGCAGCTTCAACGGCTACGTCCTGGGAGAGCACGGGGATTCCAGCGGTGAGTCCAGAGCCGAACGCTGCGGGTGCACAGGTCTGAACACCAGACTCGGATTTAAACTGTGTTTTGGGGATTTTTTTACACAGTGCCCGTGTGGAGCGGTGCCAACGTCGCCGGGGTCAACCTGCAGAACCTGAACCCTGCTATTGGAACCGATCAGGACAGCGAGAACTGGAAGGAGGCTCATAAGATGGTGGTGGACAGGTGATGTATCTGACCTCAAAGGCAGTGATCTGATTCGCAGGAGCTCATTTTACAAAACCAAGCTACCAGTTTTAAGGAAACACTTTAGTGAAGGGGCTGCACGATGGCTTAGTGGTTGGCATGTTCTCCTCTCAGCGCTAGGGATTCCCGGTTCGAATCCCCATCTGGGTGGAGTTTCCATGTTCTCCCCGTGTCCACGTGGGTTTCCTCAGGGTTCTCCGGTTTCCTCCCACAGTCCAAAAACATGGATCAAGTCAATTGAGTTCTCCAAATTGCCCCATAAAGAGTGAATGTGTGTGAGTGAGTGTGTGCCCAGTGATAGATTGGCGTCCTTTCCTGGGTGTATCTGCCCAGCGTCCGAGACATTCTCCTCTGAATTGGCATGGGGATGGGCATGGGGAACCCCCCCCACACCCTAGTCGACTGAGGATTAAGCGGAAGATAATGAATGGATGAATACTTTAGGGAAGGCCCTTATACTGTCATCATGATTCATAGCAAACAGCTTCCAGAGCCACCTGCGCCCCCATACTCTACCTCTGCTCGCTTGTTTTTACCCATGCTCTCCCTCCTCCTGTGTCCCTGGTCTCTCTCCATTTGCATCCCTGGTCTCTCTCCATTTGCGTCCCTGGTCTCTGGTCTTTCTCCATTTGCGTCCCTGGTCTTTCTCAGCACGTGTGTCATCCCCCACGTTCTCTCTCCACCTGCGCCCCACACGCTCTCTGCCTGTGTCCCCCCCCTATGCTTTCCCTGCCCATGTGTTGTTCTCCACGCTTTCCCTGCCTGCATGTCGTCCCCCACACCCCCCCCCCCCCCCCCCCCCCCCCCCCCGTGTCGTGTCCCCTCTCTCTCCACCCGTGCTTCTCTTTATTTATTGTTGACCCTGGACCGATGCGTGGTTGTCGTTGCAGTGCCTATGAGGTGATCAAGCTGAAAGGCTACACTAACTGGGCCATTGGAATGAGCGTGGCTGACCTGACCGAGAGCCTGGTGAAGAATCTGAGCCGAGTTCACCCCGTCTCCACCATGGTGAAGGTGAGCGTGCACATGATGAAGCGGCTGCTCGGCAAAGAGTTAAATCTGAGAGCTGAAGGAACCTTTTCAGGGCCGAAGTGATTCCCTGTTTTTCAGTTTACATCAAACATCTCAGGGTGTCCGAGTTTCTTTCTTATTGATATGATTACTGAGCTACTGTGGAGGGCGCAGTAGCTCAGTGGTCAGGGCATTGGGCTATCAATCTGAAGGTTGGTGGTTCAAATCCCAGGTCCACTGCAGTTACCAAAGTGGGTCCTTAACCCTCATTGCTCCAGAGACGCTGTGATGAACCCTGTGTTCACCTTGTAAGTCTCTTTGGATAAAAGCATCTGCTAAATGACCAAAATGATTACAGGACGCAGCAATTCAGTTTCTGTTTGTGGTTTTATTTTAATTTTTCATTTGGGGTGGGTGGTGACCCCGGGGTTACGCTATTCATAATACCTTGATGTTCAGCCGATCGACTGGTGCATGTTTTTTTTAATGAATTAATGAAACCAGGCTGCACGGTGGCTTAGTGGTTCTCCTCTCAGCAGTAGGGATTCCCGGTTTGAATCCCAATCTGGGTGGAGTTTCCATGTTCTCCCCGTGTCCGCGTGGGTTTCCTCCGGGTTCTCCGGTTTCCTCCCACAGTCCAAAAACATGGATCAAGTCAATTGAGTTCTCCAAATTGCCCCATAATAGAGTATGTCTGTGTGTAAGTGTGTGCCCAGTGATAGATTGGCGTCCTGTCCTGGGTGTATCTGCCCAGCGCCCGAAACGTTCTCCCCTGGATGGGCATGGGGAACCGCCCCCCCACGACCCTAATAGAGGATAAAGCAGAAGATAATGGATGAAATAATGAAACCAGGTGGCTTAGTGGTTCGATTCTCAGCGCTAGGGATTCCCGGTTCGAATCCCCGTCTGGGTGGAGTTTCCATGTTCTCCCTGTGTCCGCGTGGGTTTCCTCTGGGTTCTCCGGTTTCCTCCCACAGTCCAAAAACATTGCCCCATGTAGAGTGTGTTTGTGTGAGTGAGTGTGTGCCCAGCGATGGATTGGCGCCCTGTCCTGGGTGTATCTGCCCAGTGCCCGAAACGTTCTCCCCTGGATGAGCATGGGGAACCCCCCCCCCGCGACTCTAATAGAGGATAAAGTGGAAGATAATGAATGAATTAATGAAACCATGTGGGTGGGTGATCATGGTAACGATGACCTAATGAAGGAGAGTGATTAAATCTGTGCTTATTATAAATCTGTGGTTAAATAAATGTGTGTGTGGTTCATAGGGCATGTATGGTATTACTGAGGAAGTCTACCTCAGCCTGCCCTGTGTGCTGAACATCAGCGGCGTGACCAGCGTGGTCAACATGACCCTTACCGAGGCCGAGGTGGGACAGCTTAAGAAGAGCGCCGACACCCTCTGGAACATTCAGAAGGACCTGAAAGACCTGTGAAGTCACCACGGTGGGGCCGGATCTCACTCCCGACCATGGACACCACGGACACACTCCATCCAGCTCCCAACGTCCTGTATCTTCTTGGCAGACACTCCCTCCACACTGTGACTCCTCAGAGTTTCACTCTTCTGTCTGGAGTTACAGCTCACTCACCCCGTGGTGCTGGTTATTGTTCGCCCTCCGGTTTCTACAGTTAGGCATCGTTTCTATAGAGCCATGAAGATGCTAAAATGTAACTGCACTGCTTTCAGGTGCTTCTCTCTTTCTAAAAGCAATCATGAGTGATTTTGAACAGCAATAAAGATTTCACATCAATGAACCTCATCTGTGATGTGAGTTTATGGAGGTGGCACGGTGGCTTAGGGGTTGGCACGTTCTCCTCTCAGCGCTAGGGATTCTCGGTTCGAATCCCCATCTGGGTGGAGTTTCCATGTTCTCCCCGTGTCCACGTGGGTTTCCTCCGGGTTCTCCTGTTTCCTCCCACAGTCCAAAAACATGGATGAAGTCAATTGAATTCTCAATATTGCCCCATATAGAGTGTGTCTGTGAGTGAGTGTGTGCCCAGAGATGGATTGGTGCCCTGTCCTGGGTGTATCTGCCCAGCGCCCGAGACGTTCTCCCCTGGATGGGCATGGAGAACCCCACCGCGACCCTAATAGAGGATAAAGCGGGAGATAATGAATGAATGAATAAAGATTTCACATCAATGAACCTCATCTGTGATGTGATTCTTATTAGAAAGATTTGAGTTTATGGAGGTGGCATGGTGGCTTAGTGGTTTAGCACGTTCTCCTCTCAGCGCTAGGGATTCCCGGTTCGAATCCCAATCTGGGTGGAGTTTCCATGTTCTCCCCGTGTCCGCGTGGGTTTCCTCCGGGTTCTCCGGTTCTATCCCACAGTCCAAAAACATGGATCAAGTCAATTGAATTCTCCAAATTGCCCCATATAGAGTGTGTGTGTGTGTGAGTGAGTGTGTGTCCAGTGATAGTTTGCCCCCCTGTCCTGGGTGTATCTGCCCAGCGCCCGAGACGTTCTCCTCTGGATGGGCATGGGGGAATGGGCATACAGGACCAAGCGGCGTGCGCTCTGATCAACACAACACTGCCCTCTGCTGGTGGAACGTGCGAGGTTACTCAATCTAACGGAGTTTCATCATTTTTTAAACGGTTTGTTAAAACAATAAAAATCTGTTTATTTCACTCATAAACAACAATGAATTACATACGGGTATAAAAGCAGACAGACAGCAGATGGGCAGATGCACACGTGATATTCGGTGAACTCAGTTCATAATGAGGACAGGTCGTGGGTTCTCAGAGGGGGTTCCCGTTGTCGCTCAGAACCAGAACCGGGAACCTTCTGACCCCGGAGCGCCCCGCTCGGCCCCGCGCGTCCCTCCTGCCGAAGCGCAGCCCGAACGGGTTGTAGTTGAACTTGCTGCGGATCAGTCGGTGTCTGCAGGAGATCTGGCGCTCCGTGTCCTCCCCGTTCAGGAGGACACACACCCGCTCGTCCTCCGCCGCGCTGCGCTCGTCCACGTCCCTCAGACCCAGCAGCGCGCCCCCTGCCGGTTTACCCGAACCTGCAACAGCGACCACACGCGGCGTGACGTCAGAACCTCTGCCAAACGGGCCAGTCTTATTACATGCGCAGACGGATGGATGTCCAGCTGCACAGGTTCCAAACATCTGCACAACATCCACACCTATTACATTATACTGAACTCTACATGTTAAACACATCAAAGCACCGAGTGTAATGTGAACATGTTACTTTAGTTACAAGAAAAATTATTCATTCATTTATTCATTCATTATCTCCCGCTTTATCCTCTATTAGGGTCGCGGTGGGGTTCCCCATGCCCATCCAGGGGAGAACCTCTCGGGCGCTGGGCAGATACACCCAGGACAGGGCGCTAATCCATCGCTGGTCACACTCACACTCACAGACACACTCTATATGGGGCAATTTTGAGAATTCAATTGGCTTGATCCATGTTTTTGGACTGTGGGAGGAAACCGGAGAACCCGGAGGAAACCCACGCAGACACGGGGAGAACATGGAAACCGGGAATCCCTAGCGCTGAGAGGAGAACGTGCTAACCACTAAACCACTAAGCTAATAAAAATTATTTTTTTTTATAAATAATTCAAGATTCAAAACATTTTATTATCAAAAATATCACATGAGACAAAAACTAAATTACAATTAGAAACTATTTCCCTTTTCTTTTAAAGTTTAAATTTTAATTTTAAAGAAGAAAATGAGATAAATATATATATATATATATATATATATATATATATATATATATGTGTGTGTGTGTGTGTGTGTGTGTGTGTGTGTGTGTGTGTGTGTGTGTGTGTGTGTATAATAGAATATACAACTATGAATATATAGAATATAGAATATAAAACTACAACTATAAATATAGCATAGAATATTTGACTATAAATATAATATATAAATATATGTATATACAGTTTATAAAAAAAATAAAAAATTAAGAATATATATAGGGTATATATAAAATATATAAAAGTAGTATACATTATAAATTTAGATATATAATATAAATATAGCAGCATGTAAAATGTGAGATGTAGCAGAAACTATGTTACATTTCCATTTCTATTTAATCATTTAGCAGACGCTTTTAACCAAAGCAACTTACAAATGAGAAAATCACAAGTCAGTAGTTATGAAGAAAACCATCTATACTGTAAAATCATCAAACCTGATTGTTATTTGCTGATATTTGAACTCTGTATATAAACGGTACATGTTAGATGAGGTAGATGATGAGGTATTTAGGTGGAGTGATGATAGCGTGTTGTGTGAATGACTGATGTTAGATGGAGTTTGTGAGTCTTACAGCTTCTGATCTGAAGCTGTTCCTCAGTCTGTTTGTTCTACAATTAATTTAATGCTCCGTAGTCTCCTGCCTGAGGGGAGCAGAACAAAAATACATTTGTAAAATGATGTTTACTGATGAAATCTGTTCAGGATGCAGTTTATTTACTGTCACTTAAAACCTCTAACAAGCAAAAGAGGCCAAACTTTTGAAAATGAAAAGTATTAGGTCACGTTGCATCTTGAGAAATGCTGATGCAGCTGTTCTCTGTCTCTGTTCTCATCTCTGAACCAAACCTGGTTCCTCTGTTCTCTGTGTGTGATAATTTTTTTTTACCTGGAAGGTCGATGTGTTCTGGGTGTCGCATGTCATTCCAAATTCCTCTTCTGGCTTCACAGTGAGCGAACACAGCCGAAGTGAGGACGATCAGCACCTGCAGCTTCATGTCGACCATCGATAAATAAATACAGATGTGATCCAGATGCTGGAGCCTCGTCTCTCCTCGTGCTCTCAGTGAGGAACATGTGAGTGACATCATTCAATATATATACTCACACATATATTTATTTATATAATCATCATCTGAAAATACTTAGAACTCTCTCTCTCTCTCTCTCTCTTTCTCTCTCTGTCTCTCTCTCTCTTTCGTTCTCTCTCCATGTCTGTCTATCTGTCTGTCTGTCTCACTCTCTCCATTCTGGGAATGGCAGTACTCTATGTACATATAACTATCACAGAGCAGTTCTCCAGTAATTGATGTCACTGGTAGCTTGCATCCTGCAGCTTTATTATGGACTATTTGCACTTATATCCAGTTCCAGTGAAATGTAATGAAACCTGACAGTTTATCTTTATTAAAATGTTTTGAAGTTAAACATTAAACATGGTGACTAAAATGAATAATTATTGATTAAATATAACATAATTACTGATAATGGGCTGCACGGTGGCTTAGTGATTAGCATGTTCTCCTCTCAGCACTAGGGATTCCCGGTTTAATTCCCCTTCTGGGTGGAGTTTCCATGTTCTACCCGTGTCTGTGTGGGTTTCCTCCGGGTTCTCCGGTTTCCTCCCACAGTCTAAAAACATGGATCAAGTCAATTGAGTTCTCCAAATTGCCCCATATAGAGTGTGTATGCGTGCGTGTCTGTGTGAGTGAGTGTGTGCCCAGTGATAGATTGGCGTCCTGTCCTGGGTGTATCTGCCCAGCACTCGAAATGTTCTCCCCTGGATGGGCATGGGGAACCCCACCGCGACCCTAATAGAGGATAAAGCGGAAGATAATGAATGAGTGAATGAATGAATGAATGAATAACTACTGATAGTTACCACTAATGTAAAACATATTTAAAATCCACAAACAGATTAAGATTTATTAAGCAGTCTGTTTTCGTGGCACGTGTAGATCCATGCTGATCCTGATTTCAGGGTTAGGGTTGCTATTTGCAGAAGAGAACATTTTAAAGCAACTTTATTTTTGAAGGACTATGGACTTTGGTGATGCGCGTCCCCGAGACAAACAAGCGTCCGTACCTACGTCAGAGCTCCACGAGCCCTGCGTCATGTGATCGTCTGGGTTTTTTTTTTTTTCCCAGGTGACAGTAGTTTATATGTATGTTTAATTTAAACTTCCACTAAATCTGTACTTTTGAGGTCTGGGATGGTGTGTGATTTTGGGACTGGAGGCTTTTACACAGTTCTGATCTCAAAGCCACATAAAAACCCCCACAAAAGATAAATAACCTCATAATAACAATTTCACACATAAACAAACCCTGTCCACAGAAATGTTGGGATATTGCTAAAAATGTACATTTTAGGTTAAAGGTGCTTTAAAACATTGTGGAACCTTTTGAGGAAGCAGAGGGGGGGTTTGTATCGTTGATTTTATTGCAGTGAACGTTTTAACCAGATGGCAGCGCTTGAACCCATTCATCCATCCATCCATTATCTTCCACTTTATCCTCTATTAGGGTCGCAGGGGGGGTTCCCCATGCCCATCCAGGGGAGAATGTTTCAGGCACTGGGCAGATACACCGTCAATATATCGCTGGGCACACACTCACGCACACATACACTCTATATGGGGCAATTTTGGAGAACTCAATTGACTTGATCCATGTTTTTGGACTGTGGGAGGAAACCGGAGAACCCGGAGGAAACCCACGCGGACAAGGGGAGAACATGGAAACTCCACCCAGATTGGGATTTGAACCGGGAATTCCCAGCGCTGAGAGGAGAACATGCCAACCACTAAGCCACCGTGCCGCCCGCGCTTGAACCCCATTTGTAGATACGTGAAGATTAGTCAAGTTGAAACACGGTTAATTCTTTGAGCTTTTTGATTAAACAGCTGACTGTACAGAAGTGCATCAGGTGAATTAACTCCACCTCTCTCTGACACCCCTGTAGGCTGATGGGTGGTTACCCTGTTGGTGGTTGTTGAGTTTCAGTGTTGTGTCAGCTGTCTGTCTGTCTGTCTGTCTGTCTGTCTGTGTGCAGAGACATGTCAGTAATCTTTCAGTAGCCCTGGTGCACGTATCCCTTGACCGATTATTATTTCTTTACTTTCAATCTTAAATGATTAAGCTGGGATTTAAACCCGGCCTGCTCTGTGTTATCAGTGGAATGTCACTGAACTCAGAGCTCTGTTTGTTTTTCACTAAGCTTCAGACTGAACTCGACCCAGTGATCTGCAGATCCCACTCCGCACACTGAACGGAGGCCACGAGCTCAGAAGACGCACTGGATTCCACCTGAATCAGAAGCTGCAGGAATCTCACCATGCCCCTGACCAGGTCTCTGTCCATGAGCTCACTGAGTGGCCTTCCACTGTGGGAGGAGGAGGAGGCATTACCTGTGGAGGATCTGCTGCTGTTCGAAATCTCATGGGAAGTTACCAACAAAGGTGAGTAACTGGGGGAACTACAGGGGGAGCTCAGCTGTGTACTGGCAGCGCTGTAAACACACACCTGTCACCAGGTAAGGGACAGAGACTGTTCAGCCAACACACACACACACACACACACACACACACACACACACATGCACACACACACACACTTACAGTGGTGTGAAAAAGTGTTTGCCCCCTTCCTCATTTCCTGTTTTTTTGCATGTTTGTCACACTTAAGTGTTTCGGAACATCAAACCAATTTAAACAATAGTCAAGGACAACACAAGTAAACACAAAATGCAATTTGTAAATGAAGGTGTTTATTATTAAAGGAGAAAACAAATCCAAACCATCATGGCCCTGTGTGAAAAAGTGATTGCCCCCCTAAACCTAATAACTGGTTGGGCCACCCTTAGCAGCAACAACTGCAAACAAGCGTTTGCGATAACTTGCAATGAGTCTTTTACAGCGTTCTGGAGGAATTTTGGCCCACTCATCTTTGCAGAATTGTTCTAATTCAGTTACATTAGAGGGTTTTCAAGCATGAACGGCCTTTTTAAGGTCATACCACAACATCTCAATAGGATTCAGGTCAGGACTTTGGCTAGGCCACTCCAAAGTCTTCATTTTGTTTTTCTTCAGCCATTCAGAGGTGGACTTGCTGGTGTGTTTTGGATCATTGTCCTGCTGCAGAACCCAAGTTCGTTTCAGCTTGAGTTTATGAACAGATGGTCGGATATTCTCCTTCAGGATCTTTTGGTAGACATCAGAATTCATAGTTCCAGCAAGTCTTCCAGGTCCTGCCGCAGCAAAACAGCCCCAGACCATCACACTACCACCACCATATTTTACTGTTGGTATAATGTTCTTTTTCTGAAATGCAGTGTTCCTTTTACGCCAGATGTAATGGGACACACACCTTCCAAAGAGTTCCACTTTTGTCTCATCGGTCCACAGAATGTTTTCCCAAAAGTGTTGGGGAACATCAAGATGTGTTTTGGAAAATTTGAGATGAGCTTTAATGTTCTTTTTGCTCAGCAGTGGTTTTCTTCTTGGAACTCTGTCATGCAGGCCATTTTTGCCCAGTCTTTTTCTGATGGTGGAGGCATGAACGCTGACCTTAACTGAGGCAAGTGAGGCCTGCAGTTCTTTGGACGTTGTTGTGGGGTCTTTTGTGACCTCTTGGATGAGTCGTCGCTGCGCTCTTGGGGTAATTTTGGGCGGCCGGCCACTCCTGGGAAGGTTCACCACTGTTCCATGTCTTAGCCATTTGTGGATAATGGCTCTCACTGTGGTTCGCTGGATTCCCAAAGCTTTGGAAATGGCTTTATAACCCTTTCCAGACTGATAGATCTCAATTACTTTATTTCTCAATTGTTCCTGAATTTCTTTGGATCTCGGCATGATGTGTAGCTTTTAAGGATCTTTTGGTGGACTTTACTGAGTCAGGCAGTTCCTATTCAAGTGATGTCTTGATTGAAAACAGGCGTGGCAATAATCAGGCCTGGGTGTGGTTAGAGAAATTGAACTCAGGTGTTAAAAACCACAGTTATAGTATGTTTTAACAAGGGGGCAATCACTTTTTCACACAGGGCCATGATGGTTTGGATTTGTTTTCTCCTTTAATAATAAACACCTTCATTTACAAATTGCATTTTGTGTTTACTTGTGTTGTCCTTGACTATTGTTTAAATTAGTTTGATGTTCTGAAACACTTAAGTGTGACAAACATGCAAAAAAATAGGAAATGAGGAAGGGGGCAAACACTTTTTCACACCACTGTATTGTACATTTATTAATATTTTTTTGACTGTTTCTATTGTTATTGTTTGGAAATCATGTAGATTTTTGTAGTTTATCTATGTTTTTGTTTTGTTTTGTAATCCAGCTTTGGGCAATACAAATGTAATGTTTGTCATGCTAATAAATCTTCTAAAATTCCATCCACCCATTATCTCCCGCTTTATCCTCTACTAGGGTCGCGGTGGGGTTCCCCATTCCCATCCAGGGGAGAACATTTTGGGCGCTAGGCAGATACACCCAGGACAGGGGGCAATCTATCGCTGGGTACACACTCACTCACACAGACACTCTCTATATGGGGCAATTTGGAGAATTCAATTGACTTGATCCATGTTTTTGGACTGTGGGAGGAAACCGGAGAACCCGGAGGAAACCCACGCGGACACGGGGAGAACATGGAAACTCCACCCGGATTGGGATTCGAACCGGGAATGCCTAGCGCTGAGAGGAGAACATGCCAACCACTAAGCCACCATGCCCATCCAGGGGAGAACGTTTTGGGCGCTGGGCAGATACACCCAGGACAGGACGCCAATCTATCACTGGACACACACTCACTCACACAGACACACTCTATATATACTCTATATATACTAAGCCAACGTGCCCCCCCAATACTAACATGATGTGTGTAAACAGGTTTCAATATAAAAGCCTAAAAAAATTATTAACCCTGATAGATCTCGATGACCTGTCCAATGGAAAAGTAGATCTCGGGCCAGAAAATTGTGGTCACCCCTGGTCTAAAGTGTGGGGGTGTCATCCTGATGCACACATATAAGATCATTTATATAAGTAAATAGATGCTGGTTTTAAACCCACTTTTAATTGTTCTGTATGGTAGGTCTGTTGATAGTTGAATGTTTGAATAATGTTTGTTTTCGAGTTTGTGTGGTGGATGTGATGTGTGCAGATGATGGAACATTATATAAACCTTCTCTCACTTATTTATATCTCTTTATTCTAACACGACTCAAGTGGGTGGAATATACACCGTCATCCAAACCAAGGCCAAGATCACAGTGGATGAGTGGGGTGAAAACTTCTTTATGATAGGACCGTACTATGAGCACAACTTTAAAACCCAGGTGGAGAGGTGCGACCCCCCCAACGAAGCAGTAAAAGCTGCCATGGACGCCATAACCAGCAACGGCTGCCAGGTGAGCCGAGCCAAATCATCTGAAAAGGTTCACAAAGATTATGCTGTTACATAATAACCGTTTTTATTATTATTTTTTTTTTTATGTAATATTTAATAATTATTTTATTTTTACATATTTTTTTATTTTATTTATTATTATGTTTTACAAATTTAATGTTCTATTAGTGAAGCAAAAGGATCATATAAAGTTCAAAATGGCATTTTTATAGGAGCGACATGGTTTGATAGTCCCTTGTATGATCTCTTTACACCACTAGAGGGAGTAAGAGACGCGTCACTAATCCTTTTATTCATTATCTCCCGCTTTATCCTCTATTAGGGTCGCGGTGGGGTTCCACATGCCCATCCAGGGGAGAACGTTTCGGGCAGATACACCCAGGACAGGGCGCCAATCCATCGCTGGGCACACACTCACTCACACAGCCACACTCTATATGGGGCAATTTTGAGAATTCAATGGACTTGATCCATGTTTTTGGACTGTGGGAGGAAACCGGAGAACCCGGAGGAAACCCACGCAGACATGGGGAGAACATGGAAACTCCACCCAGATGGGGATTCGAACCGGGAATCCCTAGCGCTGAGAGGCGAATGTGCTAACCGCTAAGCCACCGTGCCGCCGCGTCACTAATCAAATCTCCAAATACAGTGTTGATGGAGGTTGTGATGGAGGT
Organism: Corydoras sp. C115; assembly: GCA_019802505.1. Taxonomy (NCBI): domain Eukaryota; kingdom Metazoa; phylum Chordata; class Actinopteri; order Siluriformes; family Callichthyidae; genus Corydoras; species Corydoras sp. C115. Next base: position 91,436 of record JAFMOC010000227.1, on the reverse strand, counting down.
CCAGCAGTAAAGTTCATCTAGAAGATCCGGAGCACAACAAAGCACGAGCCTAGGGTTATATATCGATCTTTGTAAGCAATATACAGTTATGTACAGTGTAGTTTGGAGGATGGATCATGTGACCAAGTTGCCTACATCAGAATAATACGGTTCTAACACAAATAAAATCGATCTAATGTTTGTTCTACTCTCATCTGAACTGTTATGGATGTAGAGGTTGATGTGATGGATTTAATAAATATAGTGGATAGAGTGGATGAATGGAACAATGGACAAGACACAGTCGATTGGGTGCCGGGATTTATGGGTAATTGGAACAGATGGATGGATGGATTGGTGGGTGGTTTGAATAGATCAACAGGGCAAATGTGTAGATGAGGGAGTTAATAGATTAGTAGATAGAGTTTAAAATCAGTTTTTTTACTGTGTGTGTGTGTGTGTGTGTGTGTGTGTGCAGGTTCACTTTGGCCGGTGGCTCATAGAAGGCAGTCCTTATGTGATTCTTTTTGACATTGGAGCAGCTGCCTGGAATCTGGACCGCTGGAAGGGGGACTTGTGGAACTCCTCCAGCATTGGGCTGCCGTATCACGACCGTGAGGCTAACGACTCGCTCATCTTTGGCTCGTTGGTGGCCTGGTTTTTTAAAGAGGTGAGACGTTTGGTGTCACATCCTTTGAAACCTGTAACTAAAATAAATGGTTACTGTGACCATTAGTGAGGTTCTTACACCTGTCTTCTAGAACTAGTTTTCGGATTCTACACCCATGATTGTGTTTATAACAGAATCAATGGATCAAACTATTCTAAACTCTTGCTGGTATTCATATCCACCTACGCTTATATATGCTATATCCATCCATCCATTATCTTCCACTTTATCCTCTATTAGGGTCGCGGGGGGGAGGGGTTCCCCATGCCCATCCAGGGGAGAACGTTTCGGGCACTGGGCAGATACACCCAGGACAGGACGCCAATCTATGGCTGAGCACACACTCACTCACACAGACACGCACACATACACACTCTGTATGGGGCAATTTTGGAGAACTCAATTGACTTTATCCATGTTTTTGGACTGGGAGGAAACCAGAGAACCCGGAGGAAACCCACGCGGACACGGGGAGAACATGGAAACTCCACCCAGATTGGGATTCGAACCGGGAATCCCCAGCGCTGAGAGGCGAACGTGCTAACCACTAAGCCACTGTGCCGCCCTAATAAACTAAATCAAATTACAAACAGTCCTACTGTTCAGCTTTCAAATTTAATTAAATAATATAAGGAATGTTTTGATTTGGTGGGCGGCACGGTGTTCCATGTTCTCCCCGTGTCCGTGTGGGTTTCCTCCGGGTTCTCCAGTTTCCTCCCACAGTCCAAAAACATGGATCAAGTCAATTGAGTTCTCCAAATTGCCCCATATAGAGTGTGTGTGCATGTCGGTGAGTGTGTGCCCAGTGATAGATTGGCGTCCTGTCCTGGGTGTATCTGCCCAGTGCCCAAAACGTTCTCCCCTTGATGGGCATGGGGAACCCCCCGCGACCCTAATGTAAGATAAAGCGGAAGATAATGGATGGATGGATGTTTTGATTTGTTCCTGTATTGTCTTCATCTCATCAGTATCAGCATTAACGACCATGACCTCAGCTTTATGCTGATTAGAACCTGCTGATAACATTAATATTATCCATAAATTATTATGAAACATTGAGGATTCAACCTTTTAGTTGACAAAATAGCTACAAAACTTTAAAGTCCAGATATTTTCGTACCAGTTGATCCATTTACATTTAGATTTACATTTACATTTAGTCATTTAGCAGACGCTTTTATCCAAAGCGACTTACAAATGAGAACACCACAAGTCAGAAGCCATGGAGAAAACCAACTATACTGTAAGTTCATCAAACCTGATTGTTATTCAAAGCTGCGCCCCCCCCCCCCCCCCATATTTTTTTATTATTTTTTTATAACAGGTATTTGTTAAATAGATGTGTCTTAAGTAGTTTCTTAAAACTGTTTAAAGATTCTGCCTTACGGACAGAGTTGGGAAGATCGTTCCACCATTTTGCAGTGGTGAACGCCACAGAATGAGAATTAGCTCCTCGGTGAGGTGGAATCGCCAGGCGGCAATCATCACTGGAGCGAAGTGAACGAGTCGGAGTGTATTTTGAAAAGATAGAGTGAAGGTAAGAGGGGGAAGATCCAGAAATGGTTCTGTCTGCCAGAGTCAGCGACTTGTACTGAATGCGAGCAGCTACAGGAAGCCAATGGAGGGAAGTGAGTAATGGAGTGACATGAGTTCGCTTGGGCTGGTTAAACACGAGTCGGGCTGCAGAGTTTTGAATTAGTTGAAGAGGTCTGATGGTGGAAGTTGGGATACCGGCAAGAAGTGCATTACAATAATCAAGTTGGGATAAGACTAGGGCTTGAACAAGCAGTTGGGTAGCATGTTCAGTCAAAAAGGGTCTGATCTTCCTTATGTTATGTGATCCGACAGCATGTTACATGTCTGATCTGCAGTCCTGAGTTTTTATCTGTTTGCAGTTAACAGACCGACTTCAGGACAAACCAAATGTGATCTCTCATTTCCACGAGTGGCAGTCGGGAGCCGGCCTCGTGCTCAGTCGCTCTCGCAAGATCCCCATGGCCACCATTTTTACCACCCACGCCACACTGCTGGGCCGTTACCTGTGTGCTGGAAACGTGGACTTCTACAACAACCTGGACAAGGCAAGCGCAATGAAAGGCAATGTATTAAATCCTCATGATGTGTGAACAACCGCAGAGGGGTCCATGTGCACTGCGGGGACACCATGCTGAGTCTGTTACCTGTTGTTTTGGTTCATGTGTAAACATAAATTAATTATTTATTCATTATCTTCCAGTTAATCATCCACTAGGGTAGCGGGGTGAGTTTCCCATGCCTATCCAGGGGAGAGTGTTTCAGGCGCTGGGCAGATACATTCAGGACAGGGCACCAATCTATCACAGGTCACACACTTACTCACTCACTCACTCACTCACTCACACAGACACACTCACAAACACACACTATATGGGGCAATTTAAAGCATTTAATTTACCTTAAATCCATGTTTTTGCACCCCACGCGAACATAGGGAGAACATGTAAAATCCCCCCAGATTGGGATTGTAAACTGGATCCCAGGTGCTGAGAGGTGAACGTGCTTATCACTATGCTTCCATGCACAAAACATGCATTTCTGTTCATCTGCTACTTTTGCATGTTCTCCTCATGCCTACATGGGTGTTCTCTTGAGGCACCTGCCCCCCCCCACCCCTATCCAAAAAGGCCCTATTTGTCTTAAATATAAATTAGATGAAACGTGGAAAAAAAACAAGGAAGGCACGGTGGCTTAGTGGTTGGCATGTTCTCCTCTCAGCGCTGGGGATTCCCGGTTCGAATCCCAATCTGGGTGGAGTTTTCATGTTCTCCCCGTGCCTGTGTGGATTTCCTCTGGGTTCTCCGGTTTCCTCCCACAGTCCAAAAACATGGATCAAGGTCAACTGAATTATCCAAATTGCCCCATATAGAGTGTGATTGTGTGTGTCTGTGTTTGTGCCCAGCGATAGATTGCCCCTGTCCTGGGTGTATCTGCCCAGCGCCCAAAACGTTCTCCCCTGGGTGGGCATGGGGAACCTCCCTGCGACCCTAGTAGAGGATAAAGAAAAGAAGCATCTTAAAGGCAATGTTCAGTTGTGACTATATGATCAGCACCTCCACAGAGCAGGTATTATTAGGGTGGTGGATGTTTCTCAGTACTGCAGTCACACTGGTGGTGCAGGTGTGTGACACAGGGTGGTCTTATGAGAACGGGACCGAACTTTCCTCAAGAGGCTGCCATAAAGATGGAAAAAGGAGTTGTGTGGTTCCATGTACATAATAATAATAATAATAATAATAGGGGTGAGCTGCAATATTCGCTGATTCGACGATTCGATTCGGAGAACCGTAGTCGACTATGAACCTCATAGTCGAATGTACCATTTTGACCACATGGGGGTGCCTATGGCTGCTGCTAAGCATTAGTTTTTACGTGAAATGTCTTTGTTTTCGTTATATATATAGCCTTTTGTCAAATAAAATCATCCTAATTTCTAGAAAGAAAAAAAAAGAAAAAAAAAAAAAAAGGTTTTCTTTTGTTAGAAAAACAAGTAAAATATATATATAAAAAAAATCTTTTTTAAAAACCACGCTTATAGCGCCATCTTGTGGTGAAATTTTAACTGATTCGACTATCAGTCGACTATAGAGAAAATCTGACGAATCAGATTCGACTATGAAAATCCTTAGTTGAAGACACCCTTAAATAATAATAATAATAATAATAATAATAGATTTTATTTGTAACACACTTTTCATTTGTAAAATCTCAAAGTGCCACAACAATGGCAAACATCCAACACTAAATATCATTAAATGTTATGTATGTATCAATGCATCAACAATTATATGCTTATTTAAAAAGAAAAGTCTTAAGCAGAGTTTTAAAGATGTCCAGGCTCTGCGCTGACCTAAGCTGGACCGGGAGACAGTTCCAGAGACGTGGTGCAGCTGAGCAAAAGGCTCGGTCCCCCATAGTTCGAAGCGTAGTGGGGGCACATTTACATTACTGCCTTTTGTTCTTGCCTCTTTCCTGGTTCGGAATAATATTATAGATATAAAGTTCACAGGTTATTTGTTTACACACAACGAATTCATTTCCTTAAAATGTTTTGACAGGTTCTTCTGAATTAGAAACATAACCCTATGAGATAAACACTTGATAACCTGGTTAAAGCGAGGGGGGTATTGTGTGATAATTGGGTTTGCTGTGCACTCTATAAGGTCATCTGCTTCAAAAGGCCATGTGATTAAGCTGAAGGTTAATTGACAGCACCTTCATCATGTTGAGTGGCTACACATGGGTGCAGGACCAACTCTTCAGACCTGGCTAATGGAGGAACCAAACACAGTACCAAACACATCGGTTCCCTGAACCTACAGGACCTGGCTGCTTCTTGAATGCTGCACCTTATGTTTTATATGAAATTTCTCTTTAATTTGTGAAGTCTGGGGTGGCACGGTGGCTTAATGGTTAGCACGTCCGCCTCTCAGCACTAGGGATTCCCGGTTCGAATCCTCATCTGGGTGGAGTTTCCATGTTCTCCCCGTGTCCGTGTGGGTTTCCTCCAGGTTCTCCGGTTTCCTCCCACAGTCCAAAAATATGGATCAAGTCAATTGAGTTCTCCAATTTGCCCCATATAGAGTGTGTCTGTGTGAGTGAGTGTGTGCCCAGCGATAGATTGGCGTCCTGTCCTTCGTGTATCTGCCCAGCGCCCGAAACGTTCTCCCCTGGATGGGCATGGGGAACCCCCCCGCGACCCTATTATAGGATAAAGTGGAAGATAATTGATGGATTTGAGAAGTCTTTATTGTTCTGGATATTCAGATTGATCTGATCAATCATCTATCAATAACACTGATGTCCTGCACATGTTTAATCTATAGAGGGGAGTTTAAGGTGGAAGTTAGAAGGTTATGTTTTGTATTTGCCAGTTTGATATAGACCGGGAGGCAGGGGAGAGGCAGATTTATCATCGCTACTGTTTGGAGAGAGCTGCTGTGCACTGCTCGCACGTCTTCACCACCGTCTCTCAGATCACTGCGGTCGAGGCGGATCACATGCTGCACCGGAAACCAGGTTAGACTAAATTTACCAACACAGGAAATGTCCCAACGTGAGTCCACATGTATAACTACGAGTGTTTCCACTGACCTTAATTGAAATCAAGTGTAGTGACGTCATAATACAGAAATATTTCCGTCAGGTGATTTTAATCTGGGTGGCTCGGTGGCTTAGTGGTTTAGCATGTTCTCCTCTCAGCGCTAGGGATTCCCGGTTCGAATCCCAATCTGGGTGGAGTTTTCATGTTCTCCCCGTGTCCGCGTGGGTTTCCTCCGGGTTCTCCGGTTTCCTCCCACAGTCCAAAAAATATGGATCAAGTCAATTGAATTCTCCAAATTGCCCCATATAGAGTCTGTGTGAGTGAGTGTGTGCCCAGCGATAGATTGGCGTCCTGTCCTGAGTGTATCTGCCCAGCGCCCGAGACATTCTCCCCTGGATGGACATGGAGAACCCCCCACAACCCTAATAGAGGATAAAGCGGAAGATGAAGGATGGATAGATTTTAATCTTTGGAACTTTAAGCTCTGCTGATGTTTTGCAGATGTGGTTACGCCAAACGGTCTGAATGTGAAAAAGTTTTCAGCCATGCATGAGTTCCAGAACATGCACTCTTTAAACAAGCTCAAGATCCAGGAGTTTGTTCGGGGACACTTTTATGGGTAAGATCCTTACCCCCACAGGGACGATGAGGTGGACTCACAAACTTCATCTAACAAAACAGTCATTCACACAACACGTTATCTCTCTCCACCAAATACCTCATCATCTACCTCATCTCACATCTACCGTTTATATATACATAGTTTCATAACATACATAGTTAAAATCTCCCATTTTATATTTGCTGCTACATTTATATTCTATATTCTATATTTTTATATTCCTAATGGATACTACATTATATATATATATATATATATATATATATATATATAATATATATATATATATATATATATATATATATATATAACTACACAGTATATAGTTATTTATATATATATATATCTATTATATATATATATATATATATATATATATATAGTATATTTAGTATAATATTGCTATATTATATTTATAGTTGTATATTTATATATTATATAAAGTTAAGTTGTATATGAATATATTATATATATTCATAGTTGTTCATCCTATTATATTTTACATATCTATATATCTAAATTTCTATCTCATTTTCTTCTTTAACATTTAAATTTAGGTCTAACTTTAATGAACAGGGTAATCGGAGTCTGTGACCCATAATTTCGTTTTTGTCTTATGTACCACATGTGATATAGACGATAAGAAAACTTTCTTGAATCTTGAATCATTATATCTATATATAATATATATATATACATATACATTTATATATATATATATATATATATATATATATAATATATTTATATATATATATATATATATATATATATATATATATTATATATATATATATATATATATACTGTAGGTTGATATCATACAGTGTAGCGAATTTTTCGAATTAAACCCAGAGTTATTTTTTAATTCTCTTTTTCTCTCTCTCACTGACAGACATCTGGATTTCAATCTGGAGAAGGCACTTTTTTTCTTTATCGCAGGCCGCTACGAGTTCTCCAACAAGGGTGCTGATATCTTCCTGGAAGCTTTATCCAGATTAAATTACCTCCTCAGGGTAAGACCCCCTCTCCCTTACATGTTACTATTATTTTTCAATTTCTATGTATTTCTATGTATGTAAGCATTGGTGTGTGTGTGTGTGTGTGTGTGTGTTAGGTACATAAGAATGACATGACCGTAGTGGTTTTCTTCATCATGCCGGCCAAGACTAACAACTTCAATGTGGAAAGTCTGAAGGGGCAGGCAGTTCGTAAACAACTGTGGTGGGTCATCACCTCTAAAAACAATGATTAGATAATGAGCTGTGGGACTGCTGTGATGTCATGATGGACTGTGTGGCTGTTGTGATGTCATAATGTGCTGTATCTGTTTACACTATATGCCTCAGTGATGTCATAATGATTTGTATGCTGCAGGGACACAGCCCAGTCTGTGAAGGAGAAGTTCGGAAAGCGACTGTACGAGGCCTTACTGAGGTCAGTCAGCCTTAATCCTCATGTTCTTCTGTCTTATAGCAAGAAGGTCCAGGGTTTGAGTCCTGGCTAGGGAGTTGGCATGTTCTCCCGGTCTGTGTGGATTTCTTTTTTATGGATTGTGCATTGAGCTGAATTCGGTCCTGGACAGACTCACTGACCTTTTTATGGAATGTTAAAGTGTAACACATACTGTATGTTAAAAGATTTGAAGTGAAGAGCTTGGCTCAGGGCATTTTAGTGGGTTATTGGTACATGTTGGGTTGTTGGCATGTTGTGATGTCATAGAGTCCAGGGTGGGTTTCTATATAAGGTATGCTTTTTATAAATGGATTCTGTTGCAGGGGTGAAATTCCTGACATGAGCAAGATCTTAGACAAAGATGATTTCACCATAATGAAGAGGGCCATCTATGCGACACAGGTGAGACTGATCCTCCTACATTCCAAGAATTTATCCTGAATTTAAAATAATGTTAATCAGTCCCAGGTGGCACGGTGGCTTAGTGGTTAGCATGTTCTCCCCTCAGCACTAGGGATTCCCGGTTTGAATCCCAATCTGGGTGGATTTTCCATATTCTCCCCGTGTCCGCTTGGGTTTCCTCCGGGTTCTCCGGTTTCCTCCCACAGTCCAAAAACATGGATCAAGTCAATTGAATTCTCCAAATTGCCCCATATAGAGTGTGTGTGTGAGTAAGTATGTGTCCAGTGATAGATTGGCGCACTGTCCTGGGTGTATCTGCCCAGCGCCCGAAAACTTTCTCCCCTGGATGGGCATGGGGAACCCCCCCCCCCACGCCCCTAATAAAGGATAAAGCGGAAGATGATGGACGGATGGATTAATCAGTACCACTGAGACTCTTACAGTGCCACTCAGTATATGACTGATCCGAGTGTCCGTTCTTCTTTGGTGTAATTATACGCATTTAATATTTTATTTTTGTTCATAAATTAATTCTAAAATCCTGATTTAATTGAAAAATAATCATCCATCCACCATTATCTTCTTCTTTATCCTATATTAGGGTCGCAGGGGGGGTCACCCATACTCATCCAGGGGAGAACGTTTCGGGCACTGGGCAGATACACCCAGGACAGGACACCAATCTATTACTGGGCACACACACTCACTCACACAGGCACACTCTATATGGGGCAATTTGGAGAACTCAATTGACTTGATCCATGTTTTTGGACTGTGGGAGGAAACCGGAGAACCCTGAGGAAACCCACGCGGACACGGGGAGAACATGGAAACTCCACCCAGATGGGGATTCGAACCGGGAAACCCTAGCGCTGAAAGGAGAACATTCTAACCACTAAGGCACTGTGCCGCTCTGAAAAAAAACCAAAAAGCTAATTTAAAGTTTAGACTGTTTTAAATTCAGTGAATATGCATCAGGAGTCTGAATCATTAGCATTATTGAAACACTGTATCCACGCACTGTGCTCTCTGGTACACTCCTCCACCTCACTGCTCCACCTTGTAGATGGAGAATCAGAGACAGCAAGTCATCTGTTGCTGCCCAGTTTGTGTTCTTCATCCTCTATTACTCCATCATCCTGTAATCTGTGTAAAGGTTTGGAGAACCTGCCGCGTTCCTTCTCCTTTTGTCCATTGATGCTTTTTTATGAATGAGCCCGTGCAGAGTTCAGCTCCGGGGCAGAGTCATGCATGATTTACGATTCCTTCCAGAATCTTTAACAGAGTCCCCTCGGCCGTCCCCACACGGGTTCGCGGTCCCAGACTGCTGATACTTTCTCAGCGATCAATAAATCGGCTGTCTTGCGTTGATGTAGCAGCACCGTTGCTTGCAGAGGACCAATACCAGCATTCATTGTAGATTTATTTTTGCATTGATATTATGGGATGACTCTTGAGTGGGCAGGGATGCATTTGGAGATTAAACGCTGCACTGCTTCTGCCCGAGTTAGAAATGTGTCCATCATCACTAGGCGCTTGAGCAGGTCAGCGGTATAAACATAAAGAAGAGGTTTGTGGGATGCGACCTGATTGTATGGATCATCCGTCCCTGTCAGTGCGTCGTGAGTCCCTCGGCTCAGTGGCTTGTTTTGGGATCATTACCCTTATCGATTGCCAATTTCTCTTTTATCTCTTCCACACATTAAACACAACACGTCCACCCAGAGACACACCCTCCCACCGGTGACCACTCACAACATGTTGGACGACTCCGAGGACCCTATCCTGAACAGCGTCCGCCGCATCGGACTCTTTAACAGCCGCAATGACCGAGTCAAGGTACAGCAAAGGTCTAAATGGCCGCCGAAACGTTGGGGTGGGGGGTGGGGGGTGCAGGCACAGAGGTTCATTCTAATGTATTTAACGATCACTGTTCCAGATTGTGTTCCACCCAGAGTTCCTGTCCTCCACCAGCCCTTTACTGCCCATGGATTATGAGGAGTTTGTCCGCGGCTGCCATCTGGGCGTTTTTCCCTCCTATTACGAGCCGTGGGGGTACACACCAGGTCACGCATGCTCACATTTTATATATAAAACACCAGGTGGCCAAAAGTATGTAAACATCAAAACCTCGGTCAGGGGTATTGGGTGAGATGTGTTCCTGGTTCGAATCCCAATCCGGGTGGAGTTTCCATGTTCTCCCCTTGTCCCTGTGGGTTTCCTCCGGGTTCTCCGGTTTCCTCCTACAGTCCAAAACCATGGATCAAGGTGAATTGAATGCCCAAAATTGCCCCATATGGAGTGTGTTTGTGTGAGTGAGTGTGTGTCCAGTGATAGATTGGCGTCCTGTCCTGGGTGTATCTGCCCAGCGCCCAAAACGTTCTCCCCTGGATGGGCATGTGGCTTAGTGCTTAGCATGTTCTCCTCTCAGCGCTGGGGATTCCCGGTTCAAATCCAAATTTGGGTGGAGTTTCCATGTTCTCCCCGTGTCCCTGTGGGTTTCCTCCGGGTTCTCCGGTTTCCTCCCACAGTCCAAAACCATGGATCAAGGTGAATTGAATGCCCCAAATTGCCCCATATAGAGTGTGTTTGTGTGAGTGAGTGTGTGTCCAGTGATAGATTGGCGTCCTGTCCTGGGGGTTTCTGCCCAGCTTAGCATGTTCTCCTCTCAGCACTGGGGATTCCCGGTTCGAATACAAATTTGGGTGGAGTTTCCATGTTCTTCCCGTGTCTCTGTGGGTTTGCTCTGGGTTCTCCGGTTTCTCCAAATTGCCCCATGTGTTTGTGTGAGTGCGTGAGTGAGTGCGTGCCCAGCGATAGATTGGCTCTCCTGGGTGTATCTGCCTAGCACTTAAAACGTTCTCCACTGAATGGGCATGGGGAACCCCACTGTGACCCTTTCATTCATTCATTATCTCCCGCTTTATCCTCTATTAGGGTTGCGGTGGGGTTCGCCATGCCCATCCAGGGGAGAACGTCTCAGGCGCTGGGCAGATAGACCCAGGACAGGGCGCCAATCCATCGCTGGGCACACACTCACTCACACAGACACACTCTATATGGGGCAATTTTGAGAATTCAATTGACTTGATCCATGTTTTTGGACTGTGGGAAGAAACCGGAGAACCCGGAGGAAACCCACGCAGACACGGGGAGAACATGGAAACTCCACCCAGATGGGGATTCGAACCTGGAATCCCTAGTGCTGAGAGGCGAACGTGCTAACCACTAAGCCACCGTGCCGCCACTGCGACCCTAATAGAGGATAAAGCGGAAGATAATGGATGAATGGATAGATGGGAAACCCTTTAAAGTCAGAAACCCTTTAATGCCTTTATTAATACAAAGAAAACCTTTGAATCGGGTTCAAATCCCAATCTGGGTGGAGTTTCCATGTTCTCCCTGTGTTTGCATGGGTTTCCTCCAGGTTCTCCAGTTTCCTAAAGTAGTCCAAAAAACATGTATTCATGTATCTGCCCAGCGCCCGAAACGTTCTCCCCTGGATGGGTATGGGGACTCTAATAGAGGACTCAGCAAAAGATAATAGCACAGAACCTGCTTTAATCCTGCAAAAGATTAACAAAGAACCCACAACCAGGTTACTAATGAATCATATTACTCATGAGTCACATTACTAATGATTCATAAAAGAATCAATTGCTTGTAGACTGAGGACATTCAAGAGTCATTTAACAAGAGAGCTGAATATTTCATCTAATTTCTAAATGTGACTGATGTCACTGATACAGACTCCATGATCCAGACTCCATCCATCCGTTATCTTCCACTTTATCCTATATTAGGGTAGCGGGGGGGTTCCCCATGCTCATGCAGGGGAACGTTTCGAGCGCTGGGCAGATACACCCAGGACAGGATGCCAATCTATCGCTGAACACACACTCACTCACACATAAAACACAACATCCATCCATTATCTTCTGCTCAGGTCTTCTGATTAGGGTCGTTGGGGGGGGGGGGGGGGGGGGGGGGGGGTTCCCCATGCCCATCCAGGGGAGAACGTTTCGGGCGCTGGGCAGATACACCCAGGACAGGACGCCAATCTATCGCTGCGCACACACTCACTCACACATACACACTCTATATGGGGCAACCAAATTGGGATTCGAACCGGGAATTCCTAGTGCTGATAGGAGAACATGCCCCAGACTCAGAAATGTCTCAGTAATGGACTCTTTAAGATTTGCAGTGATTTATTCAGATGAGCCACCCCGCTGAGGGGAGGCGAATGAGCTGAACGTGTTTGTGGTCCGTGATGTTTGAACGTAAGCGTGTGTCTGATCAGGTGAGTGCACGGTGATGGGAATCCCGAGTGTAACCACTAACCTCTCCGGGTTCGGCTGCTTCATGGAGGAGCACATATCCGATCCTTCTGCTTATGGTGAGAGGCTTCATCGCTCTGATCATCAAAATAATCACCTACTCACCTTAAACCTCCCTGCATTCACACTCAATGCATATTAGCTCATGTTCTTTGGCATGTTCTTTCAGGGATCTATATTGTGGACAGGCGCTTTCGATCAGCAGATGAGTCGTGCAATCAGCTGACTCAGTTCATGTTCTCATTCTGCCAGCAGTCGCGACGTCAGCGGGTCATTCAACGGAACCGCACGGAGAGACTGTCCGACCTCCTGGACTGGAGATACCTGGGACGGGTAAGGAGACGTAACTATTGCTATTATCTTGCAATCGTTGTTTTTTAATATTAATATTGTTTTTTTTTATTATTATTTGCAGTTTTACATGCATGCCAGGCACCTGGCCCTCAGCAGGGCTTTTCCAGAACAATTTAGAATGGACACCCCTTTACCTCCTTCAGTGAGTGCAGCTGCACCCCACATGTTCACCTTTATAGCAGTGATTCTCAATTATTTTCTGTTAAGCCCCCCCCTAGGAAGAAGAAAACATTTTGCCCCCCCCCCCCCCCCCCCCCCCCACACACACACACACGCACGCACACTCACCTCACCCCCCCGTACATGACAAAATGGGATGAAAAAGTATTTTTACACGACCACTGTAGTATGATTTGTCTATAAATTTGTTATAAGTACACCTCTTTTAACAATAAAGAAAACTAAAAGAAAGAAATATAGATCAACTTAGAACAAAGAATCTTTTTATTAACTTTGTTCTTAGTTTGTAAACGAATGAAATCCTTAGAAACGAATGAAATCCTTATCTAAACTAGAAACATTTTTGAACTGACTGGCATTTGATACTCGGTGGCTTAGTGGTTGGCACGTTCGCTCCTCAGCGCTAGGGATTCCCGGTTCGAATCCCCATCTGGGTAGAGTTTTCCATGTTCTCCCCGTGTCTGTGTGGGTTTCCTCCGGGTTCTCCGGTTTCCTCCCACAGTCCAAAAACATGGATCAAGTCAATTGAATTCTCCAAATTGCCCCATATAGAGTGTGTGTGTGTGAGTGAGTGTGTGCCCAGCGATGGATTGGCGCCCTGTCCTGGGTCTATCTGCCCAGCGCCCGAGATGTTCTCCCCTGGATAGGCATGGGGAACCCCACCGCGACCCTAATAGAGGATAAAGCGGGAGATAATGAATGAATGAATGAATGAATGGCATTTGATACTGAAAAATGAAATTAAATCAAATCAATAAATAATAATAAATTCAAATTCATCAGCAACATTCATTCAGGAGCACAATTTATTAACACTTTAACCTACAAAACAAAAATGAATACAACAATTTGTGCTGATTTTTTAAATTATTTTTTTTTATCAAAATAATGAAGTCAGAACTCATGTCTACAACACGCCTGTTTTGCAGCGCACAGCTTTTCTGAAGTAGCTTTCATAAAGCGTTATGATTGCTGTTTATACGCGTCACATTTTCGATTAAAAAACCAAGTGTGATTGTGTGATTGGGGTGACTGTGGGAGGAATGTCTTTAAGTGACACCTTCATTTATTTGGCTTCACACTGTCCACTGCCAACATTTTAAGACACAGAAGACACACCGGTCTTTCTTCGTCTCCCACCTCAGTTACAGTGAAGCCAAGCGCTACATACGCTTCGTCATATTTCCTTGTTTTAACTTTCGGTTGACTTTTGTTGCTCTCATTATCTTCGTCTCTCTCTGCCTTTCTCTCCGTCATTCCTGTTAAATATTTGTCCATGTTGTCTCTTGAGGGTTTGTTCAGTACACTTAATATCACTTGCTCTGTGATATCTTGTTATGCGCCCCCCCCCCCCCCCCAGACACCGCACTGCGCCTCCTCAGGGGGGCGCGCCCCACTATTTGAGAAGTACTGTTCTATAGCAACGACAATTAAACTTCCAAAAGACAATTAAGATAGGATAAGATACAATATGCCTTCATTGGTCCCACAATTGGGAAATTCACAACATCACAATTAGGGGTGTCTTCAACTTAGGATTTTCATAGTCGAATCTGATTCTGGAGCTTTATTAATGTGTAGCCTATTGTTAAAGCGCACACATCATTTAAAAAAAATATTAACAGAAATTAGGATGATTTTATTTGACAAAAGGCTATATATATATTGAAAACAAAGACATTTCATGTAAAAACTAATGCTTAGCAGCAGCCATGGGCACCCCATGTGGTCAAAATGGTACATTCGACTATGAGGTTCATAGTCGACTACGGTTCTCCGAATCGAATCGTCGAATCAGCGAATATTGCAGCTCACCCCTAATCACAATATCATATTCAAAGCACAGAGTCCTGACCTCCACTTTATCCAGCACCTTTGAACTGGAATGGAGAGCCAGGTCCTCTCGTCCAACATCAGTGTCTGACCTCACAGATGCTCCTCTGTATAAATACGTTAAAAATCCCCCAGAAGTGTAAAAGCTGTCATAGCTGCTTATATCTTAGAATATGTTGTCATAAAAGCTCCTGTAGGTCTAATAAGTGAATGTGTGTGTGTGTGATTTATTAACAGTATAAAAACGTAATTACTTTATTGGATTGTGTATTTTTATTATTAGAGTCATTGTGGATTGTAGATAATTACTGTCATTATTGATCTACATTTGTTAAGTTTATTGATCAGGAAGAATGACTTATTTATAAGAGTGTTTCTCCTGGGGAGGCGTGTCATCCATCAATACTGTTGTAGTGGACATCCTGTGGACATATTAAGTCTAATATTCACCATCAGGAGGTTCTAATTAGATGTTGACAGTTTAATAGGTTTGCAAAATCGGATTGGTAATTACCACAGTGGTTATTTAAATACCCAACAGTAACACTGTGTCTGACCTGGGTGCGGTCCTGTGATCCACCCCTGCACCTACGTATTGCTCCGTCTCTAAACTAAATCCGGGCGGCACGGTGGCTTAGTGGTTAGCACAATCGCGTCTCAGCGCTGGGGATTCCCGGTTCAAATCCCAATCTGGGTGGAATTTCCATGTTCTCCCCGTGTCCGCGTGGGTTTCCTCCGGGTTCTCCGGTTTCCTCCCACAGTCCAAAAACATGGATAAGGGTCAAGTGGATTCTACCAAATTGCCCCATATAGAGTGTGATTGTGTGTGTGTCTGTGTTTGTGCCCAGCGATAGATTGGTGTCCTGTCCTGGTGTATCTGCCCAGCGCCCGAAAGGTTCTCCCCTGGATGGACATGGGGAACCCCCCCCGTGCCCCTAATAGAGGATAAAGTGGAAGATAATGAATGAATGGGCTTTAAAGCCGGTTATTTATTTTTGCAGCATGTTCGTCTCTGGGGCGGCACGGTGGCTTAGTGGTTGGCATGTTCTTCTCTCAGCACTAGGGATTCCCGTTTCGAATCCCTATCTGGGTGGAGTTTCCATGTTCTCGCCGTGTATGCGTGGGTTTCCTCTGGGTTCTCCGGTTTCCTCCCACAGTCCAAAAACATGGATCAAGGTCAATTGAGTTCTTCAAATTGCCCCATATAGAGTGTGTGTGTGTGTGTGTGTGTGTGTGTGTGAGTGTGTGTTCAGAGATATATTGCCCCCCTGTCCTGGGTGTATCTGCCCAGCTCCCGAAACCTTCTCCCCTGGATGGGCATGGGGAACCCCCCTCCCTAATAGAGGATAAAGCGGTAGATAATAAATGGATGGATGTTAGTCTCTGATTTGGTTTGAGTTCGGTGTCGACTCCAGTGGCTCCTTTGGACTGACTCTAATCTTATTGAACACTTTAGGGAGCGTCAATCAGTCAGGTGGTGAACCGGATCGTGTCAGTGATGAGGATCGCTGTCAAACCTGAGAAGCTTTAATTGGCAGGTTAACATTTGTCCTGAGGTGCATCCATTAATCTGAGGGTTTTACTTCATTTTCTAAAGAGGCTTATTATGAGGTTTTCGAGTTTATGGCTAAGACGACTTCACGGATCAACAAAAAGACCTGGCTCGATGTTCCGATGATCCTGAGGTTGTTTTCTGTATGTATCGCTTCATGTCCACGTAGATTGGATTGTCATGAATTAAATTAAAATACAAGAGAATAGGCTCACTTACTAAACATATAATGAGAATGGTTCCGTAACAGGTTCACAGTTTTCTTATATTTCTTATATTTAAAATATTTATCCGATTTTCTTTTAGTCATTTATGATTTATAATGACTATAAGATGATCAGTTGTATCATCAGTTTTAATAACCGTGTAGTTTTACTTGTTCTTATGCTTATTCTTCTTTAAAGTCAATGCTAATAGATAGGAGGCTTGTCCACATATTATTGACCCCGTCCAGTTCCAGCTGTTGTACACATTATAAAGCATCTCGTGTGTTTGTGTATCAACTTTAATGCAGCTTTAAATCTTTTTTTTTTTTTTTTTGTGTTTTAAATCATTCCAGGCTCAAGGATTTCGTTTCCCGCGACCCCCCTCTGTGCCGCCCTCTCCCTCGGCTTCTCTCCACTCCACCCCCCATCACAGTGACGTGGAGGATGAGGATGAGGATGACAACGAGCCTTACGATGAAGAGGAGGAGGCTGAGAGGGACAGAGTGAACATTAAAGCACCCTTCACTTTAGGTGCCAGGGGGTAAGACCAAACAAGCAACAGTGAAAAGAGGCGGGGCTTATTTTTGTCCACAAGTCAGAAGTTCAGCTGCGGTTTTGGCTCAATGAGCTGCTGATCTGTAAAGTCAAAAGCCGTCTTTCTTTAAAGGAAGACTGAAATAAAAGTCTTTTTAAAAGTCGCGATGTGTGTATCCATCCATTATCTTTCTCTTTATCCTCTATTAGGGTCGGGGGGGTTCCCCATGCCCATCCAGGGGAGAACGTCTCAGGTGCTGGGCAGATACACCCAGGACAGGGCGCCAATCTATCACTGGACACACTCACTCACACAGACACACTCTATATGGGGCAATTTGGAGAATTCAGTTGACCTTGATCCATGTATTTGGACTGTGAGAGGAAACCGGAGAACCCGGAGGAAACCCACGTGGATACGGGGAGAACATGGAAACTCCACCCAGATTGGGATTCGAACCGGGAATCTCTAGCAGTGAGAGGAAAACATGCCAACCACTAATCCACCATGCCGCCCGCGATGTGTGTATTTATCCATCCATCCATTATCTTCCACTTTATCCTCTATTAGTGTCAGGGGGGGGTTCCCCATGCCCATCCAGGGGAGAACATTTCGGGTGCTGGGCAGATACACCCAGGACAGGGCGCCAATCTATCGCTGGGCACACACTCACTCACACATACACACTCTATATGGGGCAATTTGGGAACTCAATCGACCTTGATCCATGTTCTTGGACTGTGGGAGGAAACCGGAGAACCTGGAGGAAACCCACGTGGACAGGGGGAGACCATGGAAACTCCACCCAGATTTGGATTTGAACCGGGAATCCCTAACGCTGAGAGGAGAACATGCCAACCACTAAGCCACCATGCCGCCTGCGATGTGTGTATCCACAGATTTGACCCTTTGGGGTTTCAGTTAAAGGCAACGTTACTACTATAAAATATAAAACCATTTTAAAGAACATCATGCTTCCACTTGTGAAATCACACATGGTACCACTGCTATGAATGCAAATTATTTTAATCAGCATCACAAGCGTTCATCATTTTGAGACGTTCAAAAGCTCGTTGTTATTTAGTTATTTTACAAAGTGTTGAACAGGCGTGTTCCACTTACAAGAAAAAAACTGTACAGTTATGTGACATTAAACAGTCTTCAGAAGAAGTCTCTTTTCCAGACTGGAGCATCTTGGAAGAACAGATTGTTGTCCTCGCCTGAAACAAAGGATGCGACACAAGAGTGAGCTATCAATATGAATAAAGAGAGAGAGAGAGAGAGAGGGAGAGAGAGCGAAAGCCTGTTCAGACCTGGCAATAAAATCCGTCCCGAGTGAAAATGTCTATAGGTGTAAAGAAATTTAACTGTTAACTTGGGATTGGCTTGGCAGCATCACATTCATCCATTATCTTCCGCTTTATCCTATATTATGGTCGCGGGGGGGTTCCCCATACCCATCCAGGGGAGAACGTTTTGGGCGCTGGGCAGAGACACCCAGGACAGGGCGCCAATCTATCACTGGGCACACACTCACACAGACACACTCTATATGGGGCAATTTAGAGAACTCAATTGACCTCGATCCATGGTTTTGGACTGTGGGAGGAAACCGGAGAACCCGGAGGAAACCCACGCAGACACCGGGAGAACATGGAAACTTCACCCAGATGGGGATTAGAACCGGGAATCCCTAGTGCTGAGAGGAGAACGTGCTAATCACTAAGCCACCATGCCGCCCCATTATAAATCATAATTATTCAAATCCATCCATCCATCCATTATCTTCCGCTTTATCCTCTATTAGGGTTGCGAGGGGGTTCCCCATGTCCATCCAGGGGAGAACGTTTCGGGCGCTGGGCAGATACACCCAGGACAGGGTGCCAATCTATCGCTGGGCGCACACTCACTCACACACTCACACTCTATATGGGGCAATTTGGAGAACTCAATTGACTTGATCCATGTTTTTGGACTGTGGGAGGAAACCGGAGAACCCGGAGGAAACCCACGCGGACACGGGGAGAACATGGAAACTCCACCCAGATGGGGATTCGAACCAGGAATCCCCAGTGCTGAGAGGAGAACATGCAAACCACTAAGCCGCCGTGCCGCCCGCATCACATTCAGATAAAAAAAAAAATATTGATGAAACACACCTTCATCTTTAGCCTGCTGGAGGAAGTTCAGTAAAACCGTGGCGGCTTTGGAAACACTCAGATTCTCTGTGTTCTGACTCCGGGTTTCTGGTGACACATACAGTTATACTCACAACTGTACTTTAGTGATGTCATAATTAAATATTAATAATTATCAGTGTACCTAAATGCAGAGTGTCATATACGTCCCCCTCGTTTCTGTCTACGGACACGAAGCGTCGGCCTTCTGCTTAAAAAAGAACACATGAAGAACCACAAAGGTAATCAAGTTTGACGGGCACGAGATCAGATTGTGTGGTGTTTCTTCATATTATTAATATTCTTTATTTTATTTGCAGAAGCGGTGAATGCTTTCTGATGTATACAGTAGGGTAAGAACGTGGTGATGGGACTGTCACATCCTGAGGTGGGGGTTCAGCTGGAAGGAACCTGCCTGACGAGGTGTTTGTCTTTGTGTCCTGAAATATGGATGCATTATTCTTATTATAAACTTTTTAATAACAGTTATCTTTTTATTTTATCTCCTTCAGATCTTTTGATAATGTCATCACACAACATGGCAAACGCTCACACTAATGCAAGGAGAACATGCAAACTTCGCACAGAAAGGACCTCCTCCTACCTAACTGGAACCAAACTCAGAACTCTCTGGCTGTGAGGTACGAGTACTAATCTTATGTTAAAATGCTAATTATTATTAATTAGGGGTGGCACGGTGGCTTAGTAGTTAGCACGTTCACCTCTCAGCGCTAGGGATTCCCGGTTCGAATCCCCATCTGGGTGGAGTTTCCATGTTCTTCCCGTGTCCGCGTGGGTTTTCTCCGGGTTCTCCGGTTTCCTCCCACAGTCCAAAAACATGGATCAAGTTAATTGAGTTCTCTATATTGCCCCATATAGAGTGTGTCTGTGTGAGTGAGTGTGTGCCCAGCGATGGATTGGCGCCCTGTCCTGGGTCTATTTGCCCAGCGCCCGAGACATTCTCCCCTGGATGGGCATGGGGAACCCCACCGCGACCCTAATAGAGGATAAAGCAGGAGATAATGAATGAATGAATTAATTATTAATTAGAAACACTAATTAAGAAGCACCATTTTTAGATTTAGGACCTTACTCTGATCAGAGGGAGAAGAAAGAGACAAACACATTCATTTCCTAAGGTTTTCATGTTGCTTAAGGTTGCTGGGATTGCTGGAACCTGACCCAGAACCAAAAGTGTGAAAACAGACCCAAATACAGAAATCCACACCCATGAGACACATTACTATCTCTGTACAAAAGGCAGCCAGGGCTCTTAAAGGAAAACCCACACAGATGATGAGAGAACATACAAATTTCACAACAAAAAACAACCTTGCTTTCTCTACCCAGGGTTCACAGTGTTGCACTAAAATGACCATCACAGTTCATATGTGATGTAAAGAAAGGACTTAAAAATACAGTTTCCAGTCTTTGGGTGTCACATAAAATAACGATGTGTGTCTGTTTCAGGTTAATTATATGTACGCTGTTATAAATATGAGGATGTAGTCCATTTCTTTCACCTAATAGATTAGAATTGTAATCTTTAGTGCTCATTGTTACACCTTAAGTGTTAATTAACTGCAATTTTTAAAAAAAAAACAAAAATATATACATGTTTAGGGCAAATTTAGTTCAGTCCTTCAGTTTTTTTAATTAAAGATTAATTCTAAGTTTTTTTTTAAAGATTTATTGCTAAAATTTTAAGAATTAATTTTAAGTAAGACATTAAATCTAGCGTTTAAATCTAGTCTGTACACGTCGAGGACTTTCTGAAATACCTTTTGGATCAAAGTTAGAACCTATGAAACCTCTCTCTTTAATGTTAAAAGTTTTATTAATTTGTTCCTCAACATGAAGTTCCAATGTTGACTATCCGCAAAAATTGAAACTTATTTTATTTGTAAATAATCTAAGACCCGTCCCGAACTAAACCAGTTATCGATCATGAGCAAACGATTGAACAGAAATAACGTACGGGTGCCTTTGAGGTACAGCATCGCCTGGGGTGTCCAGATGCGCCGCTGAGAATTCCCCTGAAGAGTGAACAAGGTTCATTACAGCATCATCACCAGTTTATAACAACATGCACACTTTTGATTTCTACTTTCAATGTTCATGAATTTTAAAGTCACCTTCTGTGAGCTGCACACCTGCGACACCAGCGCGGCAAGAAGAAAAAGCGCAAACGTGCAAGCTGAAAACATCTTGACACCCTGACACACACACACACACACACACACACACACACACACACACACACACACACACATATATATATATACACACACATATATATATATATATATATATATATATATATATATATAAAAAACCAATGAGTTATTGTTATTGCATTGTTATTGGTGCAATTGGTGTAATTGTCTGATTCTGACAATAATGTGGTTTCACTTTTAGATATTTAAATATATATATTTGTATGTATATATTTGTATATATATATATATATATATTTGTATGTATATATTTGTATGTATATATATATATATATATATATATATGTATACTGCGCCCGAAATGTTCTCCCCTGGATGGGCATGGGGAACCCCACCGTGACCCTAGTAAAGGATAAAGGATATATATACATCCAATAGACATACATACAAGTCCTTTATCCTTATATACTCTTATATACTGTATGTATATATATATATATATATATATATATATATATATATATATATATATATATATATATATATATATATATATATATATATATATATACACACATCCAATAAGTGCATTATTATTGGTGCAGTTCTGCAACTATCTGATTCTGACAATAATGTGCTTTCACTTTTAGCTATTTCAAGTAGTTTTGATTTTGTTCTGTGGTTAACGGATTGAAGACCTAAATTACAAATAATCAAATCATCATCAGAATCAAATAACTACATTATTTTAGACAGTCCACAGAGGACCTGCATGCACCTCACATCATTTTTCTTTACAAATGACATTTTTTTCTTTTAATTAAGGAAATGGTAACTTACTTTCATGGCTTTCGGGTGTCCTCTGCTGGATGAGCTCAGGGATGGGACGGTTCCAATTGTGGAGTTGAAAGCAGTAGGTCTTGTCTCTTTACACCGCCGACCATCATCACGCCTTTTTATAAGATGCACGCACGAAGTTAGAGAGACACACACACACACACACACACACACAACACACACACACACACACACACACACACACACACACACACACACACACACACACACACACATGCGTGCGTAATAGATCGAGTCTATGGTGATAGGTCAGGGCGCATTGATTAATATGGGGGAAGGGTTTCGTCACAAGAAACAAGTGTGTGTGTGTGTGTGTGTGTGTGTGTGTGTGTGTGTGTGTGTGTGTTGGGGTGTTTCAGGGTTAGTGAACAGCATGAATGAAAACTTTTTTATTGTAGAATCAGCTAATAGACGGCTTCTTGAATATCCATCCATCCATTATCTTCAGCTTTATCCTCTATTAGGGTCGGGGGGGGGGGGGGGTGTCCCCATGCCCATCCAGGGGAGAACGTTTCGGGCGCTGGGCAGATAGACCCAAGATAGGGTGCCAATCTATCTCTGTACACACACTCACTCACACAGACACACTCTATATGAGGCAATTTGGAGCATTTAATTCACCTTGATCCATGTTTTTGGACTGTGGGAGGAAACCGGAGAACCCAGATGAAACCCACACGGACACGGGGAGAACATGGAAACTCCACCCAGATTGGGATTCGAACATGGAATCCCTAGCACTGAGAGGAGAACATGCTAAACACTAAGCCACAGTGCTGCCATGGCTTCTTGAATATTGATTTGTTTAATTGCTGAGTGGCCCGTTTCTGAAAAATGATTTTTTTTTAATTAATGAGTGCTATTGTTTTTGAGCGTTTTCCCATTAAAACCAAATAAAGTACGACCTGTTTGAGACTGTATTGATGATCTGATCTTATTAATGACCATGAAAGTAATTAAGCTTAAGAAGCAAGAAAATCTTTACATACAGTTACTGATTTATTCGATTTTATTGAATATTTAGGAGGTTGCTGTGACCCAGAGGAAAGTATTCATTCATTCATTCATTCATTCATCCATTCATTCATTCATCCATTCATTATTTTCCAGCTAATCCACTTCTAGGGTCACGGGGGAGGGGGGGTTCCCATGCCCATCCAGGGGGGAATGTTTTGGGCGCTGAGTAGATACACACAGGACAGGGCGCCAATCTATCGCTGCAGGCACACTCACTCACACAAACAAACACACTCTATCTGGGGCAATTTAGAGCCTTTAGTTAACCTTCAAGCCATGTTTTTGGATTGTGGGAGGAAACCGGAGAACTAGGAGGAAACCCATGCAGACACAGGGAGGACATGGAAACACATCCTTATCTCATCTGAGAACCTGCTTTAATAGACTCAAAAGCTTTTACAATTTATTTTCATTAGAAATTAGTTTTTAAGGCTATAGGGATGTAAAATAATGACAATGTGACACAATTTCTGCTGATTCATTAGTAATTTGCATTTATTTGATATCTGATACTTAAGAACAGTGAGAGGACCGAGTTTAAACAGGAACCAAGAGAGGGACTGAGTTAAAAAGGGGACCCATTAAAGGATGGAATGCAAACAGGTTAAAGGTGGATGTCTTTACTCCTCAGTCTCATCTGCTGCTCCAGAGATCGTGATGGTGCGTTCCTGGGTGTCTCTCTGAATGATGTCCTCATCTGTCTTAACTGTTCTAAAGAGAATGAAATAGCATGAATGAATGCTTCTCCATCATCATCATCATCATCATCATCATACATTTCTGTTAGATTTCACCACCATAAATAATGAAAGGTGCGTCAGTACTTTTGTAATACACTGTAGATCTTGGTTCCCCATGCCCATCCAGGAGAGAACGTTTCGGGCGCTGGGCAGATACAGGACAGGGCGCCAATCTATCGCTGGGCACACATTCACTCACACAGACACGCAGGCATACACACGCTATATGGGGCAATTTGGAGAATTCAATTGACTTGTTCCATGTTTTTTGGACTGTGGGAGGAAACCGGAGAACCCGGAGGAAACCCACGCGGACACGGGGAGAACATGGAAACTCCACCCAGATGGGGATTCGAACCGGGAATCCCTAGTGCTGAGAGGCGAACGTGCTAACCACTAAGCCACCGTGCCGCATCCATCCATCCATTATTTTCCGCTTTATCCTCTACTAGGGTTGCGATGGGGGGTTCCCCATGCCCATCCAGGGGAGAATGTTTCGGGCGCTGGGCTGATACACCCAGGACAGGACACCAATCTATCACTGGACACACACTCACTCACACATACACACTCTATATGGGGCAATTTGGAGAGTCCAACTGATCTTGATCCATGTTTTTGGACTGTGGGAGGAAACCGGAGAACCCGGAGGAAACCCACGCGGACACGGGGAGAACATGGAAATTCCACCCATATTGGGATTCGAACCGAGAACATGCTACCTACTAAACCACTTTTGTGAAATCATCTGCGGATTCTGACGGCTGGTTATGCATATTACAGTGGGCCCTTAAAAAATAACCTTAACATGTTCTCGACTAGGTGGCATGGTGGCTTAGTGTTTAGCATGTTCGCCTCTCAGCACTAGGGATTCCCGGTTCGAATCCCCATCTGGGTGGAGTTTCCATGTTCTCCCCGTGTCCCCGTGGGTTTCCTCCGGGTTCTCTGGTTTCATCCCACAGTCCAAAAACATGGATCAAGTCAATTGAGTTCTCCAAATTGCCTCATATAGAGTGTGTTTGTGTGAGTGAGTGTGTGCCCAGTGATAGATTGGCGTCCTGTCCTGGGTGTATCTGCCCAGCGCCCGAAACGTTCTTCCCTGGATGAGCATAGGGAACCCCCCCGCGACCCTAATATTGAATAAAGCGGAAGATAATGGATGGATGGATGTTCTCTACTAAGGGTGTATGTTTAAACTTATACTTTTATACTATATATTGTGTTATACTTAATCCTGTGTGTTTATAATAACATCCTATCTTCTATTAAACATCCAACAGACATCTATACCAATGTGTGGACAGCTCCACTATAATGGAGATCATTGTAGGTAAGTGATCTAATGGTTTTAAATGGTAATAATTGTATGATAGACGTTTACCTGATGAGGACGGTCTTTCTCTCCGTCATCTCCACTGCTTGTTCCTGGGTGAACTCCTCTGCAGTTCCCTGGTCGCCATGTGGAGACATCTTGGATGAGGTTGTCCCTGCTCTGGCGGACAGGCCCACCACTGCCCCACTCACACGGGCCCCCATGGAACAGACACTCATCATAGACAGGCCTTGAACCATGGTTGAAAGTCGGGTGTCTTCACCTTCAATCAGTTTCCTGATGAGAGAACAATAAGCTCACTTACTACAAAGAAGAACGTCCAGTTCTACCTTTCTGCATCTGAAACCTTTCTATACCTGTTCTGTGATTGGTAAACCATTCAGACACAATGTTGATGTGAAAGTGTCGGGTAATTAAACAGCTGTTTGAAATGCATATATCTAAATCTCTTTGACCTTCCTTAACACTGCATTATAAATAAGGTTGTGTTATGGCTCATTACCTGTAGGTGGTGATCTCAATTTCCAGAGCCATCTTTACATTGAGGAGGTCTTGATATTCCTTCACCAGAAGACCGATCTTCTCCTTCACCGCCCTCATATCCAGCTTCAGTGATTCGATGCGGCTCTGCAACAGGTACCATCACCCCACAGTCACACCAGCTCATTATTTATTTACTGCACATGGTTGGGGGTTCAAATCCCAGGTCCACTGAAGTTACAGTGTGGGTCCTTGAGCAAGACCCTTAACCCTCATTGCTCCAGAGATGGTATGATGAACCCTGTGCTCAGCTTGTAAGATGCTTTGGATAAAAGCTTCTACTAAATGACCAAATGCAAATGTAATGGTGGTTAGCGCCTTCGCTTTTTAGTGCTTGGGATCCAGGTTTGAATCTCAATCTGGGTGGAGTTTTCATGTTCTCTCCCTTGTCCGTGAAGGTTTCCTCCAGGTTCTCTGGCTTCCTCCCACAGTCCAAAAACACGGATTTAGGGCAAATAGAATGCTCTAAATTGCCCCATATAGAGTGTGTTTGTCTGTGTTACTGAGTGTGCCAGTGATAGATTGTATCTCTT
This sequence comes from Corydoras sp. C115, assembly GCA_019802505.1. Lineage (NCBI taxonomy): Eukaryota > Metazoa > Chordata > Actinopteri > Siluriformes > Callichthyidae > Corydoras > Corydoras sp. C115. Next base: position 64,853 of record JAFMOC010000227.1, on the reverse strand, counting down.
TACTATTGTGTCTATATGCCCAGCACCCGAAACGTTCTTCCCTGGATGCCCCCCCCATGACCCTAGTAGAGGATTAATAAATAATTATTTACGTTTTCTTGTATAATGTTGTGTGGCGGCACGGTGGCTTAGTGGTTAGCACGTTCACCTCTCCAAAAACATGGATCAAGTCAATTGAGTTCTCCAAATTGCCCCATATAGAGTGTGTCTGTGTGAGTGAGTGTGTGCCCAGCGATGAATTGGTGCCCTGTCCTGGGTGTATCTGCCCAGCGCCCGAAACATTCTCCCCTGGATGGGCATGAGGAACCCCCCCACGACCCTAATAGAGGATAAAGCGGAAGATAATGGTGTCACAGGTGCCTCGGGCACCTGTCCCTCGTTTAATTTACTCATGGACTCTGTTGGGTGATTGGTTTATTTTGTGCATTTGACCTGGTGTTTTTCTTACTTAAGTTCCGTATTCCCACTTCCCCGTGCACGTCTTTGTTTTGGTACATCCCGACGTTAGTTTGTTTTCGTTTGTTCCCCCTTTTTTGTTGATGTCCCTACACCATTTTTAACAATAAATCTGTTTTGGTTTTTATCCCGGTGTCTCGAACTCTCCTTCCGCGCTCAACCACGGTACAACGCTGCGCATTACTCCCGCGCAGGTTGTATCCGTGGGAGTGTTTTACCCCGGACCGGTGTGCGCACTCTTTCCCCGCGTAGCCGGTTCCAGGGAGATGCTCAACAGGCGTAAGCGGCGTACGCAGTTTCCCCGCGTAGCCGATCGCCTCCGGGGAAGAACGGAGCTATCTAACAAATGGATGGATATATATATATATATATATATATATATATACACTGTTATATAGTGTTTTGCTTGATGTATGGTTTCATTGTTTATATTGTATTCTTGGCTTTTATCATTTTAAGTTTCAACACTGTACAGCACTTTGTTGGAGCCATTGTTGTTTTTAAAGTGCTTTATAAATCAAATTATATTATATTTATATATCAAATTAAATTGAGAGTTGGGACTCTGCGGAGGTTTCTGGAGATCCTTCACGCCAACCTCACATTACCAGGGGTGCAATGATGCTGGAAAAGGAACAGGATGTCTTCCCAAACTGATGCCACAAAGTTAAAAAGCTGCATGTCTTCTGAAACTGGCGTGTTGCCTCATTAACCTCACAGATTAAATCAGCCATCTGTGCTTCCTGTTGCACTCTCACCTGCAGCTCCGCTTCCACTCGGCTGTACTTCTCCTGTTTGTCACGGATCTGAGCTTCTAAAGTCTCGTACCTCGTGTTGAGAGCGTCCAGCTCCCGCTGCTTGTTCTGAATCTGGACACAAAGACACACTCACCTCACACCCGAAACCTCGGACTTAAATTAGGACACGAGGATGAGGAACCGTGGAATAAAAGCACCCACGTCTTTCTTGTAGCTCACGACCCCCTCCCGGATTCCTCGTACTGATTCCACGTGACGCGTGGAGGCCGTGCTCAGGTCCTGGAATTTGGTTTTGTACCAGGTGTCCATTTCCTGATCCGGAAAAGGAACGAGACGAAAACGTTAGCGGCCTGAAGCGCTGCACATTTAAACCTCTAACCAAAGTCTTCAACCATTTTACTATTACATAGAATCACCCCACTGTACCACCCCACAATACCACCCCACTGTACCATCCCACTGAATCACCCCACTGTACCACCCCACTATACCACCCCACTGTACCATCCCACTGAATCACCCCACTGTACCACCCCACTGTACCAACCCCACTGTACCACTGCACTGCACCACCTTTCTGTACCACTCCTCTGTAACACCCCTCTGTACCACCCCACTGTAAAACCCCTCTGTGCCACCCCACTATACCACCCCTCTGAATCACCCCACTGTACCACCCCACTGTATCTCCCCACTTTAAAATCCCTCTGTACCACCGCACTGTACCAACCCCACTGTAAAACTCCACTGTACCACCCCACTGTAGCTCCCCACTTTAAAACCCCTCTGTACCACCGCACTGTAATAACCCCACTGTAAAACCCCCCTGTAAAACCCCTCTGTAAAACCCCTCTGTACCACCCCACTGTAAATCTCCACTGCACCAACCCCACGGTAAAACCCCTCTGTACAACCCCACTGCACCACCCCACTGTACCAACACACTGCACCAACCCCACGGTAAAACCCCACTGTATAACCCCTCTGTGCCACCCCACTGTACCATCCCATTGTACCAGGCTCACTGTAAAACCCCACTGTATCACCCCTCTGTACCACCCCACTGTACCAATCCACTACAACACACCACTGCACTACCCCTCTATACCACCCCATTGTACAAGCCCTCTGTACCACCCTACTGTACCACCCCTTTGAACCACCCCACTGTACCACCCTACTGCATCAGCCCACTGTACCACCCCTCTGAACCACCCCACTGCACTACCCCACTGTACCAACCCCACTCTACCACCCCACTGTACCAAGCCCACTGTAAAACCCCACTGTTTCACCCCTCTGTACTACCCCAATGTACCAATCCTCTACACCATCCCACTGCGCTACCACTCTATACCACCCCATTGCACAAGCCCTCTGTACCACCCCACTGTACCACCCCTTTGAACCACCTCACTGTACCACCCCACTGCACCACCCCACTGCACTATCCCTCTGTAACACCCCACTGTACCACCCCACTGCACTATCCCACTCTACCACCCCACTGTACAACCTCACTGTACCAGTGCATGCTTCATTGTGCTGTTACCTGCAGGTTCCGTGCAGCAATGCCGTCGTACTGCGTCTGGATCTCTTTCAGGGCTGAAGCGAGGTCAGGGAGAGAAAAGGCCACGTCCACCTTCGCCGCAGTCTGATAAATCTGAGCCATTAACTCTTCGATTTCCTGACCAGACACAATCACACATTCACGTCATCATGTACATTAACCGCAGCACAGCAGCTGCCATTCATTTCACTCGCGCTTCCAGACATCGGCGGCAGAGTGATTATGAATAAAAACATGCCAATCATTTTCCTATTATAACTGTGGAATAAGGAATCAGTGCACGGGTACCTGCTTGTGAACCCTCTGAAGGAACTCCAACTCCACCTCTAGGTTCTCCAGCTGTTTCTCCAGAGCAATGCGAGCAGCCGTGGCCGCATCAACGTCCTGACACACAGAACACATAGACATGTACTCTGAATACCTTTCTACTTCCAATGTTGTGAGAACAGTTTGGGGAAGGCCCTTTTCTGTTGTAGCATAACTGTAATTCATCTAATTCAACTTAATAATTCAAATAATTCAACCGTTTTTGAAAACCCACCGGTTTAAAGGCTTCGATTTCCAGTTCAGCTTTCTTTCTGGCCTCCAGAGCTTCTTCATACTTGACCTTCACCATCTCCAGCTGTGCAGCCATGGCCTCTTTAGCAGCTACAGCGACATCCTTTAGGAAACACAGGGTCTTTACTGAGATAATGTTCAGAGTGGGGCGGCACGGTGGCTTAGTAGTCCGTGTGGGTCCGTGTGGGTTTCCTCCCACAGTCCAAAAACATGGATCAAGTCTATTGAATTCTCCAAATTGCCCCATATAGAGTGTGTCTGTGTGAGTGAGTGTGTGCCCAGCGATGGATTGGCGCCCTGTCCTGGGTCTATCTGCCCAGCGCCCAAACATTCTCCCTTGGATGGCCATGGGGAACCCCCCCCCTGCCACCCTAATATAGGATAAAGAGGAAGATAATGGATGGATGGATGTTCAGAGTGACAGAGTGAAAATATGGCTTTAGTTATCACTTGGCTAAATATATATTTTTTTAATTCCCAAGACTTTCATTTATCTTTCCAGCAGATCTACGATGACACAGAGATGGTGGTGATGTGTTAGTGTGTGTAACTGTAACTGCTGGACTAGAAATAATCCACCAGTCAAAAATGTTCAGCATCCTGTAGGTGTCGTCCTGTGAGCAGTGCTAATATTAAAAATTAGAAAACTTTTTGAATGATATATTGTTTCAGGAGTTACCCAACTGATACAGGGGCGGTACGGTGGCTTAGTTTTTAGCACATTCTCCTCTCAGCGCTAGGGATTCTCGGTTTGAATCCCAACCTGGGTGGAGTTTGCGCCCCATGCCCATCCAGGGGAGAACGTTTTGGGGCGCTGGGCAGATACACCCAGGACGGGGCGCCAATCTATAGCTGGGCACACACTTACTCACACAGACGCGCTCTATATGGGGCAATTTGGAGAACTCAATTGACTTGATCCATGTTTTTGGACTGTGGGAGGAAACCGAAGAACCCGGAGGAAACCCACGCGGACACGGGGAGAACATGGAAACTCCACCCAGATGGGGATTCAAAACCGGAATCCCTAGTGCTGAGAGACGAACGTGCTAAACACTAAGCTACTGTACCGCCCAACTCTTATTATATGTAAGGAATTTAAATTTCTCACAGAACCCCCCCCGGCGACCTTAGTAGAAGATAAAGTGGAAGATGATGGATGGATGGAAACTGATACAGGTTTCCTCCTGCTTAGTGATGGAGACCCCTCATACCCCTTAAACCCCACATTAAAAGCCACCCATTTAAATAACCCCTGCAGTCTCCTTGCGTCTGAAGCCATTGGGTTAGGACTATGAGGACCCACTCACCCTCTGGACCTGCATCTGATCAGCTACCCTTCTGAGCTCTCGAAGCTGCTCCTCATACATCATGCGCAGCCCGGACGGCCTCACGTAGCGTCCCTTCAGAGCTTCGATCTCCGTCTCCAGCATTTTGTTTTCTTGCTCTAGAGTGCGCACCTGAAATCAGTGTTGCATTGTAAATGACGGCGGGGTAAAGATGACATGCTGCAAGCCCTGAACATCTTCATCTTACCTTCTCGATGTAGACAGCCAGGCGGTCATTGAGAGTCATCATCTCCTTCCTCTCACTTGTACGAGTGGTCAGAAAAGCCTGGTTCGCAGCTGTAGCAGCTTCCAGGTCCATTGCACCAAGACGCATTCCTGCACACAATGCTCCCGTGCTGACACTGCTGAAAAGACAGGGTTAGTATGATGATATAATTATTATCCATCCATCCATTATCTTCTGCTTTATCCAATATTAGGGTCGCGGGGGGGGGGGGGGGTTCTCCATGCCCATCCAGGGGAGAACATTTCGGGCGCTGGGCAGATACACCCAGGACAGGACGCCAATCTATCGCTGGGCACACACTCACTCATACATACACACTCTATATGGGGCAATTTGGAGAACTCAATTGACTTGATCCATGTTTTTGGACTGTGGGAGGAAACCAGAGAACCCGGAGGAAACCCACGCGGACACGGGGACAACATGGAAACTCCACCCAGATGGGGATTCGATCCAGGAATGCCTAGCATTGAGAGGCGAACGTGCTAACCACTAAGCCACCGTGCCGCCCAATATAATTATTACATATTACATTATTATATACAGACGCTGGTTAAGTGAATACATGTTCCCGGAGCGGTAGGCAGCCCTGTACATGGAGCCAGGGGAGCAATTGGTGTTAGGTGCCTTGCTCAAGGGCACTTCAGACATAGTACATGGTTGGACCGGGAATCGAACCCGGGACCTTCAGGTCGCAAGGCTGGTTCCTTAATCATAAGCCTATAACTGGCCTTTTTTTAAATTTATTATTTATAATAACCACACTGGGCGGCACGTGGCTTAGTGATTAGCATGTTCTCCTCTCAGCGATAGGGATTCCCGGTTCGAATCTTAATCTGGGTGGAGTTTCCATGTTCTCCCCGTGTCCGTGTGGGTTTCTTCCGGGTTCTCCCGGTTTCCTCCCACAGTCTAAAAACATGGATCAAGGTCAATTGAGTTCTCCAAATTCCCCCATATAGAGTGTGTGTGTGAGCGAGTGTGTGTCCAGCGATGGATTGGCGCCCTGTCCTGGGTGTATCTGCCCAGCGCCCGAAATGTTCTCCCCTGGATGGGCATGCGACCCTACCAGTGGATAAAGTGGGAGATAATGGATAGGTTTATAATAAAAACACTGGGCGGCATGGTGGCTTAGTGATTAGCATGTTCTCCTCTCAGCGATAGGGATTCCTAGTTCGAATCCTAATCTGGGTGGAGTTTCCATTTTCTCCCCGTGTCTGCATGGGTTTCCTCCGGGTTCTCCGGTTTCCTCCCACAGTCCAAAAACATGGATGAAGGTCAACTGAATTCTCCAAATTGCCCCATATAGAGTGTGTGTTTGTGTGAGTGAGTGTGTGTCTAGTGATAGATTGGCACCCTGTCCTGGGTGTATCTGCCCAGCGCCCAAAACGTTCTCCCCTGGATGGGCATGGGGAACCCCCCCGCAACCCTAATAGAGGATAAAGCGGACGATAATGGATGAATGAATAATAACAACACTGACCTACACATCCACTGCTCCAATAAAAAAGACAGTTGAAAGGAAAGAAGTGTATATAAAAAGTTAGAAATAAGAAAATGTTGACCGGTACCCGGTGAGACGGGCAGTGCGCGTCCCCGACAGAGTCCTACGCGAAGTGCGGCTGTAGCTGGCGGAGCGGTGGCGGGTCTCTCGCCGGCGGGGTGATGGGCTGGACACCCGAATGTGGCAGGTGGAGGCGGAGGAGCTGAGTGCACCCTCAAAGTGCCTGCGGTAGGAGGACATGCGCTCCGGGCTTCGGCTCATGTTGCTGGTCTTGGGCTGGTCGAGCTGGACAGAAGATGAAAATGAGGTTTCACACCACGTCGCTCCTTCAGCAGTTTAAATACCCACCCGAGGAATGTCGAACCTCAGCCTCACACCCCGCCGAGGCCCTCAGTCATCTGACGCACCAACGCGAAGAGATCTAAATAGAGGATGATCCGACTTCATTACGAGCTCGGTGTGATGAGGAGACTCCTGTGCTCATGCTGCCCTGCATTTGGACCTGGTTTTTATAACTATGCCGTTTTTAAACGTTCTCTTTTATTACAAACACGTTGGATGAGGTTGAGGGCAGGAGTCCGGTACGGGTCAGTCAAGTTCTTTCACAACAAACTCACCCAGTCATGTTTTTCCTACCTGCTTTTACTGCGAGGGTCAAAAATCAGAGACAAAACCATCCATCCATCATCTTCCGCTTTATCCTATATTAGGCTCGCGGGGTTCCCCATGCCCATCCAGGGGAGAACGTTTCAGGCGCTGGGCAGATACACCCAGGACAGGACACCAATCTATCGCTGGGCACACACTCACTCAAACAGACACGCACACATACACACTCTATATGACTCAAATGACTTGATCCATGTTTTCGGACTATGGGAGGAAACCGGAGAACCCGGAGGAAACCGGGGACACGGGGAGAACATGGAAACTCCACCCAGATTGGGATTCGAACCGGGAATCCGTAGCGCTGAGAGGAGAACATGCTAACCACTAAGCCACCATGCCGCCCAGAGACAAAACATTATTTTTATTGACTGTTTGGGGATATAAATGTGTTCTTTTGACTCTAAACAAATATAAATTAGTACATTTGTGTAATCGTACATTGGGTGCCAAAAATATACTTATTCTACCATAATTTCGGACAGCGCAGGATTAAGTCACCTGATCAAAATTCATTTTCACATTTTTATTATAAAGGGAGAACATCAAACATTCATTCATTCATTATCTTCCACTTTATCCTCTATTAGGGTCACTGTGGGGTACCCCATGCCCATCCAGGGGAGAACGTCTCGGGCGCTCGGCAGATACACCCAGGACAGGAAAATAAAAACATACAAAATATCTCGAGTATAGTATTTGTATTTTATTTTTTTATTGTAATAGTTTAATACTTTATGTTACATTCTACGGTAGTTATATGGAACTGTTGTTCAGAGGTTTGCTGTTTCCGCTCGGACAGAATTTCTTGTTGGATTCGGAATCATTAGTAGTATCTTTATGTACAGCGATTTCTTTTTTTAAATTAAAACCTATTTAGTTTTAGTTTCCTCTGCGTTTATTTTGTGGAAATGGCGGGAAACTTCTGGCAGAGTTCACATTAGTAAGTTTTAATCGATCGTTTATTGTGAATAAGGCATAGTTCGTGTTAGCAGTTAGCGTTAGCTTCGTTAGCTCCGTTAGCTGAGTCATGTTTATTTCTTCTAACTGCAATTCTGTAAGGTTCTGTCTTTAGATAAACACTCTGTCATATGGCATGTTCTCACACAGTGGTTTAAAGTTAAATGTATCAGGACAGGTTTAGAAAAAACCTTTGTGGTTGCGGGTTAATTCGTTTTTGATAAAATTATTAGGACGCGTTTGTTAAATTTCTGTATTCAGCTGTTTCCTTTAGTTTCATTAACACAGGGACATAAAATTAGAAACTGTCATGGATTTTGGACAATCGTGTGCGTCCACGTTCAGTTTGGGGAAGGACCTTCTTGTTCCTGCAGGACTTTGTCTCTGTGCACAAAGCAGGGTTCATAAAGATTAGATTAGATTATTTATTATTGTCAATGTACATGATGCAATGAAATTCCGAGTGGTACCTCTTAATGACCGAGAACAAACCACAGAGAACATGTATCCATAGAAACATTCAATAAGTTTGTAAATGTATATGATTTTATATATATATGTCCATCCAGGGGAGAACATCTCAGGCGCTGGGCAGATAGACCCAGGACAGGGCGCCAATCTATCGCTGGGCACACACTCATTCACACAGACACACTCTATATGGCGCAATTTTGAGAATTCAATTGACTTGATCCATGTTTTTGGACTGTGGGAGGAAACCGGAGAACCCGGAGGAAACCCACGCAGACACGGGGAGGTCATGGAAACTCCACCCAGATGGGGATTCGAACCGGGAATCCCTAGTGCTGAGAGGCGAACGTGCTAACCACTAAGCCACCGTGCCGCATCCATCCATCCATTATTTTCCGCTTTATCCTCTACTAGGGTTGCGATGGGGGGTTCCCCATGCCCATCCAGGGGAGAATGTTTCGGGCGCTGGGCTGATACACCCAGGACAGGACACCAATCTATCACTGGACACACACTCACTCACACATACACACTCTATATGGGGCAATTTGGAGAGTCCAACTGATCTTGATCCATGTTTTTGGACTGTGGGAGGAAACCGGAGAACCCGGAGGAAACCCACGCGGACACGGGGAGAACATGGAAATTCCACCCATATTGGGATTCGAACCGAGAACATGCTACCTACTAAGCCACCGTGACGCCTATATATATATATATATATACATACAAAAAAACATGCTTACAACTTGAATGGCCAACACAGGAGTCCTGACTTCAACCCCATCCAACACCCCCGGGGTGAAAGCCAGGTTTCTTCACCCAACATCCGTGAGGGACAGTGGATTGTGTTGGGGCTGCAGTGGGTGGACAGTTTGGGAGGTTCTGAAAGCTCCTGTAGATGTAATGTATAGGTGGCTCAATACTTGTGTTGATATGTATCTGCCCATAACATGATAACATGTAGATCCTCTTTCTCTGTAATGAGTAGTGACTTCACCTCATACCTGTGTGTTTATACCTCCCTCTGTCTCCAGTCTGCAGTGGGTGCTGGATAAACAGGACTTGTTGAAGGAGAGACAAAAGGACCTGAAGTTCTTGACCGAGGAGGAATACTGGAAGCTGCAGATATTTTTTGCGAATGGTATGAAATAACACAGCTTTCTTTCACTCTGCTTTTCATTCATTTAATTAGTTGTTATTGTTGTTCGTGTAACTACAGGATGTTCAACGTGTTTTTTTAAGAACATGGCAGTAATAAACAATTAAACGGGCATGGTCGATTATATCTGCCTGAGTCTCTTGAATATAGTATTTATTCTATAATTCTTTCATATGTTCGTTCGTTACCTTCTGCTCAATCCTCCGGTTCGCGCACAGTGGGAGGGGGCGTTTTGGGTGCTGGGCAGATACACCCAGGACAGGGTGCCAATCTATCGCTGGGCACACACACACACACACACACAACACATGATCAACACAAACACACTATATGGGGCAATTTAGAGCATTCAGTTTAACTTGAATCCATGTTTTTGGACTGCAACATTTCCTGTTTTAGGGTCTGGCGCGTATTCCAGCACTCAGGGCAGAAGGCAGAGAGACCATAAGGCACTAAAATCTAAACAAGATGGAATGTAAAAACCTTAAAGTAGAGTCACATCCAGATTAGAACCCAGCAGAAAGAAATGAATCATTTGGAGGGTAGTAGTTTTGACGTGCTCTAGACTGCACTGTGTTGATGTTCCAGTAATCCAGGCGCTGGGAGAACACCTGAAACTTAGACAGCAGGTCATCGCTACAGCAACGGTCTACTTCAAACGCTTTTACGCCAGGTAAGTGCAACTCCACACTCATCAGAATTAACGTACAATGCTGCAGTGATCATCATCAGAGTTCTGATCGTAAATGGGGTTGAAACACTTTTTTAAAAAATAACGATTTTATTATGTTATGTTATCGTGAAGCACTTTGTGGCTGAGCAATAAAAAGTGCTATGTAACTAAACTAATGAATAAATATATGAAATTAATGGCTGTTAAGCTATTAAATAACAGCTTCATTAAATACTCAGCTCTTATTGGTCAGTTGTGGCATTTCATTACTCTGTTCCTGCTGAGCAGAAGTCTGTTGCCTAGAAACCTCGCGGGGGGTTCCCCATGCCCATCCAGGGGAGAACGTTTCGGGCGCTGGGCAGATACACCCAGGACAGGGTGCCAATCTATCACTGGACACACACACTCTATATGGGGCAATTTGGAGAACTCAATTGACTTGATCCATGGTTTTGGACTGTGGGAGGAAACCGGAAAACCCGGAGGAAATCCACGCGGACACGGGGAGAACATGGAAACTCCACCCAGATGGGGATTCGAACTGGGAATCCTTAGTGCTGAGAGGTGAACATGCTAACTACTAAGCCACCGTGCCGCCACCTATAACCATATTACACCAAATAGTTTGTAGTGAAGTATTAAAGGGGTTCTGAGTGGTGATCCTGATCCTCATTGTGTATCTGTAGCACAGTTACAGTTTGAGTTGAGCACAGTTAAATACGACCTCTAATCAGACCTCATTATTCATCTGAAACTGTAACAGAAGTGAAAGCAGATTGTTTCACTTACCCTCCTTTAGGTACTCTTTAAAGAGCATTGACCCCGTGCTGATGGCTCCCACCTGCGTGTTTCTAGCTTCTAAAGTCGAGGTGATTAAAGCGTCATTACATTGATTAATTCCTTTAAATCCCATGGAAAGAGAACTGAGCCTGACTGTTTTGTATTCCAGGAGTTTGGAGTTGTTTCAAACACTCGTCTGATTTCCGCAGCAACCTCCGTGTGTAAGTGCAGGAATGTGAACCGTATACTGCTGAAGTACAGTGACATGTGAAGGTCTTTACTTATCAGGCAGAGATATGAACCCCTGCTGTCATCCTTCATCCATCCATCCGTTATCTTCTGCATTTTCCTATATTAGGGTCGCGGGGGGTTCCCCATGCCCATCCAGGGGAGAACGTTTAGGGCACTGGGCAGATACACCCAGGACAGGGTGCCAATCTATCACTGGACACACACTCACTCACACAAACACACTCTATATGGGGCAATTTGGAGAACTCCCTTGACTTGATCCATGTTTTTTTCCTGTGGGAGGAAACCGGAGAACCCGGAGGAAACCTACGCAGATACGGGGAGAACATGGAAACTTCACCCAGATTGGGATTCGAACCGGGAATCGCTAGCGCTGAGAGGAGAACATGCCAACCACTAAGCCACCGTGCCGCCCCACTCTCAGACCTCCATTTCTGTAATGTTGAGTTCTTTTCGTCAGTACATGAAATGCTTTAAACTGTTTCTCTTCACAGTGAAAACACGGTTCTCCTACGCCTTCCCAAAAGAGTTCCCATATCGCATGAACCATGTGAGAACCTTTCTTATGCATTAATGATGATGTCATAGGTCTTGTTATTTTTTGGCATTCTTTATCAAAAATACTAAAAAGTTAAGTACGTTTACATTACATTTGGTCATTTAGCAGACGCTTTTATCCAAGGCGACTTAAAAGGTGAGCACAGGGTTCATCACAACATCCCTGGAGCAATGGGGGTTTAGGGTCTTGCTCAAGGACCCACTTTGGTAACTTCAGTGAGCCTGGGATTTGAACCCCCAACCTTCAGATTGATAGCCCAACACCCTAGCCACTGAGCTACCATGCCCTAATAATGGATTGGCTTGCAACAGTTTATCAAACAGCAAGGCACTGCTGGGATTTGAACCCAGGATCCCCTGTTTACTAGACAGGCGCTTTAACCAACTAAATGTTTTAGTTTGTGGGAATCCGCTATGCAGTCCCAACAGTGTTTGAAAAAGTTGAAAAAGTTTCAAAAGTTTGTACACCACAGTGTAATTCCTACCTGGTACCCACACACACACACACACACACACACACTGTGGTGAGAATATTTGTGACCTCATTTCACTCCAAAGGAAATTAGTGTATCATCAGCGCCTCGATCACAGTGAGGTGTTAAATGCTTTCTGTTATGTCGATGTCATCAACATAATGGTGGATATTTTAAAGCCTGAAAATGTGTGTGTGCATAGTGTGTTTTACTTATTAATAAGGATATTACATATTCAAAATACATTTTAAAGTAAACATGTTCCTGTAAACATCGTTATAAAACGGATAATTCCGCTCTTCAAATCTGATTGGCTTGTCGTGCACTTGTCCAGCCGTGACATGATGCGTGATATACCGTACATTATTTTAAATCATAAAATACGGATTAATATAAACAACGAGCCAATTCCCGATCAGCACTGAACCTGTTGCAGTTTTTACACAACTGCATTCTGTAATTTGGCCACTAGATGGCAGTCGTTTCCCTAACCAGAATCCTGTTACTCAGTGATCAGTATTCACCTTAAAAGGCTAGATCACATCACAGAAGACCAGCTTATTAATGATTTTCTTTTCAATAAACACATTTAGTTTGAACTAATTTTTTTTATCATAGTGTGTTTGTAAGCGCTTTATAAAAGCAATAAGACACTCGAGGCTGTGTATTGTTGTGAAAAAATTACAGGAAAGTGGTGTAACCATATTGCTTTAGTATATTGAATTATAACTTTTGTCTTTTTTCCACTGATTAATTGATGTTTTTACGAAAAACCTGAATTGTGTTATTAAACAGAATGTCTTTTTTTGCTGTAGATATTGGAATGCGAGTTCTACCTCCTGGAACTTATGGTTGGTAATAAGAGTTTCTGCTTTTAGATGTTCAGTAATAATCGATGATGTCACTAACAACAGTCTGGATTACAGGACTGCTGTCTGATCGTGTATCACCCCTACAGACCCCTACTGCAGTATGTGCAGGACATGGGGCAGGAGGACATGCTGTTACCTCTAGCATGGTAAGAGACTTTATTCTCGGGTCATTACTAAGTATTGCTGCTAAATTTCATCCGTACCTTTAGCCATGCCGCCTGTGATGTCATAAGCTGGTCTCTGATCTGTAGTGCTGGCTCGTTCTGCTCTTTGTCTGTGCAGGAGAATAGTAAATGACACGTACAGGACCGACCTGTGTCTACTCTACCCTCCCTTCATGATCGCTCTTGGTGAGTATGACGATACATACTAGGGGTGCGAATCTCTCAGTGTCTGGCGATTCGATTCCGATTTTTGAGATCACGATTCGATTCTGAATCGATTTTCAGTTCAAATGGTCTTTAAATTTAGTTTAAATGATGTGATTGACGAGATGAAACAACAATGTAAACAAAAAGAACATTTATTTAAAACAATACTTTCAGGTTCCGTCCTGTATCAAATCTTTTTGCATCATTTTATATTTATAGAAAAATAGGATTGCGCTAAATTAAAATGAGCAGTGTTGGGTTCGCTTAGCTGCCTGGCTTTTTCTTACATAAAAAAACGTCCATCAATGAACAAATCATTCTAAATATATTAATACAAAAGTTTCCCATGGTGCATTAGCCTTTAATCAAAACTAAAATACAGACTACAACGGGAGCTGGTTATCAAGCGTGCTGTATGGTGGCCGAGCGGATATGTAATGCGATATGCAGTACACTCAGGAGGGGGCGCCAAAAAAAAAACTTAAACGCATTTTTTAAAAATCGATTCATTTTGAATCGTTTCAGAATCGGCAGGACTACGAATCGCGATTCTTTGAAGAATCGATTTTTTTCAGCACCCCTAATACTTTCATTACATAAAGACAACTTTTAATATTAGAAATAAACTTCTTCCTTAAGCATTACATTATTTTTCTGTGTAAACTGCAGTCGTTCATCCATCCATCCATTATCTTTTGCTTCATCCTACGGTATATCAGGGTCGCGGGGGGGGGTTCTCCATGCCCATCCAGGAGAGAATGTTTCGGGCGCTGGGAAGATACACCCAAGACAGGACGCCAATCTATCACTGGGCACTCACTCACCCATTCACACACACACTCTATATGGGGCAATTTGGAGAACTCAATTGACTTGATCCATGTTTTTGGACTGTGGGAGGAAACTGAGAACCCGGAGGAAACCCACGCGGACGCGGGGAGAACATGGAAACTCCAACCAGATGGGGATTCGAACCGGGAACCCCTAGTGCTGAGAGGAGAACATGCCAACCACTACTCCACCGTGCCGCCCGTCGTTCATTCAGACCTTATTAATAGATTTTATTGATTTAATAATGTAATTAGTTTACAGCTGTTGTATTAGCTGTGATTAAAGATATGTCAGTATTCAAACCCTAAAATGCAGATTCATTGAATTCTATTTCTGCCTGTTCAGCATGTTTACACGTGGCGTGTGTGGTGCAGCAGAAGGATGCACGGCAGTGGTTCGCCGAGCTCTCAGTGGACATGGATAAGGTAAAGATCTTCATGTTTAATTTTAAATAAATTGCACCGTTCTATTGGAATAAAGTCAGATGCAGTGGAATCATTAAACTCCATCAGATAATATCTGTTAGGACTTTATCAGAAGATACTGTCCCGGTGTGTAATTACAGCTCTGTCTTGTGCTTCTGCAGATCCTGGAGATCATCCGTGTAATTCTGAAGCTGTATGATCAGTGGAAGAACTTTGATGACCGGAAAGAAATGCTTACCGTACTGAGCAAAGTGCCTAAGCCCAAACCTCCACCCAACAGGTATGACTCAGCTGCACATGGTTCCGTCTGCAGGACTGCGTTTATTAAGTTCATTCATTCATCCATCCATTATCTTCCACTTTATCCTCTATTAGGGTTGCGGGGAGGTGGGGGGGGTTCCCCATGCCCATCCAGGTGAGAATGTTTCGGGCGCTGGGCAGATACACCCAGGACAGGGTGCCAATCTATCACTGGGCACACACTCACTCACACAGACACACTCTATATGGGGCAATTTGGAGAATTCAATTGACTTGATCCATGGTTTTGGACTGTGGGAGGAAACCGGAAAACCCGGAGGAAATCCATGCGGACACGGGGAGAACATGGAAACTTCACCCAGTTTGAGATTCGAACTGGGAATCCCTAGCGCTGAGAGGAGAACATGCTAACCACTAAGCCACCGTGCCGCCCCGTTTCTTAAGCTAATCTATTAATTTATTTTGCGATTAAAATTATTTTAGGGCAATACATTTTCTCATGAGGCTACCTGAGAAATGGTTTTAGAAGGCCAGCCTATACTCATCACCCAATCTTATATACTGTATAGCGAAACGGATCTGTAAGTTTTATTATACAAAGATTTATCCAGATGCATTTTTATTATGCCCAGCATCCCGTGCCAATGAATAAAACTCTGGATAAATCTGATCTGCCAAAAAAAATAATTTATTTATGCGGCAGCGTAAATCTTAGCTTGGTACTTAACACTGAACTGCAGTTTGTCACTATATTTTATTTTCTGAGTTTGTAAATTAGCCGGTAACTTCACCTCCCATTTTTTGCGTTGACTGTCGGCCAGCGTATTTTGCGTGCAACTTGGTAAAATGACGACGGATTTTGTATTCTTTGAAAAAGGCAACCATTTCTTATCATAGCAGACATACAGATATTAATCGGACGCCCGTAAAAAAAATATTTCGTTGTCCACTCTTTATTAAACATTCGACAATTAAAAAAAAGAGCTGAAATGGCAATGCAAAGAAATAATGTAGAATGTAAAACACCTGTGGGCACAGAAGCTCAGTGGTTAGGGCATTGGGCTATCAATCTGAAGGTTGGCGGTTCAAATCCCAGCTCCACTGAAGTTACCAATGTGGGTCCTTGAGCAAGACCCTTAACCCTCATTGCTCCAGGGATGTTGTGATGAACCCTGTGCTCACCTTGTAAGTCACTTTGGATAAAAGCGTCTGCTAAATGACCAAATGTAAATGTAATGTAAACACCTCACTGGTGGAGTGCGCCATCTATTGGGGAAATGCAGACTTAGCAGGGAAAAGAAACTCAAGTAAGGTCTAATGAAAAAATATTTCATCCATCCATCCATTATCTTCCGCTTTATCCTCTGCTAGGGTTGCGGGAGGGGGGGGTTCCCCATGCCCATCCAGGGGAGAACGTTTCGGGCGCTGGGCAGATACACCCAGGACAGGGTGCCAATCTATCATTGGACACACACCCACTCACACAAACACACTCTATATGGGGCAATCTGGAGAATTCACTTGACTTGATCCATGTTTTTGGACTGTGGGAGGAAACCGGAGAACCCGGAGGAAACCCACGCGGACATGGGGAGAACATGGAAACTCCACCCAGATTGGGATACGAACCGGGAATCCCTAGTGCTGAGAGGAGAACATGCTAATCACTAAGCCACCGTGCCGCCCCAAAATATTTTATTACTAGAAATATTTTAATAAAAATTTAAAGTTTGGCGGGCCTGGTCATTTGCCCACCCCTGATGTAAAGGATCAGAGAGCATATCTGTGTTCCTGATCCATACAATGACGTTCTTACAGCTCTGTGAGGTGGGATGAGGTCTTTGTTATTTAAATAACACCCCTGTATTAATTTTTTATTATGTTGGCTTAATCATGAGCATCATCGGTACCTTACACACAAATATTTATAATTTTGATACAACACAATCATTCGACTATGAAACTATTATATTGGAATTTCAGTGTAATTAAATTAATTTGATGTTAATAGATTCCATGTGCATTTATGGACCTAAAGTCATGATTGTGAAACTAGCAATAATTTCTGTTTGTCTTTGGCGCCATCTGGTGTTTGAATTGTAGAGTTGCAGTTATACCATCATACGAGGTCATTAAGCAGACCCTATAATACAAAGCGATATACAAATGTATATTGTTGTAAATATACAAATTTATGTAAGGGGTCAGGATACAGGGTCATGATGCAGTCTCCTGGCGTGGTGAGGTTTAAGGGCCCTGCTGAAGGACCCACATTGGTAACTTCACCTTAAACCCTCCTATGTTTGGGGCCACACTGTTACTGGTCTGTGGAGTGAAGCGGAACCCTCTTGTGTCTGGCTCATTTCTCATGACCTGAGAAACATCAGTCATATTTAAAGCAAGTGCCTGTATGAAGCTTCATGATTCATATTTTGGACAAGCGTAGGCTTCAGACTTTGTAGAAACAGTTTGGGGAAGGCCATTTTTTGCTCCAGGGTTTATTAATAGTTTGAAGATGAAAAACTCTGACACACATGGAACCCTGACATCATACACCTTTGGGAAGATGTTATTGTTCACCTCTATGTTGCTGTGCCTGGACCCTGAGCGGGTTCATAATGCCCAGCCCTACCCAGCCTGGAGGTCATTGCCAAATCACGTTAGCTCAGCAGTGCTGCCAGAAGTATTAAAGATGCATCACACCCCAGCAATCACCTGTTTGACCTGTTACCATCTGGCCGACGGTACAGGTCACACAAAACCAGAACAAATAGGCTAAGGGACAGCTTTTACCCAAGAGCCATCACTATGCTGAACAATAGAAAATAATAATCTAGCTACCAAACAGTTAGAGGTCACTAAGAGCAAAATAAATGTGTGCAATATGTTGTAGTGAGAATTGTGCAATATGTGTATTTCATATTGTTTGTATATATTATGCCCTATATTTTTATTTTATTTTATTCATTCATCCATCCATTATCTTCCGCTTTATCCTCTATTAGGGTCACGTGGGTGGGGGGGTTCCCCATGCCCATCCAGGGGAGAACGTTTTGGGCCCTGGGCAGATACACCCAGGACAGGACGCCAATCTATCACTGGGCACACACTCACTCACATAGACACACTCTATATGGGGCAATTTGGAGAACTCAATTGACTTGATCCATGTTTTTGGACTGTGGGAGGAAACCGGAGAACCCAGAGGAAACCTATGCAGACACAGGGAGAACATGAAAACTCCACCCAGATGGGGATTCGAATCGGGAATCCCTAGTGCTGAGAGGAGAACATGCTAAACACTAAACCACCGTGCCGCCCCATTTCATTTTATTTTTACTTAAATTTATTCATACATAGTATTATTGGTTTTTATTTTGCTCATGTTGCTTTCTTACTAGCACCTTTGGAGTTGCACCCAAATTTAATTCATTCATTCATTATCTTCCGCTTTATCCTATATTAGGGTCGCTGGGGGGGGGTTCCCCATGCCCATCCAGGGGAGAACGTTTCGAAAGCTGGGCAGATAGACCCAAGACAGTGCACCAATCTATCACTGGACACACTCACTCAGACAAACACACTCTATATGGGGCAATTTGGAGAATTCAGTTGACCTTGATCCATATTTTTGGACTGTGGGAGGAAACCGGAGAACCCGGAGGAAACCCACGCGGACACGAGGAGAAGATGGAAATTCCACCCAGATGGGGATTCGAACCGGCAATCCCTAGTGCTGAGAGGAGAACATGCCAACCACTAAACCACCGTGCCGCCCCAAATTTCATTGTAATGAAAATTATAATGACAAAGGCGATTCTGATTCTAATGTTTACATTATGTTTTTAAGGCTTTTCTTTGTGTACACTGTTGTAATCATATAAATAATGTCTTTTAATGTTTTGTTTTTTGTCAGTGAGACGGATCAGAGTGCTAACGGGAATCAGAACAGTTCCTACAGCCAGCCCTAAAGCTGGAGCACTGGAGCAGCAGAACGAACTCAGCCATTCCTCCCCCCATTCCTCAGTCTGCTTAGTTCTGCTTCATCAAAGACAAACACAGAGTAAACACAGAGCAGAGACTGAGGTCAGTGAGAGGAAATCGGACGCTGCTCCAACATACTCTCTTCCTCCGGCCTGCTCTTCCGAACACGTGCGGTTCTCCAGAAGCAGGTGGAACATCCCTAACCCACAGAGCAGTACCGTCTTTCTGCAGGACCGTGGCTTCGGCTCCGACTCGCCGGGTTTGAATCCCTCAGGGAAACCTGTCCACTGCTGATCTCTTGATTGGCTGCAGGGTTTCTGCCATCAGACCTTGTACTGTGTGATCATCATCATCACCATCAATACCCTGATCGAATGCTTTGCCACCTGTGATTTTGTTGCCTGTTAGTTCCTCCCACAGAACTTGGGGGTTTTACAGCGCCACACTCTGGACATGTGTGCTTTAATCTAATTTTCATTTACAATCACATTTTAAATAGAAGTATTAGATAATTGAAATATGTCCTGTTTCTAATTTCCTTTCACTGCACTGCAGTTTAACCCAATAACGATCTGAACTGTGCCGTGGGGTCTGTAAGAGACCGCATACAGCCATCTGGTCATTATTGCTAAAGAAAGGGGTTCAGATTAATCCTTAACAGGTTATTTCTAATGAATGACCAGGTCACTTTTGACTCTTCTGTTCGTTACATGTCTGTTAATCCAGGGACTCGAGAACCGGACACGAAATATTGATTTGAAATGATTTTATTTCTAAAATGGATGTGGTTGCTTCTGCAGTGCTGCAGTTAAAGCATAGTGTTTAAGTTGTTTACATTCACTGTATCTGATACAATGAAGTGAATCTAAAAACAATGACCAGTGGGTGTATTTTATTTTGAATAAACAAATGTGTTAATTATACATTAAAATCAATGCTGTCAATAACAGAATATTGTGGTTATTTAACACTTTACACTCTGCTGCAGAAAATGTAATTAGACAGTTTTATAAATGGGTAGTTCCGCTGCTCAAATCTGATTGGCTGAGCACTTCACATTCGTATCAGTGACACAATGTGACATTACACAATGTGTTTTCTCATTTGTTAATGGCTTTGAATAAAATCGTCTGCTAAATGATTAAATGTCAGTGTAATACAATGCCTTATTTTCCTGATGTTTTTTTTCCAGAAATTGTTTGCTGTAATTTGGCCACTAGATGGCAGTTTTTGTTAGCGAAACCTGAATCCTGTTACTCAGCAATCAGTGTTAACTTTAAAAACCGACTAGATTACATCGAGAAAGAACAGATTTTTAACCCTTTTGCTTTAAAGAAAAACATTTATGAATCAAACCTTGTTTTTATTATTCCCAGTTCTATATCAGCTTCATCGGTTTGTCTGGTAAATAGTTTTTAAATGTTATTTCACCCACTTCCCGTTATCTGATTAAGCTGAAACTTTGCACAATTGTTCATTGTCGATGACAACATATAATTCAATTAAATTGGATTTGAATTAAATTTACCAATTAATTAACCAGTTGTAATTCATTAATTTGGGTTTTTTATGGGGGCAGCACGGTGGCTTAGTGGTTAGCATGTTGTCCTCTCAGCGCTGGAGATTCCCGGTTCCAATCCCAATCTGGGTGGATTTTCCATATTCTCCCCGTGTCCGTGTGGGTTTCCTCCGGGTTCTCCGATTTCCTTCCACAGTACAAAAACATGGATCAAGGTCAATTGAATTCTCCAAATTGCCCCATATAGAGTGTGTGTGTGAGTGAGTGTGAGCACAGTGATAGATTGCCCCCCTGTCGTGGGTGTATCTGCCCAGTGCCCGAAACGTTCTCCCCTGGATGGGCACTGGGAACCCCCCCCCCCCCCCCCCCCCCCCCCCCCCCCCCCCCCCCCCCCCCCCCCCCCCCCCCCCCCCCCCCCCCCCCCCCCCCCCCCCCCCCCCTCCCCCCCCCCCCCCCCCCCCCCCCCCCCCCCCCCCCCCCCCCCCCCGCGACGATAGTTTAGATTAAGCTGAACATAATAGATGGATGGATGGATATTTTCTATGGATAAATTGCCCATTTCTACAAAATGTTATACGTCACAAACATAATTAATTTAGGATAAAATAATTTTAACACAATATAGGGGTGCTTGTTTTTCTTATTATACTGTGTTTGTAAGCATTTTATTAAATCAATAAGACACTCGAGGTTATGTATAATTGTGAATAAATCATGGGAAAGAGGTGGAACTGTACCCTGCAGCCTAATAACACGGCGTTCCCGTGATTTATTCACAATAATGCCACGCTGTCTTTTACCTTATTGCTTTATTAAATATTCAGATGTTTTTTCAGATCATGAATAAATGATTGTATTAGCTGTGAGATTAAGAAGCAGCTCTTTACCCATCGTCAAGGACATGTTGGATGCTATTGGATCAGGATGTTGGTGCTATTGTTTGTTATTCGTAAAACTGCACCTCAATCAATACACCTCAATCTATCATTAATAAACGATACCCTTATTGTTTGTATTTCAAAAACAATTCTAATTTTTAGAAAAACCTGGCTAATTATAGGAGTTAATATCGAACGAAGTGGGAAACGTGAAGGGCTTTTGCGTTTGTTGTGAGGCGCGGTCTGCCGGGGTGATGACGTCAGACGCCGCGCTCCCCCTAGCGGCGGCGGTCGGTGGCTGCGGCGGCGGCGAGCGGCGAGGACGGCCGAGCGCGGAGCGCGGAGCACGGAGCGCGCAGACGAGGACGCACCGGCGGAGACGCCATGACCATTTTCAGCCCGTTTCGCAAGAAAGGCGCCTGTGAGGTCGCCGGGCGGCACCCATGACGCCCCCCGGGGCCGCAGAGGGGCGCAACGAGGCGCGCGAGGATGTACTGGCGCGTGGGCCTGCCGTGGAGTCGCTCGTGCCTCCCCGACCTCGGGCGCAACCACAGCCTCCTGCCGCTCGGCCTCTGTAGCGCCGCCGACGAGCAGCGGCTCGCGTTTTATGGCTACGTGGTCGCCTACCCGCTGCAGGACTACGGCGGGATCATGGCGGCGCTGGGCTCGGACTCCTGGTGGAGGAAGACGTTGTACATCACCGGGGGAGCGCTGCTCGCCGCCGCTGCCTATTTACTGCACGAGCTGCTCGTCGTCAGGTACGAACCCTTCACCAACGCACCCACCCTGCGCTTCATACCCTTCATCATCCTCATCCTCCTCATCATCAGTCATATGTGTGCACTACCTTTCTGCTGTTTAATTAGAATAAACTGCATCATGCTCAAGATCTGTTTCATTTAATTCCTCTGTTTATTTTATTCTCTCGTCCATAGCTGAGAATCAGAATATATCTTATGTATATGTAGATATCTATAGAATATTTGTTTATTATTATTATTATTTTTAATTGCCTCCGTTATTTGTCTGTACAGACAATTAGAATTGATCGTGTATATATAGATTTCCAATTCTATTTACATATATTTATAATTTCTTTCTAAGGTCTAAATACCCTTCTCACATTTCTTCTAATATATACTATATATATAATATATATCTGATGCTGAGAATGTGGATTTCCACATTGTGGGACAAATAAAGCTTTATTAAAGCAAATAAAGAATTGATCGTGTACATATAGATTTCCAATTCTATTTATATATATTTATAATTTCTTTCTAATGTCTAAATATCTTTCTCACATTTCTTCTAATACATCTGATGCTGAGATTGTGGATTTCCACATTGTGGGACAAATAAAGCTCTCTCTTCTCTTCTCTTATTTGATCTGATCTTAAATATCTTCAGCTTTTTTTAAAATAACTGCTGCTGAGAATGTGAATGTCCCCATTGTGGGATGAATATCTATCTTATTTGATCTTCTCATCATCCCTACCGCGGTCATCAGGGCTGTTCGGCGGTGCAGTGTGTGTGTGTTTGTTGTTGTGAGGACCTCCAGGCTGAGCGTGGCTGCGTAATTGCGCAAGAGCGCTCTCAGAGATGGAGATGGAGATGGAGGCGTGAGGGATGCCATGTTTGGGTTGTTGGCTTATAACCGGCGTTTTGGAGACGCGCTTACAGATGTTGCGCCGAATCGGAACGCTGACTGTGCAGATGGATCTGTTTGTTAGGTTTCCCCGCATCCGGTTTCCCCTTCAGACGCAGTAGTTTGGCTCCTGTGCGCGTGCGTGCGTGTGCGTTTGCGCGTGTGCGCGTGCGCGTGTACCCCCCTGAAGAAGATGTCCTCTGTTGTTGTGTACGGATGACCTTTTCTCGACCTTTCAGACACACCGTCGACACCTTCATCACATCCGGCTCCGTTCAAGGGCTATTTTATTTGATTTGATTTGATTTGATTTGAATTGTGTACTGAAACGGGTTTGTCCTTTTAGTCCGTGTCCTTCATCCAATAAACACGATCTCTCGGTCTCTAACATCTCCTGGTTTACACTTCAGCTCTTTGGTTTAGATTTTTTTTTATTTATTATATAAATTAGATTTTTTTTATTTATTTATTATATTATTCTTTATAGAGACCAGGGGTGTTTTTAGGGTTTAGAAACATCAGGGGCTTTAGCCCAGATCCCTTATTCCCCCCTCTGTCCCCATCAGTGTATTTATCCAAACTGTTGTTACATTCATTTTGTTTGATCATTAATTAGTTAAATTGAATAAAATTAAATAAAATATGAAATATGGCAGCGGCACGGTGGCTTAGTGGTTAGCACGTTCGCCTCTCAACACTAGGGATTCCAGGTTCGAATCCCCATCTGGGTGGAGTTTCCATGTTCTCCCTGTGTCCGCGTGGGTTTCCTCCGGGTTCTCCGGTTTCCTCCCACAGTCCAAAAACATGGATTAAGATCAATTGAATTCTCCAAATTGCCCCATATAGAGTGTGTCTGTGTGAGTGAGTGTGTGCCCAGCGATGGATTGGCGCCCTGTCCTCTGTCTTTCTGCCCAGCGCCCGAGACGTTCTCCCCTGGATGGGCACGGGGAACCCCCCGCGACCCTGATAGAGGATAAAGCGGAAGATAATGAATGAATGAAATATGGCGGCGGCACGGTGGCTTAGTGTTTAGCACGTTCGCCTCTCAACACTAGGGATTCCAGGTTCGAATCCCCATCTGGGTGGAGTTTCCATGTTCTCCCCGTGTCAGCGTGGGTTTCCTCCGGGTTCTCCGGTTTCCTCCCACAGTCCAAAAACATGGATCAAGGTCAATTGAATTCTCCAAATTGCCCCATATAGAGTGTGTCTGTGTGAGTGAGTGTGTGTCCAGTGATAGATTGCCGCCCTGTCCTGGGTCTATCTGCCCAGCGCCCGAGACGTTCTCCCCTGGATGGGCATGGGGAACCCCACCGCGACCCTAATGGAGGATAAAGCGGAAGATAATGGATGAATGAATGAAATATGGCTGTCAGCAGTGGAGCACATTCAGTTCTAACCTGAGCTTTGGCAGAAAAGCATGAATCCGTTTTAAAAATCGGTCGCAGATGAGAGTTTTAACAAGGTTTTGATTTGAAATACCGTAACGTTGTGACAGTTTGCGCCTTCGGAAAAAAATTTAAGTTTTATGAAAGCAGGGAAGCTGCTCTTTACAGCCAACATACAGTTATTACGGTAACTTTACTCCTGATACTCATTCATTCATTCATTATCTCCCGCTTTATCCTCTATTAGGGTCGCGGTGGGGTTCCCCATGCCCATCCAGGGGAAAACGTTTCGGGCGCTGTGCAGATTCACCCAGTACAGGATGCCAATCTATCGCTGGACACACACTCACTCACACAGACACACTCTATATGGGGCAATTTGGAGAACTCAATTGACTTGATCCATGTTTTTGGACTGTGGGAGGAAACCGGAGAACCCGGAGGAAACCCACGCGGACACGGGGAGAACATGGAAACTCCACCCAGATGGGGATTCGAACCGGGAATCCCTAGTGCTGAGAGGAGAAAATGCCAACCACTAAGCCACCGTGCCGCCATTACTCCCGATACTGGCAGAAAAAAAATCTGTCTCCCTCACATACACACACACACACACACACACACACACACACACACACACACACACACATACACACACACACAGAGCTTAGAAGCACAAACAGCTGACGGTGACTCCATTGTTCGGTCCCGCTGCTGGAGGAGAGGCGGCCAGAAAAAGCTGCTCTTATTTGATTCGGGGCTACAAACAAAACACCCGGGGCTATACTCCCCAAAGCCCAGGTCTAACGCTGCCCCTGATAAAGCCCCCAGAGAGTCCACCCTGCAGTCCTGCTCACAAATAAACTTATATTCCAATAAATCCTTTTATCGGTTTATTACCGCCCTCTGGGGGTCACTTGATGTTAGAAATTTGGTATTTCTTTTCTTTTGGTCCATACGTGATGTAAATATGACTGTTGGACTTTTCATTCATTCATTCATCATCTTCTACTTAATCCTTTACTAGGGTCGCGGGGGAAGGGGGTTGGAGTCCCCATGTCCATCCAGGGGAGAACATTTCGGGCGCTGGGCAGATACATCCAGGACAGGGTGCCAATCTATCGCTGGGCACACACTCACTCACACACACACGATCTATATGGGGCAAATTAGAGCATTCAATTTACCATGTTTTTGGACTGTGGGGGGGAAACCCATATGGCCACGGGGAGAACATGGGAACTCCACCCAAATTGGGATTCGAACTTGGATCCCCAGTGCTGAGAGGAGAACATGCCAACCACTAAGCCAGCGTGCTGTCTGACTTGTTGAGAGGAAATACAAAGATGTTGTTATAAATATCCCAGTCACACTTCTGGGGTCACTGACATATGATGCAACACAGGGGCGTCGTTAGACCTGGGCTTTTGGGGCTATAGCCCTGGATGATTTCTCAGTAGCCCTGGCCCAAATGAGAGCAGCTTTCTCTGGCCGCCTCTCCTCTAGCAGCGGGACCGAACGATGGAGTCACCGTCAGATGTTTGTGGTTTCAAACACCTGTGTGTGTGTGTGTGTGTGTGTGTGTGTGTGTGTGTGTGTGTGTGTGTGTGTGTGTGTGTGTGTGTGTGTGTGTGTGTGTGGGAGACAGATTGTTTTCGCCAGTATCGGGAGTAAAGTTAGCGTAATAACTGTATGTTGGCTGTAAAGCGCACCTTCTCAGCTTTCATAAAGCATCAGAATTTTTTCTGTAGGCGCAAATTGTCACAACGTTACGGTATTTAACGCAGAACCTCGTTAAAACTGTCTCATCTGCGACCGACTCGTAAAACAGATTCATGCTTTTCTGCCAAAGCTCAGGTTCATTTATTCAAAAGTTTTCAGCCAAAACCAATGTGCTCTCCACTGGTGACAGACATTCATTCATTCATTATCTCCCGCTTTATCCTCTATTAGGGTCGCGGTGGGGTTCCCCATGCCCATCCAGGGGAGAACGTCTCAGGCGCTGGGCAGATACACCCAGGACAGGGCGCCAATCCATCGCTGGGCACACACTCACTCACACAGACACACTCTATATGGGGCAATTTTGAGAATTTAATTGACTTGATCCATGTTTTTGGACTGTGGGAAGAAACCGGAGAACCCGGAGGAAACCCACGCAGACATGGGGAGAACATGGAAACTCCACCCAGATGGGGATTCGAACCGGGAATCCCTAGCGCTGAGAGGCGAACGTGCTAACCACTAAGCCACCGTGCCGCCGCTGACAGACATATTTCATGTTATTTAATTTTATCCAATATAACTAATAAATGATCAAACACAATGAATGTAACAACAATTTGAAAAATGGATAAATACTCTCATGAAAGTGAGGACAGAGGGGGAATAAGGGATCTGGGTTATATCCCCTGATGTTTCTAAACCCTAAAAAACGCCCCTGATGCAGCATATATGTTATAATAAGCTGTTATTAAAGCTCCTTTCTGTTTGTATGTTCGACTCATGTGCCGAAGTTGGTCCTGCCTTAGTGGAACTGTTTTCAGAACCACGGACAGCGGATAGAACGTTTTCAGAAGCACAGAGAACTTTAGAAAGCAGTGTATAAGAAAAGACTGCTACACTGACAGTAACCAGAGCAATAAGAAAAGGCCTATTAACAGAAACGATCCTCAAAACAAGGCAGCACGGTGGCTTAGTGTTTAGCATGTTCTCCTCTCAGCGCTGGGGATTCCCGGTTCGAATCCCAATCTGGGTGGAGTTTCCATGTTCTTCCCGTGTCCGCGTGGGTTTCCTCCGGGTTCTCCGGTTTCCTCCCACAGTCCAAAAACATGGATCAAGTCAATTGAGTTCTCCAAATTGCCCCATATAGAGTGTGTGTGTGAGTGAGTGTGTGCCCACCGATAGATTGGCGCCCTGTCCTGGGTGTATCTGCCCAGCGCCCAAAACGTTCTTCCCCTGGATGGGCATGGGGAACCCCCCCGCAACCCTAATAGAGGATAAAGCGGAAGATAATGGATGGATGGATGTTCTCCTCTCAGTGCTGGGGATCCAGGTTTGAATCCCAATTTGGGTGGAGTTTCCGTGTTCTTTCCGTGTCCATGTGGGTTTGCTCTGGGTTCTCCAGTTTTCTTCCCACAGTCCAAAAATATGAATTCAGGGTAAATTGAAGGCTCTAAATTGCCCCCTATAGTGTGTTGTGTGCAGTGATAGATTGGCGCCCTGTTTTGGGTGTAGCTGCCCAGCACCTGAAACGTTCTCCCCTGGGTGGGCATGGGGAACCCCGACCCTAGTAGAGGATTAAGCTGAAGAGAATGAATGAATGTGGCGCCAACAGTGCGCCAACAGGGCGCCAACAGTGAACTGCTCTGTTCAGGAGACATGGATCAAGTCAATGGAATTATCCAAATTGCCCCATATAGAGTGAGTGAGTGTGTGTCCTGGGTGTATCTGCTCAGCGTCTGAAACGTTCTCCCCTGGATGGGCATGGGGAACATCCCCCCCGCGACCCTAATAGAGGATAAAGCTGAAGATTATGGATGGATGGATCCTCAAAACAGAAGAGTAATAATGAAAAACAGTACAAACATAAACTACTGACACTGTTACCTGCGATAAATATGATTGCAGACGCCGTGATGAGGATGGAATAAACTCAGGATGACCCAATATTATTTGCTTAATGGTTTATTTTTTGGTGGTTACTTTGGTCCCACCACCATATCAGACCTTGTTCTACATCCTCACGTAATGGCAGAGGTGAACAGGACTTCAGAACGGTCTCTCCTGGATCTCTTGTCTTACCTCTGTGCTTTACAGAAAAGAACAGGAGCTGGATTCTACTGACACCATCATCCTTCACCAGTTCACCAGGCCCAAGAACGGAGTTCCCAGCTTGTCCCCTTTCTGCCTCAAGACGGAGACGTTTCTGCGCATGGCAGATCTGCCGTATCAGGTGACGCTCTCTGCTGGGTTCTATTTGAAGGTTCTGAAATGGAGACAGGAACTCCAGATTCTAACATAAAGTCTGATCATGACCCTCATGTCCCCTCTTTAGAACTACTTCGATGGGAAGCTGTCTCCACAGGGGAAGATGCCATGGATCGAGTACAATCAGGAGCAGGTGAGCGGCTCCGAGTTCATCATCGACTTCCTGGAGGAGAAGCTGGGGGTCAAGCTGAACGACAGTCTGAGTCCTGAGGAGCAGGCTGTGTCTCGTGCCATTACCAAGATGGTGGAGGACCACTTCTATTGGTGAGGCTCGACTCTAAACCATCTCACAAAGCATGACACATCAAATTAAAGGTCCAGACACACAGACAAACTCGATCAAACACTGATCAGGACATGAGACGATCAGAAGAGTTATATAAATAATATAATAAGCATGTTATGGTTCCTGATAAGTGAGCCGTGATGATGATGGAGATGAGGTGGGGGTTTGTAAAGGCTCTGTGTTTTGCAGGACCATCGTTTATTGTCAATGGGTCGATAATCTGGAGGAGACGCAGAACATGCTGGCGGTGACGGGACCACTGAGTGACACGCTGAAGTGGATTTTGGGCTACGTTAACGGCGGGATGGTGAAGAGAGAGATGTACGGCCATGGCATCGGGAGGTTCTCTAAACAAGAGATCTACAGTCTGATGGAGAAGGATATGCGCACACTGGCCACTTTGCTTGGTGAGTGTCTGAAGGGCAACATCTAAAGAACACGTTCAGAATCCCGATGTTCAGAACCACGTAGAGAGAAGAATGCTGTAGGAGCCAAAATAGAAAAGGCCCACTCTTTTCATTCACTCATTATCTTCCGCTTTAATCCTCTATTAGGGTCGCGTGAGGGGGTTCCCCATGCCCATCCATGGACACACACTCACTCACACAGACACACTCTATATGGGGCAATTTGGAGAACTCAGTTGACTTGATCCATGTTTTTGGACTGTGGGAGGAAACCGGAGAACCCGGAGGAAACCCACGCGGACACGGGGATAACATGGAAACTCCACCTAGATTGGGATTCGAACCGGAAATCCCTAGCGCTGAGAGGAGAACATGCCAACCACTAAGCCACCGTGCTGCCGCCACTCTTTTGTTTATTCATCCATCCATCCATCCATTATCTTCTGCTTTATCCTCTATTAGGGTTGCGTGGGGGGGGGTTCCCCATGCCCATCCAGGGAGAAGGTTTTGGGCGCTGGACAGATACACCAAGGACAGGATGCCAATCTATCACTAGACACACACCCTCTCACACACACAGACACACTCTATATGGGGCAATTTGGAGAACTCAATTGACTTGATCCATGTTTTTGGACTGTGGGAGGAAAGCTGAGAACCCGGAGGAAACCCACGCGAACACGAGGAGAACATGGAAACTCCACCCAGATTGGGATTCGAACCGGGAATCACCAGCGCTGAGAGGAGAACATGCTAACCACTAAGCCACCGTGCCGCCCCCACTCTTTTGTTTCTTCATAATTATTCATAATCAGTTATATTGTAGGGCGGCACGGTGGCTTAGTGTTTAGCACGTTCGCCTCTCAGCGCTGGTGATTCCTGGTTTGAATCCCCATCTGGGTGGAGTTTCCATGTTCTCCCCGTGTCCGCGTGGGTTTCCTCCGGGTTCTCCGGTTTCCTCCCACAGTCCAAAAACATGGATCAAGTTAATTGAGTTCTCTAAATTGCCCCATATAAAGTGTGTTTGAGTGTGTGAGTGTGTACCCAGCGATGGATTGGCGCCCTGTCCTGGGTGTATCTGCCCAGCGCCCGAGACGTTCTCCCCTGGATGGGCATGGGGAACCCCACCGCGACCCTAATAGAGGTTAAAGCGGGAGATAATGGATGAATGAATGAGTTATATTGTATAGATATGTTTTAGCGTTTTATACGTTGTGTTACAGACGGCAATAATAAGCGCATGGTCGCTTTAAGAGTGAGGAGCTGCGACTAGTTGGGGGGGCGGGGGAGGTCTGAGGCAGAGTTTAAGCGTTAATAGAACAGGTGGCCATACAGTTTTCTTACCTTGTTTGTGCTAATGTCGTGTATGACTATAATTTCATAAACATCTTACCTCAGGGGTGGCACGGTGGCTTAATGGTTGGCATGTTCTCCTCTCAGCCTTGGGATTCCCGGTTCGAATCGCCATCTGAGTGGAGTTTCCATGTTCTCCCCGTGTCCGCGTGGGTTTCCTCCGGGTTCTCCGGTTTCCTCCCACAGTCCAAAAACATGGATCAAGTCAATTGAGTTCTCCAAATTGCCCCATATAGAGTGTGTCTGTGTGAGTGAGTGTGTGCCCAGTGATAGATTGGCGCCCTGTCCTGGGTCTATCTGCCCTGCACCCGAAACGTTCTCCCCTGGATGGGCATGGGGAACCCCACCGCGACCCTAATAGAGGATAAAGCAGAAGATAATGGATGGATGGATCTTACCTCGGATTTTTAGTTTTAATTTTATTTGGTTTTATCGTGTGCAAGAAAGAGAAAATAAACATCATTACACAAACTTCTGTGGAGTTTTTCACACGACGAGGCGCAGAGACGCCTGCTATAGACGCCTGAACGGGTTTCAGCTCACACAAACACCATCGTGAAACAAATGGTTTCCTGGAACAGGACACACTATACAAATCAAAAATTCTATGTGTAACTATTTAATTTACTTTTAAATCTTTTACAGGTAAAAAAACCACAAAATATATATTTTAATGATAAATGAACATATCAGAGTGTGCCCAGCGATGGATTGGCGCCCTGTCCTGGGTCTATCTGCCCAGCGCCCGAGACGTTCTCCCCTGGATGGGCATGGGGAACCCCACCGCGACCCTAATAGAGGATAAAGCGGGAGATAATGAATGAATGAATGAACATATCAGAATGATTTTGGTTTTGATTACAGGGGATAAGAAATACATCATGGGATCCAGAGTCTCCACCGTGGACGCCACCGTGTTCGGACACCTTGCCCAGGCCATGTGGACGTTACCCGGCACATTGCCAGAGCAGCTGATTAAAGGTGAGTTCACAGATTTTTGTGTCAATTTAAAGACCTAGCACTTGATCTGTATGTTAATATTTTCATTGAGACAGTGTACAGCTCGACACATCGTCATCCTGTTCCCCAAAACTCCAGCTTGAGCCCAAAAACATGAATTCATTTGGAAATAGTGAATAAATAAAAATATCAAACACGCTACCAAAAATAAAAGCCTATCCAAGCACTCAGGACAAAAGGCATAAAAACCTTAATGAGACGATCTTTGAGAGATGTCTTTGTGAAAACATTATCCATCCATCCATTATCTTCCGCTTTATCCTCTATTAGGGTCCCCATGCCCATCCAGGGGAGAACTTTTCAGGCGCTGGGCAGATACACCCAGGACAGGATGCCAATCTATCACTGGACACACACTCACTCACACAAACACACTCTATATGGGGCAATTTGGAGAACTCAATTGACTTGATCCATGTTTTTGGACTGTGGGAGGAAACCGGAGAACCCGGACGAAACCCACGCGTACACGGGGAGAACATGGAAACTCCACCCAGATGGGGATTCGAACCGGGAACCCCCCCCCCCCCCCCCGACCCTAATAGAGGATAAAGCGGAAGATAATGGATGGATGGATGGATGGTATTTGTTCCAAAAAGACAGAATCACTGTCTTAGACAATAATCATAATATTAAAGTCTGTACCCGTCTCAGTGCAGACCCTCAGACATTTCCAACAATGCACTGCTGTCTGTCTGTATAGCACCGATTATAGAACCGAAAGCCATTCTGCGCAGTCCATAATGAGCAGGTGGTGGTGCTGTTGGGCGTGTCTAACCGGGCAGGTCATGTGATGTGTGCAGGTGAGTTCATCAATCTAGCCATGTACTGTGAGCGCATCCGGAGGAAATTCTGGCCCGAGTGGTTCGTGGACGTCGACGACTTTTACTATGACGGTTCCAGTGAGGAGCCTCCCTCCCCGTCGCAGCTGCCCGACCTGGGCCTGTTTTCCAACACTGACAGCTTAGCCGACGACGCCAGCTGCCTCTCGCAGTCCACCACCTCGCACTCGCTGGACAGCGACCACACCGGACACTCGCTCATCGACTCGGACATGGACGCCGAATTCTCAGAGGCCGAGCCAGTTAAGTGTTGAGGCCTTGTCATCTTCCATCTGTGTGTCCTTCAGCATGGTGGAGGTAAGGATTTTACTCCATCACAAGGACGGTCCTCGCGCGCACCCCGGAACCACGCGCTCTCAAAATGGGAGGCCGACTCTGTCTTCAGGATCTGTAAATCTGGTACTCTATAGAACTACCTAGAGGGGAAGGGATGAAACTTTAGACACACTACCCTGAAACGAGCGAGTGGAAGGCTGGACACTTCCGAGTCACTAACAAAAAGGAACTTAAATGTAGAGGAACCCGACGGGGCCGTAACCGAATCGCGTGCCACCACAGCTTCTCCTGCGTATAACTTAGAATTGTATACCATCATCCTGCCCGTTCCCTGATGAGTTCCACCTTTTTACCGAGCTCCACTATCCCGTCTGTACGGTGTAGTGCTGTGAACCAAGAACCATGAGTTCCTTGAGAGGGTGTCTTGAATGGCCTGATGCTGGAACCATCATCCTTCTCCATTCGAAGCCCTTGGTGGCTGAAGAACTCGGGGTACCTGTCCACACACCTCAGACCTTGCGTCGTCCTCTTTCCACGCTTTACTGTAAAACATCTGCTTTGTGTATTGTAATCTGCGCATGCGTTAGGTCTAGTTCTAGGAACTGAGAGAGTTCCTCCATGTGCCGTGTTCTGAATTCTCATGCCGTATGGCTCTAAGTTTGATCTCTATTAGACCCTGTGCAATGCAGCGGGCATGTGATCCCCCTCCTCACTGCGGCCGGTCCATCACACGCTCGTGTTTGTCGGACAGCGGACACCGGTGAATAGTCTGTCGGTGCCTCAGGTTGTGATTCTAGTGGCTCCGTCCCAGTTAAAGGTTTATTTTTGATATGGTTTCCCTCTTTAGCTTTAGCGATGCCTAGACGATCCAGCATATCATCACCGTCAGACCAAAAACCCGTATCTCCTCATGCCGTCAGGTTTCCTGCATCTGTCCTCAGCACTTTATATCATAAAGAAACCAATCAAAAAAATGAAAACCATTATCTCCTCCATCCCCATCCGCCGGTGGGCGTGTCCAAGTCGCGGGGATTCTGTCCTTGTACTGTTTGAGAAAGCGATGAACCTTCTTTCGCAGCCGTTTGTTAAGCCGTTTGCTTTCTCTGAACGCGCTGATGGTGTACCAGGCGGTTCATATGGGCGTCCTCCACCGACGTTCCACCAACATCGTTGATCCATATGATCCTGTATGTACTTTCAGTTTTAGCTAAATCATTTTGTTGCTCAATGTCCGACGGGTTTTTTGTCTGACGGCGGTGATATAGACTCGAGAATGTAGAACGATTCTAACCAATCAGATGCCAGATAATAATCAACAGGTTAGTCAATCTGCTGAGCTGCATCTGGATATTTGGATGTGGAAGCTTGAGATACGGGTTTGAGGACCTTCAGTTCCTGAAATTGTTCTTCTTGTGGTTTTTGGGGTTTCCTGCAACATTCAGCAGTAAAGCAGGATTTAACGTGTCAGCATATCAAACACACAGGACACAACAGAAAAGGTGTGTGTGTGTGTGAGTGTGATTGTGTGCACATGCGCATGCAGGGATGCCGCTTTGAATTTCGGTTACCTTAAAAGTCTTTATTCCAATCTTTATTTACTAGATTAATAGAAAAAATACTCCCAGCATTGGGGAAACAGTTTGGGGAAGGCCTGTTTCTGTTCAACCATGACAGCCCTAGTACAAGTTCAGAAAAATTACCAAAGGTTTTTAAATGTGCTGAAACATTTGTACAGATTACTGTTTATTTTTTCCTTATTGGCCATTATTTACGACATTTATAACATTCATCCATCCATTATCTTCCAATTTATTCTCTACTAGGGTCGTGGGGGGGGGGTCCATCTAGGGGAGAACATTTTGGGCGCTGGGCAGATACACCCAGGACAGGGCGCCACACTCACTCACTCACACACACACACACACACACACACACACACACACACACAAAACACACTCTATATGGGGCAATTTAGAACATTTAATTCACCTTGAGTCATTTTTTTGGACTGTGGGAGGAAACCGGAGAACTCGGAGGAAACCCACGTGGACACGGGGTCGAACCGGGAATCCCTAGCGTTGAGGAGAACATGCTAACCACTAAGCCAGCGTGCCGCCCTGTAACATTCATACATTACACATTAAGAATAAAACTAAAACCTGCATCAGTTCATTTATTAAAAACACTTTTTCTTCACAGATAAACAATTTATACGAATGTTGGAAAATTGCTTTTTAAACAGCTCAAGGACAGTCTCTCTCTCTCTCTCTCTCTCTCGCATTATAGAGATCACATTATAGAGTTCTTCAGCAGCCCAATGATGGACCTGGTTCACCTCTTGGTTACAATCCTCAATCAGCCAATAAAGTTTTATTAAAGATAAAAGGTTCTTTAAAGAACCATTTTAAAGCCCTTAGTTGAATCCCCTGAACAGAGCAGTTGACTGTTTATTCATTCATTCGTTCTCTTCAGCTTAATCCTCTACTATGGTCGGGGTTCCCCATGCCCACCCAGGGTAGAACGTTTCAGGTGCTGGGCAGCTACACCCAGGACAGGGCGCCAATCTATCACTTCACACAACACACTATAGGGGGCAATTTAGAGCCTTCAATTTATCTTGAATTCATATTTTTGGACTGTGGGAAGAAAACTGGAGAACCCAGAGCAAACCCACACGGACACGGAATGAACACGGAAACGGAAACTCCACCCAGATTGGGATTCAAACCTGGATCCCCAGCACTGAGAGGAGAACATCCATCCATCCATTATCTTTCGTTTTATCCTCTATGAGGGTCGCGGGGGGGGCTCTATGAGGGGAGAACGTCTCGGGCGCTGGGCAGATACACCCAGGACAAGACACCAATCTATCACTGGACACACACTCACTCACACAGACACTCTATATGGGGTAATTTGGAGAACTCAATTGGCCTTGATCCATGTTTTTGGACTGTGGGAGGAAACCGGAGAAGCCGGAGGAAACCCACGCGGACACGGGGAGGACATGGAAACTCCATCCAGATTGGAACTGGGAATCCCTAGCGCTGAAAGGAGAACATGCCAGCCACTAAGCCACCGTGCCGCCCTACTTGTTTCGTAAACATTTTTATTTATTTGTGTTTATTTTAGTTTTTGATTTAAATTGTATTATGTATGTGTTCTGTTTGTACTCAGCTTGACTGATTTATTGACTGGAACGAATTCTAAGAAGCAAAATGGTTTTCTATTGGTTAAAATCAGTAACTTCACTACAAGATGGCACTTAATTGGACACGCTGCTTCTACATGAGCTGCTCACTGGGTCTGTCATGGTGGGTTCTGTCTGTGTGCCCATCACGGCCACGTTTAACCTGAGTTTCATTCAGTTTAAATACAGCTCAGAACCTGACCCTCTTATTTATAGCATACCTGTGTGTGTGTGTGTGTGTGTGTGTGTGTGTGTATACATACATGTAGTATTGTGTTATTTGTAGATCTCTGAGGTGCTCCATAATGAGAGGCATTACGGTGTCGAGCAGACGCTCTCAGACAGCTGTGAGACGTTCGTATGAACACACACCTTCAGCCCGGTCACATCCACTGTGCCGCAGCCTTTACTTTAAATTAGTTTTAGATTTTCAGATGTCATTACTCGGCCACGCGTTCTGCTGACAACAAACTTAAAGGTTCTTCGGAGCAGAACAGGAGCCCTTTGATTGGCCGCCTCTCGGCTGATGTCTACGGTGAGGAGCATAAATCTAATTTCCCTTAATCGTAAAAACAAAGCCTTTATATAATATTTAGATTTCTATCTTTGTATTTTTTTTAAAACATTTTCTTTTAGATTTGCATTTCTTTTAGTTAATTGCTTGATGTTTCCATAATGTTCACTGTTCAAAAGAAATAGATTTCCATTGATCTTCTTAAGAAGTGACACCCTTTCACCACAGTGTGGCACCAAAACTCTCGGCTGATGTCTACGGTGAGGAGCACCATAAATCTAATTTCCCTTAATCGTAAAAACAAAGCCTTTATATAATATTTAGATTTCTATCTTTGTATTTTTTTAAAACATTTTCTTTTAGATTTGCATTTCTTTTAGTTAATTGCTTGATGTTTCCATAATGTTCACTGTTCAAAAGAAATAGATTTCCATTGATCTTCTTAAGAAGTGACACCCTTTCACCACAGTGTGGCACCAAAACTACCTTTTTACCCTTTAAGGTTCTTTGAGAATGCGGAACGGATTTAAAGCTGTTCCTGTGTTGTCATGATGAAGGTTTCTGGGATATTATCAGTGACTTAGATCACTTTAAAGCTGACACGTGTAGCTGGAATGGTTCCCTCAGAGGAACTTTAATCTACCGCTTGAGAACATATGTAACCTTCGGCCCTCAAAAAGGCCCAACAGGTAACCCCCGGGGTGGAGCTGCACTCTACTACACATCACCATGCACATTACAAGAGAATGTGGTATATTCAACCAATAGCAGGGGAGCTGGGGGCAAGCTGCCCCCCTGATAATAAGAGCAATTACATTTATATGCAATTTATTAAATCCATTTCACTTTAAATGCATTATTGTCCCTGTTGTTTCAGGTCAATTCTGTTGTTAGGAATTTATGGGACTCCAGAGGGCGCTGTTTCGCTTCTGCCAATGCATATCCTTGCCCAAGCATGCAGTCTATACAAAGCAACTGTCCCCTGATCAAATTCCACGTTTCCTTGATTTGTCTAAATAAAAAATGAGAATAAAACGTTCTGTAAGGAAAACCAACTGCTGCGCGTGTTAACGGACCGTCACTGTTTAATCACCGAATTAAAAAATAAGAATCCTAACGCTGTACAAACTTCATGACCGCTCAGAGGTTTTTAATCCACAATTATAAATACACTTTCACATGTAATTGTAGATACCTTTTTTTAAATACACAAATGTTCTGTATTTAAGAGTTTTCTAACATTTGCATTAGACAGGGGGCGGCACGGTGGCACGTCTGCCTCTCAGCACTAGGGATTCCCGGTTCGAATCCCCATCTGGGTGGAGTTTCCATGTTCTCCCCGTGTCCGCGTGGGTTTCCTCCGGGTTCTCCGGTTTCCTCCCACAATCCAAAAACTTGGATCAAGTCAATTGAGTTCTCCAAATTGCCCCATATAGAGTGTGTGTCCAGTGATAGATTGGCGCCCTGTCCTGGGTGTATCTCTCCTGGATGGGCATGGGGAACCAACCCTGCGACCCTAATATAGGATAGGATAAAGCATTAGGACAGGGCATCCTCACGTTTATAGAAAGAAGCCATTAGCTCTCTTTGGACAGCAGGGGGCAGTGCAGCAGAAGGAACGGACTGCTGTTTGTTTGCAGAAAACCATATTCAGTACAAACAGTGAAATGGAGGTTCCTGGAGCCGCAGGATTGGGTGTAACGTCATAGGTCTTCCACTCACCCATCAGTCACCCTTCGAACGTCATGACCCAACCAACATCCATGTTCCTGTGAGAACAGCTGCAAAGGTAAGAACAACCCGACCTTGCAGGAGGCAGCTGAGGGAGAACAACAGCAGGAACTCGGTATGCAGATGATGTTTAAACCTCCAACCTCCTTCACTCCTCCGTCCATCTCCTCCTGTTCATGTACATCTATATGATGGTCAGCCAGTTCCACAGGTTTCAGGTGGTTCTTCTGCAGATATCCGGGTCGAAACTTCTAGGGTGTTGTGGTCGAATGGGAAGAAGCATCATGTCCATGTATATCGATCACTGTAATATTTTCGAGGCAGATGTTCAGAGTGTATATTATTGGAGGTGGATGTGTGTATGATGAGTTCTCCTCATTAAATATAGCTGTGCTAATTTCACTGCTGTGTCCAGCTCCTTTCTGTACCCATGGGTTTTTGGATCGACCTCAACCTCAACGTTGGTGACCCTGTTACCCTGTTGATTGGTTCAACAGGTACACTACATGGACTAAATTATTAGGGCTTGTATTTTGAACAAATGTATGATTCCTCATACAGGAGAGGGGGCGGCACGGTGGCACGTCTGCCTCTCAGCGCTAGGGATTCCCGGTTCGAATCCCCATCTGGGTGGAGTTTCCATGTTCTCCCCGTGTCCGCGTGGGTTTCCTCCGGGTTCTCCATTTTCCTCCCACAGTCCAAAAACATGGATCAAGTCAATTGAATTCTCCAAATTACCCCATATAGAGTGTGTTTGTGTGAGTGAGTGTGTGTCCAGTGATGGATTGGCGCCCTGTCCTGGGTGCCCAGTGCCCGAAACGTTCTTCCCTGGATAGGCATGGGGAACCCCCCCCCCCCCCCCCCCCCCCGCGACCTTAATAGAGGATAAAGCGGAAGTTAATTGATGGATGGATGGATGATTCCTTTGTAGAAACAGTTTGGGGATGGCCCCTTCCTGTTCTACCATGACAAAGCTCCAGTGCACAAATGAAGGTCCATAAAGTCAGATAGTTGAGCAAGCTACTCTCATCTAACATCAGTAACCACTATTTCCAAAAACATACTTTATAATCCTGTAGAAACCCTTAAGGGTGATATGGTTGCTTAGTAATTGGCATGTTCTCCTCTCAGCACTAGGGATTCCTTTTTCGAATCCCAATCTGGGTGGAGTTTTCATGTTCTCCCCGTGTCCGTTTGGGTTTCCTACAGGTTCTCCGGTTTCCTCCCACAGTCCAAAAACATGGATTAAGGTCAATTGAGTTCTCCAAATTGCCCCATATAGAGTGTGAGTGTGTGAGTCACTGTGTGCCCAGTGATAGATTGGTACCCTGTCCTGGGTGTATCCCAGCGACGGAAATGTTCTCCCCTGAATGGGCATGGGGAACCCCCCCCCCCCCCCGCGACCCTGGTCGAGGATAGAGTGGAAGATAATGGATGGATGGACATTTCCTTAAGTTCTATACGCAAGTAGAGTTTAGAGGTACTGTAGAATCAAGCTCCACCTTCAGCAGCTGCATTTATATTTACATTTGGTTATTTGGCAGATGCTTTAATTCAAAGCGATGTACAAACATTCCAACATGATGGTTGGGGTCAGAACACAGGATTGATACAGCGCCCCCTGGAGCAATAAGGATTAAGGGTCTTGCTCAAAGATTCACATTGGTAATTTTAGAGGACTTGGGATTTGAACCCACAACCTTCAGCTTGATAGCCCAACACCCTAAGCACTGAGCTACCCCACCCTACAAAAGTAAAAATGGCATGGCGTCCTCTGGCGTTTGTTTGTGGTTTTGTTCTCATTTTGTGGTTTAATGTGAATATAAACGTGAAAAGACATTCAGGAACCAGAAACAAACTTTTGCCTATTTTAAAAATCACTGTCTCAGATTGAAAAAAATGCTGAGTCATTTCAATACTTTCATCTGTTTCTCCTAAATGACTGAATATATATATATATATATATATATATATTAACAAATTCATTAAAAGGACGTTGAAACTTCTATAAAAAAATAAATTAAAAAAACCACGAGGCAAGCAAATATCTTAAATGCATGCTGGCCACCGGATGGTGCGCATGCGCATTGAGCATTCTGTAGACAGTGCAGATTGCGAAATTTTAGACATTTTTTCTGCATTAAGATCGATAAAATTCCTGGATAATAAAACAAAGTTTTATTATTGTGCAAAGTATTGTGCAAAGTTTTCTATGTAATAAAACATTTATACTTTTAGTTGTTTATACTTTATATTGTACTGTCAATTGTTTATACTTTAACCCTCTGTAACATGAATAACGTGTTGTTATAAGATGTGCTGTAAAAAAAAGCCAGTTAAAAAATTCCCCATGCCCATCCAGGGGAGAACGTTTCGAGCGCTGGGCAGATACACCCAGGACAGGACACCAATCTATCATTGGGCACACACTCACTCACACACACTCTATATGGGGCAATTTAGAAAATTCAATTGGCCTTGATCCATGTATTTGGACTGTGAGGAAACCGGAGAACCAGGAGGAAACCCACATGGACACGGGGAGGACATGAAAACTCCACCCAGATTGGGATTCGAACCGGGAATCCCTAGCGCTGAGAGGAGAACGTGCTAACCACCAAGCCACCGTGCCAACCAACCCCTAAAATGAAGAGTTAAATTAATAAAATGTTATTTTTATTTGTAATGTACACACAGGAATAAATGAGTCATTAAAAACACATTTAAACCAGATGCTCTAAACTAAATGACATGGTGCATTCCCCCTTAAATCATCTCATATTATATCACCTAGGTAGAAAATGTGAACAGGTTCATTAACCATCTTATCATTTCTGTAAGATTTTCTTTTTATTTCTTTGACTTATCTGTAATTTTCACTGATGTAAGTTTTAATCCAGACAATAAGTTTCATAATTAAAAGTCTTAATCACAAACTCTCAATAGATTTACTGAACTGTTGAAACTGAATATAATGTTCATTCATTTTTATGATTATTATTTTTTTTATGATCATTACCTTTTAAAGTAAAAACAAATTATGGACTTGATATCAGTACATTTTAGTTAAACATACATTGTCTTTATTTGAGATATAAATTATGAGGGGGGCGGCACGGTGGTTTAGTGGTTAGCACGTTCACTTCTCAGCACTAGGGATTCCCGGTTTGAATCCCCATCTGGGTGGAGTTTCCATGTTCTCCCTGAGTCCTCCGGGTTCTCCGGTTTCCTCCCACAGTCCAAAAACATGGATCAAGGTCAATTGAGTTCTCCAAATTGCCCAATATAGAGTGTGTCTGTGTGAGTATGTGTCCAGTGATAGATTGGCGTCCTGTCCTGGGTGTATCTGCCCAGCGCCCGAAAATTTCACCCCTGCATGAGCATGGGGAACCCCCCCGCGACCCTAATAGAGGATAAAGCGGAAGATAATGGATGGATGGAAATCATGAGGATGAGGTTTATTAAAAAAAGTAATTGGGACATCAGAACGTTTTGCTGACTGTCAGGAGGACAGTACTCACAGCTGTAGGAGGTTCAAAGTGGTTTATCATCAGCAAACCAGCTTCTGGTCCTGTCACTGTTCAGACAACCAGATCCTGACGGAGCTTTCAAATGTCTGTCTGTTAAACTGTGGACAAACCCGTTTAAGAGTTTTAAGAAACTTATTTTTTAGTTTAAAGTTAACTTACATTTCTCATAGAAGAGGTTCTGCAAGACCAGTGCTGTTCTAGATAAACAACCAAAATAATATTTTGTTTAATAAGGTTAATTGTTCATTCATTCATTATCTCCCGCTTTATCCTCTATTAGGGT
Organism: Corydoras sp. C115; assembly: GCA_019802505.1. Taxonomy (NCBI): domain Eukaryota; kingdom Metazoa; phylum Chordata; class Actinopteri; order Siluriformes; family Callichthyidae; genus Corydoras; species Corydoras sp. C115. The sequence continues at coordinate 22,844 of JAFMOC010000227.1, read as the reverse complement.
CGCGGTGGGGTTCCCCATGCCCATCCAGGGGAGAACGTTTCGGGCGCTGGGCAGATACACCCAGGACAGGGCGCCAATCCATCGCTGGGCACACTCACTCACACAGACACACTCTATATGGGGCAATTTTGAGAATTCAATTGACTTGATCCATGTTTTTGGACTGTGGGAGGAAACCGGAGAACCTGGAGGAAACCCATGCAGACACGGGGAGAACATGGAAACTCCACCCAGATGGGGATTCGAACCGGGAATCCCTAGTGCTGAGAGGCGAACGTGCTAACCACTAAGCCACCGTGCCACCGGTTAATTATTCAATTATTCACTTATTCAATTTTCTATTCTGTCCTCAATAGTTGTTGTTTTTTAATGTTTTCAAACTTAAACTGTTTATACCATTATAAATGTATCTTTTTGGGTTCAGATGTTAAATACAAAACATTATTGAGTTCATGATTTCATCATCTGCATTAACTATGTATTTATTAGATGAAAAATGTCTTTCACCTTCATCTTACACAGATGCACAGTACCCACGTTTAGAAACTTGCTGACAGAAAACTTAGAATTTCACAGAACCCTCAATAACAAGATGACTTAATACCTGATGACTAAAATATATATAGTGTATACTTCATATACACTCAGTCCTCTATACTGTACACTCAGTCCTATATATTGTACGATCAGTCCTGTATACTGTACACTCAATTATGTATACTGTACACTCAATAATGTATACTGTAAATTTAATTATGTATACTTTACACTCAGTCCTTTATACTTTACACTCAGTCCTGTATACTGTAAATTTAATTATGTATACTTTACACTCAGTCCTATATACTGTACGCTCAGTCCTGTATACTTTACACTCAGTCCTATATACTGTACGCTCAGTCCTGTATACTTTACACTCAGTCCTGTATACTGTACACTCAGTCCTATATACTGTACGCTCAGTCCTGTATACTTTACACTCAGTCCTATATACTGTACGCTCAGTCCTGTATACTTTACACTCAGTCCTGTATACTTTACACTCAGTCCTATATACTGTACGCTCAGTCCTGTATACTTTACACTCAGTCCTGTATACTGTACACGCAGTCCTGTATACTGTACACTCAGTCCTGTATACTGTACGCTCAGTCCTGTATACTTTACACTCAGTCCTGTATACTGTACGCTCAGTCCTGTATACTTCACACTTTACCCTTAGTCCTGTATACTTTACACTCAGTCCTGTATACTTTACACTCAGTCCTGTATACTGTACGCTCAGTCCTGTATACTGTACGCTCAGTCCTGTATACTTTACACTCAGTCCTGTATACTTTACACTCAGTCCTGTATACTGTACACTCAGTCCTGTATACTGTACGCTCAGTCCTGTACACTTTACACTCAGTCCTGTATACTTTACACTCAGTCCTGTATACTTTACACTCAGTCCTGTATATTTTACACTCAGTCCTGTATACTTTACACTGTCCTGTATACTGTACGCTCAGTCCTGTATACTTTACACTCAGTCCTATATACTTTACACTCAGTCCTGTATACTGTACGCTCAGTCATGTATACTTTACACTCAGTCCTGTATACTTTACACTCAGTCCTGTATACTTTACACTCAGTCCTGTATACTGTACACTCAGTCCTATATACTGTACGCTCAGTCCTGTATACTTTACACTCAGTCCTATATACTGTACGCTCAGTCCTGTATACTTTACACTCAGTCCTGTATACTGTACACGCAGTCCTGTATACTGTACACTCAGTCCTGTATACTGTACGCTCAGTCCTGTATACTTTACACTCAGTCCTGTATACTGTACGCTCAGTCCTGTATACTTCACACTTTACCCTTAGTCCTGTATACTTTACACTCAGTCCTGTATACTTTACACTCAGTCCTGTATACTGTACGCTCAGTCCTGTATACTGTACGCTCAGTCCTGTATACTTTACACTCAGTCCTGTATACTTTACACTCAGTCCTGTATACTGTACGCTCAGTCCTGTATACTTTACACTCAGTCCTGTATACTGTACGCTCAGTCCTGTACACTTTACACTCAGTCCTGTATACTTTACACTCAGTCCTGTATACTTTACACTCAGTCCTGTATACTTTACACTCAGTCCTGTATATTTTACACTCAGTCCTGTATACTTTACACTGTCCTGTATACTGTACGCTCAGTCCTGTATACTTTACACTCAGTCCTGTATACTTTACACTCAGTCCTGTATACTGTACGCTCAGTCATGTATACTTTACACTCAGTCCTATATACTTTACACTAAGTCCTGTATATTTTACACTCAGTCCTATATACTTTACACTCAGTCCTGTATACTGTACGCTCAGTCCTGTACACTTTACACTCAGTCCTTTACACTGTACGCTCAGTCCTGTATAGTTTACACTCTGTCCTGTATACTTTACACTCAGTCCTATTTACTGTGCAGTACATTCAGTCCTGTATACTGTACACTCAATTATGTATACTGTACACTCAGTTATGTATTCTGTACGCTCAGTCTTGTATACATTATGCTTAGTCCTATATACTATATGCGTAGTCCTATATACATTAATCTCAGTCCTCTATACTTTACACTCAGTCCTGTATACTTCAGTCCTGTACACTTCACACTTAGTTGTGTATACATTACGCTCAGTCCTGTATACTTCACACTCGGTCCTGTATACTTTACACTCAGTCATTGTATACTTCACACTCGGTCCTGTATACATCACGCTCAGTCCTATATACTGTACACTCAGTCTTGTATACATTACACTCAGTCCTTTATACTGTATTCCCAGTACTGTATACATTACACTCAGTCCTGTATACTGTACATTGAGTGCTGTATACATTATGATCAGTCCTGTATACTTCAAACTCAGTCTTTTACACTTTACACACTTTCACAGCTGCACATCGTGCTGTGTTTGTGTTCTTTCGTTCTTCCTCCGGTTGCAGCATCACCTGTCGACTTGAATCTGCATGATCTGCTCAGTGCGCAATTTAAAGCTCGTGTTATCTGATTTATTAATGTAAAAATACATACGAACTAAATACACTCGCAATCATTTTAATATTATATCATGAACCGATTAAGGATATACTGCAGCTACAGCAAATAAATCCCATCAGAATCCTGTTGCTCTTCACCTGGAAGATGTAACCTCGTATGGTTTTGCTGGATTACAATGTATACTCTTTATATAACGTAATTTTAAATGGAAGCCAGTTGCTAAATATTGTTTTGTAAATTTAAATGTACATGCACCCATCGGGGCAAAAACGAAAATCTCCCCAAATCTCCTGTAAACTGCCTGCACCTGCAGAGATCTCAGATCACAACATCCATCACTGCTGGCAACATCACTGAAGATCATTGAGGCACAGACCAGCTATTATATCAAAGCAAATCTTCCTTTTAATGAGAAAAAACATTAAAAATTGTGCAATTTATCAGTCAAGTACACGTGTCCGATACCGAAACCACTGCTCGGTTTAATCAGGCGCTGTCGCTACATCCAAGTTGTGCTTTGGCGGTGCCAAGAAACGCGGACATGAACAAACAATATTCAGATAGAAAAAACAGAACGCAGCCGAGCTTTCAGCCACCTTTTATCAACGTCCCCCATCAGCCTCCATGTTCTGTGGGAATGGTGTCACATCTTCTCTTAAAAAAAAACAACAACATAAAGACAGGATTTTACTGCTGACGGCTAGAACGCAATCGGAATGAAAGAAACTGTATAAAAAAAAAACAAAGTATAAATACAGAAGACAAATAAACACGAATAGATTTACAGTGTCGTCCCAAAGACGCGTATAGAGCATTTCAATCACAGTAAAAAGTGGTCAACATTGTTATTATTATTTATTATTATTATTATTAATTTGTATTATATTAAATATTTATTATATAAATAAATAGGTTTATGTTTATAATGATATATCCGTATCCGTTTAAATACGCTTTATATTGTTCCTATTTATAATTATTATTTATTATTATTATTATTTAATTCTTTTTATTATTATTACTATTACTATTATTATTATTATTATTATTATTATTATTATTATTATTATTTAGTAGTAGTGGTAGGACGGCAATTCGTGTACACTAGTTAATCTGTAAACATGTTTCTCAGATTTGTACTCTCAGGGAAATGAATCACCTTTGAGCAAAACGCTATGAATGAAATATTGCTCGATATCGTGTTATTGTCCAAACCATTGGAATAACCTAAAACGTATTTTTAAAACGTCGCAAATGAAACCGTGCGCTGCTGATTTGAACTGTTGAATTTTGCGGACACACACACACGTAACGACGTTGACTGGGTTTTGTGCAGCAGCCACGTCGTTCTGTCGCTGTTTAATTCCGCTTTGCTGGGATTCTCGGTTTTGCGCACCAGCGGTGAGAATTCGTGACTTGCATGAAAGTGCGCTACTTTGCGTGTGCAGTGTTTGAAAACAGCCTTTAGCAGCCTTTGTTATCGTCAGCACTGAACCCAGAAAGCCAAAGCTCCACTGCACAGAAGAGGTAGAGGGAAGGGTGTCTCCTATCTTCACATTGTCAATCATAATAATAATAATAATAATAATAATAATAATAATAATAATAATAAAATGAATAATACATTATTTTAATAATAATAATAATAATAATAATAATAATAATAATCATCATCCCCAGAACTAAGGATAAACGCCGAACACCGCATCATTGCGTGTTTGTGGCCCTTATGGAAAAATGGCGTATTCAAAGCCTTTTTTTCCCTCTGATCTCGGTTTCAGTCGGATGTGACTTGCTTTCGTAGATCCTCAGGGTTTTTATTTTAAGCTTAAGACAAGCTGTCTGGTTGCCAACCCCACGCAGGTTTAGTTTCCGTCAAGCCCGGGCAGCTTTTACGCGGTGTCGCACGTCCCGTCGCCCGCCCTTGTCCGCATTGTTTGGGCAACAATAAGCAACACCTATGCGGCATCACGTAGGCTTCCCGGCGGCTGGGTCCGTCGTTGACGGCTCGCTGTGACGGGCACAAAGCCCGGGCCGGGGCTGTGCAGTCGGTGGCAGACAGAGCACGAACCAACCCCCCAGATCACGGTCCGGGTGTCCGGTCGCCACGGTGCGGCGGCGAATCCCCGTACGCGTCCTTGCTGTCGCCGAGTGGGGCACTCTGGGGAGTCATGCGCTTCTCCTTCTGCCGCCTGTTGCAAAACCAGACCCGCACGACCTCCTTGTCCAGCTGCAGGCTGTCCGCCAGTGCGTTGATCTCGGCCGCGCCGGGTTTAGGACACTTTAGGAAATGGCTCTCCAGCGCGCCTTTGACGCCGACCTCGATGGACGTGCGCTTTTTCCTCTTCCTGCCCTGCGCGGCGATCTTGTCGAGACTCGTGGGGCTGCCCGACGTGGAGTCGGCCTCCTCCAGCCACTTGTTCAGCAGCGGCTTCAGCTTGCACATGTTCTTGAAGCTCAGCTGCAGCGCCTCGAACCTGCAGATGGTGGTCTGCGAGAAGACGTTGCCGTAGAGCGTGCCGAGCGCCAGCCCCACGTCGGCCTGCGTGAAGCCCAGCTTGATCCGCCGCTGCTTGAACTGCTTGGCGAAGTGCTCCAGGTCGTCGGACGTGGGCACGTCGTCGTCCGACTGCTCGTGCTGCCCCGGGCGGAGGCCGGCCGCATGGCCGCCGTGCTCGCTCAGCCGCGGGCTCGGCTCGTCTTCGTGCGCGTCGCTCAGCGCGCCCGAATGGTGCTGCATGCCCGGCTCGCCTGCGTAGCCCGGCGGGGAGTAGATCAGACTGGGTCCGTTCGAGCCGCTCATGCTGGCCATGTGCGCCGCCGCGCTCGCTCTCCAGTGGTGGTCCTGATGATGCGCGCCCTCGTGGACCAAATGAGTCGACCGGGACTGCGGCGGCGGCTGCGCCTGTGCCTGCGCCTGCGCCTGCAGACTCGGCGAGTGCCGGAGCTCCTCGGCGTCCCCGTGCAGCGCGGGCTTGATGTCCTGCTCGGACCACGGGGAGCCCTCGCCGCCGCCGCCGCCGCCGCCGTGCGACAGCGCCGCCAGCCACTGGTGTGCGTGGCCGAGCGGGTTGGCGGCGCTCTGCAGGGTCGTGTAGTCGCCGTGCAGCAGACTCGGCGCGTCCCTGTACGCTGGCGCCTGCTGCATGCTGCCCGCTTCGGACGCGCTCGACGTCAGCAGGCGGTAGTGGTTGGACGCCGCGGTCGCCATCGCCTCCAGCAGAGCGAGGAGAGAGAGACGGTGAGGGGCTGACGGAGGGGCAATTTGCTCGCGTCGACGCTTTTCACACTTACTTTTTTTGTGCCACAGGCGGCTCCCCAGCGCCGAGAGAAAGAGCGCGGCTCCCGTGCTCGCCTCGCTCGGCCGCTGATTGGTCAGAGGCGGCTGATGGACGCGGGTGCTCCCCGTGCCGCGGCGCTCATTGGTCACGGCGGATTCCGGAGAGCGTTGCTTTGCTGGCAAATGCCTCCTGAAGTTTTGCGCACCGACCCAAGAATACCCAAGGTGATGAAGAGACTCTGAAATGAAACCAGTTTCGTTTCCTCGAGATGTTATTTAAAACATCCATCCCATCCATCCATTATCTTCCGCTTTATCCTCTATTAGGGTCGCGGGGGGCGGGGCGGGGGGGGGGGGGCGTCACCATGCCCATCCAGGGGAGAACGTTTCGGGCGCTGGGAAGATACACCCAGGACAGGGCGCCAATCTATCACTGGGCACACACACACACACACACACACACACACACACACACACACACAAACATATATATATATATATATATATATATATATATATATATATATGGGGCAATTTGGAGAATTCCATTGACCTTGATCCAAGTTTTTGGAATGTAGGAGGAAACCGGGGAACCCGGAGGAAACCCACGCGGACACGGGGAGAACATGGAAACTCCACCCAGATTGGGATTCGAACCGGGAAACCCTAGCATTGAGAGGAGAACATGCCAACCACTAAGCCGAACATGCCAACCACTAAACCATTTCACCGCGTCACCATGCCCATCCAGGGGAGAACGTTTTGGGTGCTGGGCAGATACACCAAGGACAGGGCGCCAATCGATCACTGGGCACACACACACACACACACACACACACACACACACAAACATATATATATATATATATATATATGGGGCAATTTGAAGAATTCCATTGACCTTGATCCAAGTTTTTGGAATGTAGGAGGAAACCGGGGAACCCGGAAGAAACCCACGCGGACACAGGGAGAACATGGAAACTCCACCCAGATTGGGATTCAAACCGGGAAACCCTAGCATTGAGAGGAGAACATGCCAACCACTAAGCTACCGTTTCACCGCGTCACCATGCCCATCCAGGGGAGAACGTTTTGGGCGCTGGGCAGATACACCAAGGACAGGGCGCCAATCGACCACTGGGCACACACACACACACACACACACACACACACAACTCCAGCCAGATTGGGATTCGAACCAGGAATCCCTAGTGCTGAGAGGAGAACATGCCAACCACTAAGCCACCGTGCCGCCATTAATACTATTCGAACCATTCAAATGATTTGAATTCAATTCTTCTTCTTCTTCTTCTTCTTCTTCTTTTTATTATTATTATTCATTCATCTCTTATACTAGGGTCGTGAGGGGAGGTCCCATGCATATCTATATTTAGGGCACTGGGCAGATACACCCAGGACAGGGCACCAATCTATGGCTGCACACTCACACACACACACACACACACACACACACACACACTATATGGGGCAATGTGGAGAATTCAATTGCCTTGATCCATGTGTTTGGACTGTGGGAGGAAACCAGCGAACCCCACGTGGAAACCCACGTGGAAACCCACGTGGACACAGGGAGAACATGGAAACTCCACACAGATGGGGATTCTAACCGGGAATCCCTAACGCCGAGAGGAGAACATGTTAAACACTAAGCCACCCTGTTGCCCTATTATTATTATTATTATTATTATTATTATTATTATTGTTATTATTATTCATTTTCATTCATTATCTCCCGCTTTATCCTCTATTAGGGTCGCGGTGGGGTTCCCCATGCTCATTCAGGGGAGAACGTCTCGGGCGCTGGGCAGATAGGCCCAGGACAGATCGCCAATCCATCGCTGGGCACACACTCACCCACACAGACACACTCTATATGGGGCAATTTTGAGAATTCAATTGCCTTGATCCATGTGTTTGGACTGTGGGAGGAAACCGGCGAACCCGGAGGAAACCCACGTGGACGCAGGGAGAACATGGAAACTCCACACAGATGGGGATTCTAACCGGGAATCCCTAACGCTGAGAGGAGAACATGTTAAACACTAAGCCACCCTGTTGCCCTATTATTATTATTATTATTATTATTATTATTATTATTATTATTATTATTATTATTATTACCTGGATGGGCATGGGGAACCTCCCCCCGACCCCAGTAGAGGATAAAGCGGAAGATAATGGATGGATTATTATTATTATTGTTGTTGTGATTAGTAGTAGTAGTAGTATTTTTTTATTAGTATTGTTGTTGTTATTATTATTATTCCCACACTCGTTTGTCTACAAACTCCGTCTCCGGTCATCCAGTCACGGTGCACAGAGACATAGTTGTGGAGCCTGTTCGCGTTGCTATGGCGAGACGTGAATGAAAACAACGCCGCCCACGTCACATCTGCTCGAACTGCTCCTCTGTGCGCAATGGGTCCATTTAAAAGCGGCACAATAGTTGAGAAAGCGACGGGCAGCGCGGCACAGGGGCGAGGAGAGGTGAATGTGCTCCTGTCCGAGGAGTCTGGCTTTTGTCAACGTCCTCGGCGGGACGCGAACCTCCTCCGTGTCCTCCAGTTTATTCATCCAGAGCTGAAGTGAAGCAACATTCCCAACCTCATCTCGAATTCTGAACACAAACCTGACGAACATGCTTCCCTGCCTCATCTGCACTGCGCCACCACTGTAAACTTCACATTACAAATCATTATTATTTCTATTATATACAGCTTATTATCTATGATTGAGTTGCAAATCGTCAAAATGTATTGAACTGTTTAAAAAAAAAACATCCATCCATCCATTATCATTCGCTTTATCTTCTACTGGGGTCTTGGAGGGGAGGGGGGGGTTCCCCATGCCCATCCAGGGGAGGGGCAGATACACCCAGGACAGGACGACAATCTGTCACTGGGCAGACACTCACTCACACACACACACACACACACACACACACACACACACACTCTATGTGGGGCAATTTGGACAATTCAATTGACCTTGATCCATGTTTTTGGACTGCGGAAGGAAAACCGGAGAAACCCGGAGGAAACCGGAGAAACCCGGAGGAAACCCACGTGGACACGGTGAGAACATGGAAACCCCATCCAGATTGGGATTCGAACCGGGAATCTCCAGCGCTGAGAGGAGAACATGCTAAACACTAAGCCTACAGAAATCACTATAATAAAATGGCAGAATAATTCAGAGTCAAATAAAAGTATTAATACAGTTATGTTAAAACCTCTAACATCTTGATTAACAACTATCAATTAAAAAAAACGATAGACGATAAACTTTTAGAGGTAATTTAGTTTTACAGTGTACACCAGTTTTTGTTTAGATAAAAACTTAAACTTTAGTTTTAACTTTAGTTAAAAAATTCAGGTTTGTTATCCATTCATTATTCATTCATTCATTATCTTCCACTTTATCCTCTATTAGGGTCGTGGTGGGGTTCCCCATGCCCTTCCAGGGGAGAACGTTTCGGGCGCTGGGCAGACACACCCAGGACAGTGCGCCAACCTATCGCTGGGCACACACTCACACAGACACGCACACAGACACACTCTATATGGGGTAATTTGGAGAACTCAATTGACTTGATCCATGTTTTTGGACTGTGGGAGGAAACCAGAGAACCCAGAGGAAACCCACGCGGACACGGGGAGAACATGAAAACTCGAACCAGGAATCCCCAGCTCTGAGAGGCGAACGTGCTAAACACTAAGCCACTGTGCTGCTATCCATTCATTATCTTCCACTTTATCCTCTATTAGGGTCGCGGGGGGGGGGGGGGTTCCCAATGCCCATCCAGGGGAGAACCTTTCGGGTGATGGGCAGATACACCCAGGACAGGGCGCCAATCTATCACTGGGCACACACTCACTCACTCACACACTCTATATGGGGCAATTTGGAGTATTTAATTTACCTTGATCCAAGTTTTTGGACTTTGGGTTTAAACCGGAGTGTGGCATGGTGGCTTGGTGTTTAGCATGTTCTCCTCTCAGCACTAAGGATTCCCAGTTCGAATCCCAATCTGGGTGGAGTTTCCATGTTCTCCCCGTGTCCACGTGGGTTTCCTCCGGGTTCTCCGGTTTCCTCCCACAGTCCAAAAACATGGATCAATGTCAATTGAGTTCTCCAAATTGCCCCATATAGAGTGTGTTTGTGTGAGTGAGTGTGTGTCCAGTGATAGATTGACGTCCTGTCCTGGGTGTATCTGCCCAGCGCCCGAAACGTTCTCCCCTGGATGGGCATGGGGAACCCCCCCCCCCCCCCCCGCCCCGCGACCCTAATAGATAATGAATACTTCAAATGTTGGTAAAATTCTGCTGGAGTTGTTAACACTCACAGAGTCTGAACTTAAAGAGATGCACATTGCTGTCTGTAAGAGAAAACCAAAAGTTTGTAACCATTAGTTTAATCCAAGTATTCCAATGTATTTAGAACACATATTCCATCCATCCATTATCTTCCGCTTTATCCTATATTTGGGTCGCGGGGGGGTTCCCCATGTCCATCCAGGGGAGAACGTTTTGAGCGCTGGGCAGATACACCCAGGACAGGACGCCAATCCATCGCTGGGCACACACTCACTCACATACACACTCCTATATGGGGCAATTTGGAGAAATCAATTGACTTGATCCATGTTTTTGGACTGTGGGAGGAAACCGGAGAACCCGGAGGAAACCCACACGGACACGGGGAGAACATGGAAACTCCACCCAGATGGGGATACGACCCAGGAATCCCTAGTGCTGAGAGGAGAACATGCGAACCACTAAGCCACCGTGCTGCCCTGGTGAAGTTTATTCCTCTTAAATGAACCGGAAGCTGAACAACACGCGCAACGCACCAAAGCCGTCGGAACATTTGTCGCAATTGGACTGTAATTGTTCTAATTACAAGCTGCCGACGCTCAGGACAGTCGTGTCGGGCTCGACATCTCAGACATTACCTTAATGGAGTAATATGTAAACTGTGACTCGTTCAATTACATGACTTAATAACGTAGAAACGACGCGCGTCCTGTCATTAGGACGCGCAATTCATTCAGCCTGATTATTTAGGCCTCAATCTCAGCTACCTCTGCTGCTGCTGCTGCTGCTGCTTAAAGGTAGACCACAAATTAGCAGTAAGGTACTTCAGCCTTGAATTAACAGTAATTAAATCGACCCCATGCCGCAGCGATTCAATTTCTTTCGCCCTAATTGTGTAAAGAGGTTTGTCGGCTGTCCAACCCCCCCCACCCCAAAAAAAAATAATAATAATGGGATGTTAGAAAACATGGCCACGCACTCACGTGGAGCAGGATTGTTTTCGAATGAGCCTCATTAAAAAGAATAAAAAAAATGAAGAAAAAAAAAACCTGGAACCTTAAAAACTTCACCCTTCATTAGTTCTGTAACTAAACTACAGCATCTCGTCGTTTAAATGATGGTTTATAATATTTTATAACCGAACGCAACGCTCCGAAGGTTTCCAGATTCATTAAAATTAAAGCCCAGATTCATTAAAATTAAAATTAAAAATTTTCTATTTAAAATTATTAATTTAAATTCATTTAAAACAAAAAAAACGTAATTAAAAAAATTATTTCCTAAATCCTGCTCCTGATGTCATCATTGAACGGATTTGTGACACGGCGGCACGGTGGCTTAGTGTTTAGCATGTTCTCCTCTCAGCACTAGGGATTTCCGGTTCGAATCCCAATCTGGGTGGAGTTTCAATGTTCTCCCCGTGTCCGCATGGGTTTCCTCCGGGTTCTCCGGTTTCCTCCCACAGTCCAAAAACATGGATCAAGGTCAATTGAATTCTCCAAATTGCCCCATATAGAGTGTGAGTGTGTGAGTGAGTGTATGTGAGTGTGTGTCCAGTGATAGATTGGTGCCCTGTCCTGGCTGTATCTGTCCAGAGCCAGGAACATTCTCCCCTGGATGGGCCCCGAGACCCTAATAGAGGATAAAGCGGAAGATAATGGATGGATGGATTTGTGACGCATAAACAATAACAATTTTTTAAAAACAATTAAACATATATATATTTTTACATATAATTGAGAATAGTGTTCCCAGCAATAGATTGGTGCCCTGCCCTGTCATGGGTGTATCTGCCCAGTGCTCAAAACGTTCTCCCCAGGATGCACATGAGGAACCCCTGTCATTATTTCTGCCATAATAATAATAATAATAATAATAATAATAATAGAGGGGAGCACAGTGGCTTAGTGGTTGGCACGTTCGCCTCTTAGCACTAGGGATTCCCGGTTCGAATCCCCATCTGGGTGGAGTTTCAATGTTCTCCCCGTGTCTGCGTGGGTTTCGTCCCACAGTACAAAAACATGGATCGAGTCAATTGAGTTCTCCAAATTGCCCCATATAGTGTGTGTATGCGTGCGTGACTGTGTGAGTATGTGCCCAGCGATGGATTGGTGCCCTGTCCTGGGTGTATCTGCCCAGCGCCCGAAATGTTCTCCCCTGGCATGGGGAACCCCACCACAACCCTAATAGAGGATAAAGCAGAAGATAATGAATGAATGAATGAATGAATAATAATAATAATAATAATAATAATAATAATAACAACATATAAATCTCAAAATGTTATTATCGCCTGAATAATAAATTCTGATGGTTTAGTGTCATGCTGCTTTGATTGCATTTCCATATCAAATGGATGGAGCACAACGGTCTTCTTTTTATACAAAAAGTAAAATGATATTGTAGACTGGGATTTGTTTTCCTGTTTTAAAAGTTTTGTATATTCCATTTTTGGAGTTAAACATCTGATGTTGCTGCATTCTCTGGCACCGCCGTTTGAGTGACTCTGATGGTTCTCTAGGATGAGGCTGGGTGTTTGGCAGCATTATTTTTACGTGTTGGTTTATAGGGAATGACTGCAGCCAGTTTCAGGGCCTCCCACCACTCCGAACAGATTTGGTGAGGTGGGCCGTGTTGTGGATATGAGTGGGGTTGGGTTAGCCGGACCCACTGTCCTGTATTCACATGCAATTAGGCAGCACAAAGGCCTTGTTAAATGTGTAATCCAGGGACTCCCTTTTCCTTTGATAGTGTTGGCCAGCTGTAGGGGAATGGCCATTATCCTCCTTATAAAAGACCTTCAGCTTAGTTCAGTGCAAACTGGTTCCCACTGAGTACATCAACATGGGGGTCTTTCTCCCTCTCTCTCTCTCTCTCTCTCTCTTTCTCGCTCGCTCTCTCTTTTACACACATTGCACCCCTTAAACATGCTGCACATTAGAAGCACCAGCATGCATGATGTCTCGGACTAAAAGACTAGTTTCTTTACTATATTTCTGATTTGCAAAATCGATCTGATGCTCCCAATCAAATAATTTAATATTATAATAATAAGCCAATTTAACCATATGTGAAATAATATATTTTATTTCTTTATAATAATCCTTTTATTGTCTTAATCTGTATTCCATCCATTATCTTCAGCTCTATAGGGTCGCCAGGGAGGGGGCTTCCCATCCAGGAGAGAACGTCTCGGGCGCTGGGCAGATACACCCAGGACAATCTATCACTGGGCACACACGCACTCACACACAAATACCCTATATGGAAAAATTTGCAGCATTTAATTGATTTGATTCGTTATCCATTCATTATTCATTCATTCATTATCTTCAGCTTTATCCTCTATTAGGGTCACGGTGGGGTTCCCCATGCCCATCAAGGGGAGAATGTTTCAGGCGCTGGGCAGACACACCCAGGACAGTGCGCCAACCTATCGCTGGGCACACACTCACACAGACACGCACACATACACACACTATATGGGGCAATTTGGAGAACTCAATTGACTTGATCCATGTTTTTGGACTGTGGGAGGAAACCGGAGAACCCGGAGGAAACCCACGAAGACATGGGGAGAACATGGAAACTCCACCCAGATTGGGATTTGAACCGGGAATCCCCAGCGCTGAGAGTAGAACATGCCAACCACTAAGCCACCGTGCCGCCAAATCTGTATTACAATACTCTTTAAAAAGTGTGTTATTTTATTTTACGGAGTTAATTTGGTTTTATATTTTATAAACATAAGGTTCAGTAATTATACCTCTACGCTGTCCTCAAATCTGAACGTCTTGCTATTTTGACTTTTTGATATAATGAGAATCTGACGCCAGGTTTTCACTTTTATGTCCATAAAGTTAAGGTCTTATATCTGGAGATATGGTTTTTGCGTGACAACGAGGATATATAGTACAACAACCTTTTTTTTGTCAATTAGAGGCACGTTGGCTTAGTGGTTGGCATGTTCTCCTCTCAGCGCTAGGGATTGCTGGCTCGAATCCCCATCTGGGTGGAGTTTCCATGTTCTCCCCGTGTCCACGTGGGTTTCATCCGGGTTCTCTGGTTTCCTCCCACAGTCCAAAAACATGGATCAAGGTCAATTGAATTCTCCAAATTGCCCCATATAGAGTGTGTTTGTGCGAGAGAGTGTGTGTCCAGTGATAGATTGGTGCCCTGTCCAGGGGGTATCTGCCCAGCGCCCAATACCTTCTCCCTGGATGGGCATGGGGACCCCCCCCCCACGCGACCCTAATAAAGGATAAAGCGGAAGATAATGGATGGATGGATGGATGGAGGGTTCAGTAATTATACCTCAGTCAAATACGCTGTCCTCAAATCTGAATGTCTTGCCATTTTGACTTTTTGATAAAAGATTAAAATAAAATCTGACGCCCTGTTTTCACTTTTATTTTTATAAAGTTAAGGTCTTATATCTGGAGATATGGTTTTTGCGTGACAACGAGGATATATGATACAACAAATAACTTTTTTTGTCAATTAGAAGTATATGATCTGTATTGTACCTCACTTTAAATGAAAAGGGTACAAACTGGATGCAATACCGCTGTTATCCACTTGGAGCAGAGTCATGCTCCACCTCCAGCTTTTTGCTGGGTAATGAGCTAATTACCAATCACCAGTGGAACACTGATACAGAGAGAGGCAAACTTGACCTTATAAAGGGTAAAGATAGGTGTGTGTGTGTGTGTGTGTGTGTGTGTGTGTGTGTGTGTGTGTGTGTGTGTGTGTGTGTGTGTGTGTGTGTGTGTGTGTGAAAGAGAGAGAGAGAAAGAGAGAGTGAGTGAGTGAGTGAGTGAATGAATTCGTGTAGAAAATAATGCTAAGGCATTGCTAAGGCGGCATGGTGGCTTTGTGGTTAGCATGTTCTCCTCTAAGTCCTAGGGATTCCCGGTTCGAATCCCAATCTGGGTGGAGTTTCCATGTTCTCTCCATGTCCACGTGGGTTTCTTACTGGTTCTCCGGTTTCCTCCCACAGTCCAAAAACATGGTTTAAGGTCAATTGAATTCTTCAAATTGCGCCATATAGAGTGTGTGTGTCTGTGTGAGTGAGTGTCCAGTGATAGATTGGTGTTCTGTCCTGGGTGTATCTGCCCAGCGCCCGAAACGTTCTCCTCTGGATGGGCATGGATGAGACATTTTTCCAGTGGACAATGTCAGGTCCATAAACACCGAGATGGGTGAGTTCTGCGTCTGTTTCGCTCCATTTACTTTCTTGGTCCGTCCGTCCGTCTGCCTGTCTCTTGCAGACTGATGTGTCCATTCCGTCTGTTTTCTCTTTGACTATTCAACTTATTCTTTGATTTTTTGTTTCATGATTGTTAAAATATAAAAGATGAACATTTCATTCATTTTACATGAAACATAAATATGTAATGATTATTAATTTAGACGTTTACAGAGGGAAAACAAGGTAACAGTAAAATTCCCAACTACCCCCTTCCCCCCCTCTTCCCCCCATCCGTCCATCCATTATCTTCCACTTTATCCTATATTAGGGTGGTGGGGGGGTTCCCCATGCCCATCCAGGGGAGAACATCTCGGGCGCTGGGCAGATACACCCAGGACAGGACGCCAGTCTATCACTGGACACACACTCACTCACACATACACTCTCTAAGGGGCAATTTGGAGAATTCAATTGACTTGATCCATGTTTTTGGACTGTGGGAGGAAAGCGGTGAACCCGGAGGAAACACATGTGGACACAGGGAGAACATGGAAACTCCACCCAGATTGGGATTCCAATTGGAAATCCCCAGCGCTGAGAGGAGAACGTGCCAACCACTAAGCCACCGTGCCGCCTGCTAAAACTATAATGATGATTATTATTATAATAATTATTATTATTATTTAGAAACGCAGAACTGAAGGTGTATAGCGGTCCTTAAAACAAGAGCAGAACTAAAGAATCTCCGCTGGTGGCTTCGTGTCACAGTTAGAACTCTGCATGTGTAGTTTAACGACTGAGTGCGTTTACAGCTCGGGTCATGAAGCTGTAGAAGATAATGAGCAGAAGGAACAGCTTGGCTTTTATATTCTATTTGAGCTCTATTAAAGACTTACACACTCATAAAGAGGACAACGAGTGTTGCTCCATTGAAAGAGAAGGCGTGGACCGGCGTCTCTCGCTATAACTGCTGACTCTATAAGATGAGATATAAATCCTCTTTAAAAACAGGGGCCTGGAACAAGTGCCCAGGTCTGAATATACGCTTATAATTAAATATAATAATGTAGCTAACAAAACATTTGAATCTCTTCTTTGTAGGAACACAAACAAGAACATCTTCATTTATCCATCCATTATCTTCCGCTTTATCCCCTACTAGGGTCAGGGGAGAAAGTTTCAGGCGCTGGGCAGATACACCCAGGACAGGACACCAATCTATCACTGGGCACACACTCACTCACACTCTATATGGGGCAATTTGGAGAATTCAGTTGACCTTGATCCATGTTTTTGGACTGTGGGAGGAAACCGGAGAACCCGGAGGAAACCCACGCGGACACGGGGAGAACATGGAAACTCCACCCAGATGGGGATTCGAACCGAGAATCCCTCCTCTCAGCGGGAAGCGCTGAGAGGAGAACATAATAATCACTAAGCCACCGTGCTGCCCCAAACAAGAACATCTTGAGGTTCTTTAATATGAAGTTGGGCCTTTGTGTTACTTGGAAGTGTTTGCCGTGTGGTATATCACTGTGTGTTTATTCTCTAGGTATAAGTGTCCTCATAGTTTTGTTGTTTATGTTAAGGTATGAATCAATCAGAATGTATAAGAACACATGAAGATGCTTTAAAATGATTTTTTATTAAACAAGCTATATAAATGTAATTCCGTCTATCAATCCATCCAATACTTTCTCGGATCGCTTTTAACCTCTAATTTAATTTAATTTGATATTTTATTTCTGTTTCTGCTTTTTAATTTTGCTTTTCTTATTGTATAACTGTGTTAATGTTTAATATGTCTTTAATATGCCGCCCTTAATTTATCCATAGAAACCTTTTTTATTAATTAAATAATGAATTGGGTTTCCTCCGGGTTCTCCGGTTTCCTCCCACAGTCCAAAAACACGGATCAAGTCAATTGAGTTCTCCAAATTGCCCCATATAGAGTGTGTGTGTGTGTGTGTGAGTGAGTGTGTGCCCAGTGATAGATTGGTGTCCTGTCCTGGGTGTATCTGTCCAGCGCCCAAAACATTCTCCCCCCCCCACGACCCTAATAGAGGATAAAGCTGAAGATAATGGATGGATGGACGTCTTGTGTGTTTTAATGATGTAATGCTTTATTTGTTTTTGTAAAGTTTTTGTAAAAATTTTTTTTGACTTTGAGGTCCCTAAAAGCACTATTTAAATAAAATGTATTATTATTATTATTATTATTATTATTCTTACATTCTGCTTAATCCCCTACTAGTGTTGGGGAGGGGGGGGGGGGCCTCATCCCGGGAACGTTTCGGGAGCTGGGCAGATACACCAAGAAAAACCGCCCCCCTGTCTATTGCTGGGCACACACTCGCACACATACACAGTCTATATGGGGCAATTTGGAGAACTCAATTGACTTGATCCATGTTTTTGGACTGTGGGAGGAAACCGGAGGAAACCCACGCGGACACGGGGAGAACATGGATTCGAACGGGGAGAATATCGGGATTCGAACCTGGATCCTCAGCTCTAAGAGGCAGACGTGTTTACCACTACGCCACTGTCTCGCCCAAGTATATCCATAGGGTCACGTGGGGGGGGGGTTCTCAATGCCCATCCAGGGGAGAACTTTTCGGGTGCTGGGCAGATACACCCAGGACAGGGTGCCAATCTATCACTGGACACACACTCACTCACACAGACAGACTCTATATGGGGCAATTTGGAGAATTCAATGGACCTTGATCCATGTTTTTGGACTGTGGGAGGAAACCGGAGAACCCGGAGGAAACCCACGCGGACACGGGGAGAACATGGAAACCCAGATTGGGATTCGAACCGGGAATCCCTAGTGCTGAGAGGAGAACATGCTAATCACTAATCCACCGTGCCGCCCCCTCCCCCATGTACAGTTCATTTATATTAATTAAATGGTTATTCTGGGCTGTTTCTTCTTCACCTGAAGACCAGCTCGTCCTGAAGTCCAGACCCTGGCGATGTGTTCGGCCCACCGCAGGCTTCGTGGCACATCGTCTACTCATCTGGGTAACGAGGAAGCTTTCAGCTACTTAATAGGCTGTCTGAATATATTCACGGCATTTCGGCCCGAAAGTCTTAAGCTGATCGATACAGATTGGGCCCGGCTGCGATTAGACTCGGAGTAAATCTGGACAAATCGATGTGTCCAGTTAGACTACGAGTTAAAGCCGAAGTAAATCAGTCCAAATCAATATGAATGGTTGAACGCCGGGTTATAACGGCGGCACCTCGGCCGGGTTCGGCGCTAATGGGCATGGCGCACTTGCTAAAAGCCCAGCTGAATTGGTCGCTCGTGGACGCTTGGGTTAACTGAGAGTCCCGGTGCCGCAGTGTGGTATTGATATTTACGATATATTACGTCTTCTAACACCGAGGCACAAATATCGTTTAGAAAATTCCATGTGTCAGTTTGGGGAAGGCCCATTCCTGTTTCATCATGTGACCTATATAAAGGTCTCAATTAAACCTTAATTCCATCCATCCATTATCTTCCGCTCTACTAGGGTCGCGGGGGGGGGGTTCCCCATGCCCATCCAGGGGAGAACGTTTCGGGTGCTGGGCAGATACACCCAGGACAGGACGCCAATCTATCACCGGACACACACTCACTCACACACACACACACACTCTATATGGGGCAATTTGGAGAAATCAATTGACCTTGATCCATGTGGGGAGGAAACCCACGCGGACACGGGGAGAACATGGAAACTCCACCCAGATTGGGATTCTAACCGGGAATCTCTAGCACGGAGAGGAGAACATGCTAACCACTAAGCCACCGTGCCACCCCAAACCTTAATTTGTTTAGTAATCCCATCCATCCGTTATCTTCTGCTTTATCCTCTATTAGGGTCGTGGTGGGGTTCCCCATGCCCATCCAGGGGAGAACGTTTCAGGCGCTGGGCAGATACACTCAGGACAGGACGCCAATCTATCACTGGACACACACTCACTCACACAGACACACACACACACTCACACACACACTCTGTATGGGGCAATTTGGAGAATTCAATTCATATTGATCCATGTTTTTGGATCGTGGGAGAACACTGGAGAACCCGGAGGAAACCCACGCGGACACGGGGAGAACATGGAAACTCCACCCAGATTGGGATTCGAACCGGGAATCTCTAGCACGGAGAGGAGAACATGCTAACCACTAAGCCACCGTGCCACCCCAAACCTTAATTTGTTTAGTAATCCCATCCATCCGTTATCTTCTGCTTTATCCTCTATTAGGGTCATGGTGGGGTTCCCCATGCCCATCCAGGGGAGAACGTTTCAGGCGCTGGGCAGATACACTCAGGACAGGACGCCAATCTATCACTGGACACACACTCACTCACACAGACACACACACACACTCACACACACACTCTGTATGGGGCAATTTGGAGAATTCAATTCATATTGATCCATGTTTTTGGATCGTGGGAGAACACTGGAGAACCCGGAGGAAACCCACGCGGACACGGGGAGAACATGGAAACTCCACCCAGATTGGGATTCGAACCGGGAATCTCTAGCACGGAGAGGAGAACATGGGAATCACTAAGCCACCGTGCAGCCCCAAACCTTAATTTGTTGAGTAATTAAATCGTAAAATCTAAAAGTGTTTAGCATGTTCTCCTCTGAGTTCGAATCCCCATCTGGGTGGAGTTTCCATGTTCTCCCCGTGTCCGCGTGGGTTTCCTTCAGGTTCTCCAATTTCCTCCCACAGTCCAAATACATGGATCAAGGTCAATTGAGTTCTCCAAATTGCCCCATATAAAGTGTGTGTGTGTGAGTGTGTGTCCAGTGATAGATTGTCGTCCTGTCCTGGGTGTATCTGCCCAGCGCCCGAAACGTTCTCCCCTGGATGGGCATGGGGAACCCCCCAACCCTAGTAGAGGGTAAAGCAGAAGATAATGGATGGATGGATGTTTTTTGCACAGTATGTGTTCTTCATCCTCTCAGTGTTCACAGGATGCTGCAGTCAGGATGAGGGTGGGTGGACGTTTTGATTGGTGGAACATTCTCCATCCAGGTGTGCTATGAAAAGGTTTCACATGTTTGCATGTTCTTCCTGTGTCTGTGTGGGCTTCTGCAGGGTTTTGGATTCTTCTCGACTTTTAAAGACATGCTGATGGGAGATATTGGAGACACCACATTGTCCCGGTCACTTCAGTGCAAACGGCAGCTGCTGCCGTCCAGATGTTGAGCATTAAAACAACCGACCATTAAGTCGCCAGGCCTTTAACTTTACCGCACTGTACTGGTTATGCTGCGATGGACGAGTTTTAATTTGCTGTACTGACAATTTCAGTAGGATTAAAGCTCGGAATGTCTCTGATGTCCCCTCTGATCATTAGCCTGAAATAACCAGGCGGGAGGACAGCAGCTCGACGGGGGTCTGAACAGCACCAATACACCAATGATCTTCTGCGCGGCTTTCTTTCTCCCTCGCACCCTCTTTGTCTCGGGTTTGCACCTCCACCCTCTTTGTTGGACCAACAAACCCTGCGAGTCCCCCATCTTTCTCTCTGTTAAGATCCACTCAAGCCTCACTAAAGCTTTCACCTCGTTTAGGTCACTTTCCCAAGAGCCCTTTTCCCCTGTCCCCTGGAGAAAAAAGACGAGAAGTGCTTTAAGACAGGACGCCATCTGTCCCCCATCATAAAGGACCATGAGCTGGAGTGTGTGTGTGTGTGTGTATGTGTGTGTGTGTGTGCTGGTAGATTATTTGGTAGCACGAGCAGACTATAGTTGCGTGTGTAGCGTTGTGTTGTTGGTGGGCGTGTCTCTGTTTGTTTATTCGTGAGTTTGGGATTTGAGATCTGTGAGATTAGCGAGCCCCCTCTGGTTGGCAATTCCCGACAAAGCTGCACCTTGCAGCTGCGACCTGCATGACCCTGTGGTACCATGGCAACCATGGGCCCCCCAACCGGCCCTTGGAGTGTGTGTGTGTGTGTGTGTGTGGGTGTGTGTGTGTGTTTGTGTGTGTGTGTGAGCCTGAGAAAAGACCAACCGAAGCTCAAAGAACCATTCAGTCAATCGTCACTCTGCAGATAATTCAGACCTTCGTGTCTCTGTTCAGAAGGAATAATAACGCCATTAGGGTGGTGGATGTTTCCAGTGCCGCAGTGATCCTGACATGGTGGTGCAGTCGGGTTAATGTGTGTTGTGCTGGTACCCATAGGTCAGACACAGCAGTGCTGCCGGAGGTGGATTCATCTAATAGAGTGTACGGAAGAACAGGAAGACAGTGAGATGGAGAGACAGTGAGATGGAGAGACAGTGAGATGGAGAGACAGTGAGACAGGGAGATAGAAGGATGGATGTACTGGAAGACGGAGAGATGGAAACAGAGAGACAGGGAGACGGGAAGATGTAGAGACACGGAGTCCGAGAGAAAGAAACAGGGAGAGACAGGAAAACGAAGACAGAAAGACAGAGAGCGAGAGCGAGAGAGTGAGAGAGAGAGAGAGAGAGAGAGTGGGAGAGAGACCATAACGTAATAACTAACCGGTTTAATGGATGTGATTGGATCAGTGGAATGAGGGAAGTCTGTGATTAAAGGGGAGGTTCTCTGTGATTGATCGGTTGTCTGTGGGCGGCTGTCTGTGGGTGGCTGTCTGTAGGTGGATGTCTGTAGGTGGTTATCTGTAGGTGGTTTAATGTGGGTTGCTGCCTGTGGGTGGTTGTCTGTAGGTGGTTTAATGTGGGTGGCTGCCTGTGGGTGGTTGTCTGTAGGTGGTTCTCTGTAGGTGGCTGTCTGTGGGTGGTTGTCTGTGGGTGGTTGACTGTGTGTGGCTGCCTGTGGGTGGTTCTCTGTAGGTGGCTGTCTGTAGGTGGCTGTCTGTAGGTGGCTGTCTGTAGGTGGTTGTCTGTGGGTGGTTGTCTGTGGGTGGTTGTCTGTAGGTGGCTGTCTGTAGGTGGTTGTCTGTAGGTGGTTGTCTGTGGGTGGTTG
>JAFMOC010000226.1:432500-467726 GCA_019802505.1 Corydoras sp. C115 | reverse complement strand
AACGCGCCGGGGGCTCGGGCCGCCTAATTATGGCAACAAGTGCCTTCGCCTTTGTGGAGCGCATATCTCTATTGAACGGCGCGAGCGGCGGAGCGGCCGTCCTCTGTTCGCCGCCGTCGCTCGTCTGTTGTTCTTTTGTCTGCCGTAATGATCTGGCAGACTGTGGCAGTGATAAACGGGCTCCGCTGACGAGGACAACGATGCTGATGGAAGTGGCAGGCTGCATAATTCAGAGTCTGGCGAGTGCGCGCTGAAGGAGGGTTTGACATTGAGTAGATTGGAAGATGTTCCGTGTTTTTTTTTATTTCATTTATTTATTAATTTTTTTTAGGGGCCTAATTAAAGCGTTCCTGCACATGTCCATGATGAGGAACGTCTCCGCTGCAGGACGCAATTATGAGATCGTCCTTCACTCTGACCAATGAGGCAGCAATAAGAACGTATAGAAATTATTCATAACGACTTTTGCAGAGAAAACGTTTCGTTATGCCGAGCGGCGCCGCGACCCGGTGTTCTAAATCGTTCCTCGCACTGAAGCTCGAGACACAATGGTAGTTCGCACCGAATGGTCCATTTCATCTCAGCCGGAACCCGAACCAGACACGGGGAGGACATGGAAACTCCACCCAGAGTGGGATTCGAACCGGGAATCCCCAGCGCTGAGAGGAGAACATGCCAAACACTAAGCCAGCGTGCCGCCCATAAGGTTTTTCTTTTTCTCAAATCTTCCTTTAATCATCAGTCAGGTCCTCACACCCAACATCGGTGCCTGACCTCACAAAGTCTGCATGAATGGGACGGGAGCGTCGCCAGAGACACTCCAAAAATCTTCAAAAAGAGATTTCAGACGAGGGGAACGTAAGTGCAGCTTCATACGGAGGATTTATATATTCATTCATTCATTCATTATCTCCCGCTTTATCCTCTATTAGGGTCGCGGGGGGGTTCCCCATGCCCATCCAGGGGGCGCTGGGCAGATACACCCAGGACAGGGCGCCAATCTATCACTGGGCACACACTCACTCACACAGACACACTCTATATGGGGCAATTTCGAGAATTCAATTGACTTGATCCATGTTTTTGGACTGTGGGAGGAAACCGGAGAACCCGGAGGAAACCCACGCAGACACGGGGAGAACATGAAACTCCACCCAGATGGGGACTCGAACCGGGAATCCCTAGCGCTGAGAGGAGAACATGCTAAACCACTAAGCCACCGTGCCGCCCAGGATTTGTATAATTATATAATTTTATATATATATATAGAGAGAGATATAGACAGACTTGTCAGTAATTATGTTTAATAGCTGTTGTCGGTAAAAAAAAAAAAAAAAAAAAAAAAAAAAGGTTTTGCGGAATAATTTCTTGTTAAAATCTTTCACTCTGAATGCAAATGAGTTTAATTACACAGCGCCTCGTTTGCATATTTAAACATTTCATTTCAGAAAAATTGTCATAACGAAATGTCTTAAATGGACTGAACTAACGGGAGAGGACGACGAGGTCACGCTACTCAAGTGTCTCGCATTATACTGATGATTTCATTGGAACCTCCATTCCGGCGCGTGAGCCGCTCTCAGGACAGAACCCTGAAGATCAGTCGATATGACGGAACCTTCTACAAACCGAGAACCTGCTGTCCATCAGAGACGACGTCCGATGAAAGTCTTTTTCTGACGAGGGTTAGGTTTGCTTCCCCGAAGACGTTCTCCGAGCTCCAGAGATAGAACGTTCCCTCAGCGCTGTGTTAATAAATAAACTGATGAGCTCAGCGTTCCACCTGTCCTCTCGTCTTCAGAGTCGAGTTCCTCAGTGGAACCCGGGACGACGTTTTGAAGTCGTTTTTTTCGTCTTCGCGCCGTCTCCTGGACTCGCGGCGGCCCGCTGCGAAACGGCGCCGCGACCCGGGGTTCTGAATGGTTTTCTCGTACTGAGGCTTGAGACACGACGGCAGTTCTCCACAGCACGCACCGAACGGTCCATTTGATCTCAGCTGGAACCCGAACCCGCTGAGCAGCAAGGTTCCAAAACGGAACCTTCACCCGTTCATCCGCTCGGAAAGCCGCTCGCCGTGCTTCACACCGCGGTTCTGATGAACCTGACGATTAATGGACTGTGCCAGGAGAACATCATGACATCAGGTAACGAGGAGAACATGCAAAGTCCACACAGTAAAGCCGGGACGTTCTCTCTGTGGAACGCTGATTTTGCAGAATTGTATCCCGCTTTTAAAAACATGATGCTGCTAATGGCGGGGCGATTGTCTTCTGCCATTTTAATTATAATATCGGGGCGGCACGGTGGTTTAGTGGTTAGCACGTTCTCCTAATCTGGGTGGACTTTGCATGTCCTCCCTATGTCCGCGTGGGTTTCCTCCGGGTTCTCCAGTTTCCTCCCACAGTCCAAAAAGTCAATGGAATTCTCCAAATTACCCCATATAGAGTGTGTGTGTGAGTGAGTGTGTGCCCAGTGATAGATTGGCGTCCTGTCCTGGGTGTATCTGCCCAGCGCCCGAAACGCTGTCCCCTGGATGGACATGGGGGTTAAAGCAGAAGGTAATGGATGGTGCACCGTGTCTCCCAACATATTCTTTATTCCCATTTTATTTATTCGTCCACCTGCTTATTAGAAAACAACACGACGTGTAATGTTTACCACTTCAGGGCTTTTGGGGGGCAGAGGAAGGAAGCGCAGCTCAGGAAAACCTTCCTATCCCGTCAACATCCCGACCTTTTACTGCGTTACGCCTTAAAAATGTAAATAAGTCGGACCGTCTTTATTATTTTGGTCCCTCGGCTGCGTCGGTGCACCGCAGCTCTCTCATCCCGTGTTTATTGGCTCGCCGTGGTCAGTAAGTCACCCGGAATAAAGGAGTGAAAGAATAAAAGTGCAACCCAAGGCTGTTCCAAAAATAAGAGGACGGAACGGTCCCCGGTTCCCCGTATGACTCAGTAGAACGCTACACCTGCAGCAGACCAGCACACCGACGGGGTGGAGGGGGAACGGCGGAACAGCCATGAATCACTTCTGAAACATTATCTCCGTACCGCACACACACACACACACACACACACACACACAGCCTAAATGGATTCATCAAATGTTCTGTAATTTGCATTAGGAGATAATGAGACGCTGTGAATTCATCCTGCAGGTCGCTTTTGCAGGTTCTCTGGAGTCGCAGACTCCCTCTAATACAGTCCTTCTCAAATGGTGGGGCGCAGTGCGGTGCGTGGGGGGGGGGGGGGGCACATAAGAAATAACAGAGCAAGTGATATTAAGTGTACTGAACAAACCCTCAAGAGACGACATGGACAAATATTTAACAGAGATGGAGGACAGAAAGGCGGAGAGAGACGAAGACAACGAGACAAACAAAAGTCAACCGAAAGTTAAAACGAGGAAACATGACGAAGTGAATGTAGCGCCCGGCTTCACTGTAACGAAGGAGGGAGACGAAGAAAGACCGGCGTGTCCTCTGTGTCTTTAAATGTTGGCAGCGGACAGCGGACAGGTAATGTCTTGTAAAGCAAGACATTCCACCCCGATCAATTAAAGACATTCCACCCCGATCAATTAAAGACATTCCACCCCGATTAAAGACATCACACCCCGATCAATTAAAGACATTCCACCCCCATCAATTAAAGACATTCCACCACCATCAATTAAAGACATCACACCCCGATCAATTAAAGACATTACACCCTGATCAATTAAAGACATTCCACCCCGATCAATTAAAGACATCACACCCCAATCAATTAAAGACATTCCACCCCGATCAATTAAAGACATCACACCCCAATCAATTAAAGACATTCCACTCCAATCAATTAAAGACATTACACCCCCATCAATTAAAGACATTCCACCCCGATCAATTAAAGACATTCCACCCCCATCAATTAAAGACATTCCACCCCCATCAATTAAAGACATTCCACCCCGATCAATTAAAGACATTACACCCCGATCAATTAAAGACATTACACCCCGATCAATTAAAGACATTCCACCCCGATCAATTAAAGACATTACACCCCGATCAATTAAAGACATTACACCCCGATCAATTAAAGACATTCCACCCCAATCAATTAAAGACATTCCACCCAATCAATTAAAGACATTCACCCCGATCAATTAAAGACATTCCACCATTCCACCCCGATCATCAATTAAAGACATTACACCCCGATCAATTAAAGACATTCCACCCCGATCAATTAAAGACATTCCACTCCAATCAATTAAAGACATTACACCCCGATCAATTAAAGACATTCCACCCCAATCAATTAAAGACATTCCACCCCAATCAATTAAAGCAATTAAAGACATTACACCCCGATCAATTAAAGACATTACACCCCGATCAATTAAAGACATTACACCCCAATCAATTAAAGACATTACACCCCGATCAATTAAATCAATTAAAGACATTACACCCCGATCAATTAAATCAATTAAAGACATTACACCCCGATCAATTAAATCAATTAAAGACATTACACCCCGATCAATTAAAGACATTACACCCCGATCAATTAAAGACATTCCACCCCAATCAATTAAAGACATTACACCCCCATCAATTAAAGACATTCCACCCCGATCAATTAAAGACATTACACCCCGATCAATTAAAGACATTACACCCCAATCAATTAAAGACATTACACCCCGATCAATTAAAGACATTACACCCCCATCAATTAAAGACATTACACCCCCATCAATTAAAGACATTCCACCCAAATCAATTAAAGACATTCCACCCCCATCAATTAAAGACATTCCACCCCCATCAATTAAAGACATTACACCCCGATCAATTAAAGACATTACACCCCAATCAATTAAAGACATTACACCCTGATCAATTAAAGACATTACACCCTGATCAATTAAAGACATTACACCCCCATCAATTAAAGACATTCCACCCCCATCAATTAAAGACATTACACCCCCATCAATTAAAGACATTACACCCCCATCAATTAAAGACATTCCACCCCGATCAATTAAAGACATTACACCCCGATCAATTAAAGACATTCCACCCCGATCAATTAAAGACATTCCACCCCGATCAATTAAAGACATTCCACCCCGATCAATTAAAGACATTCCACCCCGATCAATTAAAGACATTCCACCCCGATCAATTAAAGACATCACACCCCCATCAATTAAAGACATTACACCCCGATCAATTAAAGACATTACACCCCGATCAATTAAAGACATTCCACCCCAATCAATTAAAGACATTCCACCCAAATCAATTAAAGACATTCCACCCATTACAACCCCAATCAATTAAAGACATTCCACCCCCATCAATTAAAGACATTACACCCCCGATCAATTAAAGACATTACACCCCCATCAATTAAAGACATTACACCCCCGATCAATTAAAGACATTCCACATCAATTAAAGACCACCGATCAATTCCACCCCGATCAAAGACATTCCACCCCGAAATTAAAAGAATTAAAGACAATTCCAAGACCAAATCAATTAAAGACATTCCACCCTGATCAATTAAAGACATGACACGCTGATAATTAATTTTTTATATCACAAACGTTAAAGACGTGATCTCCCCGATCATCCCGACATTACACCCCGATCAATTAAAGACATTACACCCCCATCAATTAAAGACATTCCACCAAAACGAGCGCGTTGGAGACATCAGTTCTGACTTCATTATTTTGATAAAAAAAAAAACAGCACAAATAGTCGTATTCATTTTAGTTTTGTAGGTTAAAGTCTTAATAAATTTTGCTCCTGAATGAATGTTGCTGGTGAATTTGAATTTATTATTATTTATTAATTTCATTTCATTAATTTTTCAGTATCAAACGCCGGTCAGTTCAAAAATGTTTCTGGTTTAAATCAGGATTTCATTCGTTTCTGTTACAAAGGGTGTGGGTGTGTGGGTGTGTGTGGGGGGGTGGGGGCGCAAAATAGTTTTCTTCTTCCTAGGGGGGGCTTAACAGAAAATAATTGAGAATCACTGATCTAATAGAACTCAATGAGAACGTCTTCCTTTCTTCTCCCGCAGATTCCCGCACGCGTGTGACAGAACGTCGACGTGGCACAACCTCATCCACCCGGCGACCCCATCCACCCGGTGGGGGGGGGGGGGGGGGGGCGCACCCGTTTTTCTCATCCACCCGGCGAACCCAAAATAATTGGAATCACCCCTAATAGAACCCAATGGTCTTCCTTTCTTCCCGGCAGATTCCCATCCACCCGGTAGAGAACATCCGTGGCACAACCTCATCCACCCGGCGACCCCATCCACCCGGCGACCCCATCCACCCGGCGACCTCATCCACCCGGCGACCCCATCCACCCGGCGACCCCATCCACCCGGCGACCCCATCCACCCGGCGACCCCATCCACCCGGCGACCCCATCCACCCGGCGAACCCATTCACCCAGTAATCTCATCCACCCGGCAAACCCATCCACCCGGCGACCCCGTCCACCCGGCGACCCCATCCACCCCATCCACCCGGCGACCCCATCCACCCGGCGACCCCGTCCACCCGGCGACCCCATCCACCCGCGCCGGCGCTCGGCTGCGGCTCTGCTCTTTGAGGAACGGTTTAAACTCCCTGATTTGCCACCCTTTGTGTTTCTGATAAATGTGATGTGGTGTGTGGGCCGCACATGAACAGTACACCTGGAGAACGGATCGCCGCCGCCGCCGGCTCGCGCGTGTGGAAACGAACGAGTCCCGTCGTTCTGAATAACAGCGAACCGGGATGATCTTCAGGAGAAGGATCCTGAAATAAGACGTCCCTCGGCCGGGTGCAGCGGGCGGGGCACGTCGTTTCTAAGACCCGAGTGAGGTTCGGATATTCCTCGAATGGGCCGAATTCCGTGCGTTCTCCTGAAGATCTGAGATTATGAAAGCGATTTCTCATGAATGCACAACGCCTTAAAGCTGCAGTCTGCAACCTTAGCATGCCATTTCCCATCAGATGGGGGGGGGGGGCAAAGTCTGGGAGCCAGAAACCAAGTATTATCCATTCATCCATTGTCCTCCACTTTATCCTCTATTAGGGTTGAGGGGGGGTGTTCCCCATGCCCATCCAGGGGAGTATGTTTGGGGCGCTGGGCAGATACACCCAGGACAGGGGGGCAATCTATCACTGAGCACACACTCACTCACACAGACACACTCTATATGGGGCGATTTGGAGAATTCAATTGACCTTCATCCATGTTTTTTGGACTGTGGGAGCAAACCGGAGAACCCGGAGGAAACCCATGCAGACACGGGGAGAACATGGAGACTCCACCCAGATCGTTTTTTATCATGGAATGACATACGGCTCATGTGTGAGTGTATATTAAAGCAATAAGGTACGAGAGGGCGTGGCCTCAGTCTGAATAAATCAATGTTTTTGGACTGTGGGAGCAAACCGGAGAACCCGGAGGAAACCCATGCAGACATGGGGAGGACATGGAAACTCCACCCAGATTGGGAATCAAACCAAGAATCCCTAGTTTTGAGAGGACAACATGCCAAACACTAAGCCACCCTGCCGCCCCCTATGAAGTATTCATTTTATAATCTAATTTTCGAACTAAATTTAAGTCTAGAGTTTACAGAATGCAGACTCGCTGCTCTTCAGATCCGATCGGTGATCATTAGTTTGTATTGCACCCATTTTTTAATAATTATTATTATTTTAAAGGTTGTCTCTGAATCAACCGCAGAGCCGCGATGGTGAATCCCATCATCATCCATCAGATCCTGAGGTTCCGTCTGGGCTTCCGCGATGGGATCTCATGACCAGCACGTGATCGCCATTAAACCGGGCGGATGGAGCCCCACGCCACGTACGCCGCCTTCAGGAATCCGACATAAATGTCACGACTGTATAGTTTTATTCCGACTATAAAACGTTCCCATTAATGTTTTAATGAACCTTTTCACTGCCTTTAAATTCGTAGTCTCTGCTCTCCGTCAGATTTCCGTCTCGCAGATCTGCGTTCGGACGGAAGTTCTCATGAAGATGAGTTCTCATGAAGCCCGCGTCCTCCGTCCTACACCACCACGCACAGCACAAAGCGTTTGCTACAGCTTATTCTTCAGAGACTCCAGCTTGTAATTCCCTCGACCACAAAAAGGACCTTCCTTTCTTTTTCTTTTTTTTTGCTTTTAGGTGAAGCACAAAAGCAGCAGGCGATCATCATTTAAAGTAGCTTTAGATAGAGCGCTGGGAAAAGAGGCCATTACTCCCTGTAGTTCCTTTTAATACCACGGGGCCGACTCCACTCGACACTACTGGGGGTCACATTTACAGACAACAGGAGGCCGGGCTTAGGAGCCGCAGGACCCATTGATTCGCCTTTTATTCATTCCAAGGTGTTCTGTTGGTTGTAACATCACATAATGGAACGTCGCACGGCGGCAAAGCGCCGATCCTGCAATTACGGGGCCTGCTGCTGGTTTACGGGACGGACACATATCATACAGATCATACAGAGGGGCTCAGAAATACAGTTGATCGTGTCCTGCCAT
Organism: Corydoras sp. C115; assembly: GCA_019802505.1. Taxonomy (NCBI): domain Eukaryota; kingdom Metazoa; phylum Chordata; class Actinopteri; order Siluriformes; family Callichthyidae; genus Corydoras; species Corydoras sp. C115. The sequence continues at coordinate 459,159 of JAFMOC010000226.1, read as the reverse complement.
TTTAATTACAATATCAGGCCTCCATCCAAAACTTGAGTAAACAATCCAGAAGCCGAGGGAGCGAATCGGAACCTCGATCTGCGCTGGATCACATTTAAAATGAATCCTGAAGGCAGGGGAAGGGGATCAGGATGGATCGGCCTCCTCTTTACAGCGATGACAGACTGTATGATCATTCATCCAGAGAACCAGATCAGAGGTCAGACACCGATGTACATCCAAATACTGTAGGATGAGGATGAGGTCGAGGTCGGAGATCTTACACATCAATCTCAATCCATACGCCTTCAGGGACCCAACAGGGTGATATGTTATGTGTCCGTCCCATCCTTTTATTTATTCCAAGGTGTTCTGTTGGTTGTAACATCACATAATGGAACGTCGCACGGCGGCAAAGCGCCGATCCTGTAATTCCGTGGCCCGCTGCTGGTTTACGGGACAGACACATATCATACAGAGGGGCTCAGAAATATAGTTGATCGTGTCCTGCCATTTTAATTACAATATCAGACCTCCATCCAAAACTTCACCACAGTAAACAAGCCAGAAGCCGAGGGAGCGAATCGGAACCTCGATCTGCGCTGGATCACATTTAAAATGAATCCTGAAGGCAGGGGAAGGGGATCAGGATGGATCGGCCTGCTCTTTACAGCGATGACGGACTGTATGATCATTCATCCAGAGGAACAGATCAGAGGTCAGACACCGATGTACATCCGAATACTGTAGGATGAGGATGAGGTCGAGGTCCATACGCCTTCAGGGATCCAACAGGGTGATATATGTGTCCGTCCCATACTTTTATTCATTCCAAAGTTCTGTTGACTGTAACATCACATAATGGAACGTCGCACGGCGGCAAAGCGCCGATCCTGTAATTCCGTGGCCCGCTGCTGGTTTACGGGACGGACACATATCACACATATCATACAGAGGGGCTCAGAAATACAGTTGATCGTGTCCTGCCATTTTAATTACAATATCAGACCGGACGACGGGTTCCTGTGTGAATCTGACGACGCGAGGGCTGATGTTTTTTTTAAAAACGTTCAGCTAATGAAGACCTGCTGAGGGACTCGTGAAAGTCGTGACGATCCTGAAGTGACTTTACAGTAAATAAGCAGAAGTTTAATGAATTTACTCCCCGAAGCCTCCGTGCCTCCATCCAAAACTTCACCACAGTAAACAAGCCAGAAGCCGAGGGAGCGAATCGGAACCTCGATCTGCTCTGAATCACATTTAAAATGAATCCTGAAGGCAGGGGAAGGGGATCAGGATGGATCGGCCTCCTCTTTACAGCGATGACGGACTGTATGATCATTCATCCAGAGAACAGATCAGAGGTCAGACACCGATGTACATCCGAATACTGTAGGATGAGGATGAGGTCGAGGTCCATACGCCTTCAGGGACCCAACAGGGTGATATGCTATGTGTCCGTCCCATCCTTTTATTTATTCCAAGGTGTTCTGTTGGCTGTAACATCACATAATGGAACGTCGCACGGCAGCAAAGCGCCGATCCTTCAATTCCGTGGCCCGCTGCTGGTTTATGGGATGGACACATATCACACAGATCATACAGAGGGGCTCAGAAATACACACACACATGAATATCTGCATAAAAGCTTTATTACTGGATTTATAGAGACATCAAAGGGCAGCTGTAAGTCACGTCTTCTTACGGCAAAGCGCCGCGTGGTGTCCTACAGGGGTCTGATCTCAAGATCCAACATCCAGATCTGCGCCGCAAAAGCCCATCAATAACAACCGACTAATGCAATAAAAACCTGTTAATCGCAAACAAGCAGGTACAAATAAGCTCGGGACGCAAACATATGGAGCACTTAGTGGAAAGTGTCGCCCTTCACACTGCACGCAAGACTCAAAGCCGTTATCCAGCATCCTAATTAAAGGCGACACGTCCATATGTGGCAGCGAGCGTGATGGACGTTTTTGTGTTCAGGCTTCAGAACGCAGAACTGTGAATCGCTTTTAGAGTCGCTCTGTCTCTACACGCCGTCCGCGAAGCAGGAGGAGCGTCGACTGCAGTCCGGCGCCAGGACGTCGGTCAGCAGCCGGTCAGATTATTACAGGCATTAGTGAAGCTGCGCAAAATCAAGATGCTTTTGTGGTGAATGGGCTTAATTAGTTTGATTAGACACTGAACAATAGAACACAGAGCCAAGGTCTAATAAATTGAACGAAAGTGTCTTTAATGAAAATAAAGCCCATAATAAAAATGACTTTTGGCTCATTGACCGTCGGCTCATTGACCGTCCGTCGGCTCTGCATTTACTTTTCTTTTTTTATTACTCAGAGGCGGCTCCTCCGGAACGTTTACGGAGATTAAAGGCTGCAGAGACCCGAGTCGGAGGAACACGCCGTGTCTTAAGGTCCTTCAGAGGACCGAGGATCCACTTCGGCTCTCCAGCCGAACCCACGGGGTTCAGAGGATTAATGGGAGGTGGAGGTGAGGAGGTGGCCATGCAGGTGGAGCGAGACATTGGTTCATCCCTCTTGTTCATTTCAATATTTTATGGATCCATAAAGCCCATCCTTCTGCCGTTACCATGCGGCTCAGTGGTTCTCGTGTTCTGATTACAGCAGACAGGCTCTGGGTTCGAACCTACATCAGCGGCACTGCAGTACTGAGAGTCATCCACCACCCTAATAATACCATCACAGAGCAGAGTTACAGGGACTAACGGAGCACGGATGGACTACAGAATGGAACTGTAGTGCTACAAAATCCATCTGTATGATGGAGAGTGACACACACACACACACACACACACACACACACACACACACACACACACTGTGATAGGGTGTGTACTAAGGTGTAACACACTCTGGGTCGCGTAGGGGGAACTAATGATAACTTCTTTCATTATTCATTCATTATCTCCCGCTTTTTTATCCTCTATTAGGGTCGCGGGGGGGGGGGGGCATCCAGGGGAGAAGGTCTCGGGCGCTGGGCAGATAGACCCAGGACAGGACGCCAATTCATCGCTGGGCACACACTCACTCACACAGACACACTCTATATGGGGCAATTTTGAGAATTCAATTGAATTGATCTATGTTTTTGGACTGTGGGAGGAAACCGGAGAACCCGGAGGAAACCCACCCTGACAACACGGGGAGCACATGAAAACTGTGTGCAAGGGATTCGAAAGGGATTCGAACCGGGAATCCCTAGTGCTGAGAGGAGAACATGCTAACCACTAAGCCACCGTGCCGGCCTATATATATATATATGATAATTTAGTGGACTCTTTTATCCAAAGCGACTTACAAATCGAGTCCTGGGTCGGCCACAACCTCCCTGGAGTAACTAGGGTTAAGGGTTTTAAGGGTTTTTAATCAATCATAGGTAACTTGGGATCTGGGATTTGAACCCACAACCTTCAGATTGATAGCCCAACACCCTCACCACTGAGCTACCGCGCCCACATGGTAAAAACGTCTTATTGCAGAAGCTTACAATAACCAATGACCGCAAAGACGTCCAACTTATCATCACCGTATATGCTCTCTGTGCGGGCGTCGACCCCTGGTTGCTCCGCCCCCGGGGTATGCTACACATCAAATAGGGAATGACTTACTGATCACCACAACACTGCAATTAATAAACAATATACAACACTTTAGTTTGTTAGTAATACACACAAGTCATACGTTCTCGTTATATCAACATTGTTAGGTTTACGTGATTATACAAGCTTGCCATCAGCCCTCGATTCACTTTAGCATGTCAGGGTCAGGGTCAACCACCGGTAGGTTTGGTCAGTAAACATATTTGCACGTTTATGGTGAGGTGTATGTTACATCATCACACGTGTGTGTATGTAATGTGTGTATAGTGATATAATATTAATTCCAGTAAATGCGCTGCATGCTGCAGGATGATGATCAGAGGAACAGTGATGTTGATGCACCAGAGCTTCTCTTTAATCAAGTTGCTTTTATTTTCACATCAGTCAATGGATTTTCCCTTTAGGTTCTTTAATCCAACCACAGACGTCCCGCTGTACGCATCAGCTTTCTCCTGTAAACTGATTACACTGCCACTCTTTAAATGTTTTGAATATAAAACAACGTTGGGTCCTGGATTGATGTACTGGACCAAAGTCCTGAACATTATACACCCACCGCCAGACCCCTAAATAAGACTCCTAATGCACTACACCCCACCCACCCCATCCTACCCCACCTCTCCCCGACCCACCCCATCCTACCCCACCTCACCCCGACCCACCTCACACCTCCTGAAGTCTGACATCTTCATGTGTCTTCACTCATTTTTTGAGGCCTTCAGTATTTATTCCTCTTCTCTTTTATAGTAATAAATCTGGCAGGTCTCGGATTTAATTAGTGTTGTTAGACATTCTATTAATTCTGTTAATTAGATGTTCCCTGGGTAATGACGCATTCAGTGTCTGAAACACATTAAGTAGCCACAACCCTGTTTTAAAGCCCTGCTCCTTTGTTTGCACTGATATTATAAAACATGTAGCTCTAATTGGGTCATAGTTCATTAAAAGAGTTTATTGATCAACATGTGTAGTATTAATTAATCATACACTGCACAAAGCAATGTTTACATTTTAAGCACAGCAGCTTTTAAAACTTCAAACTTCTCTTTTTGAGTTTTAAGTAAACCACCAGTAAACCAACACTGGATCAGATGGGGTTTGGAGCATGTGGACCATCTACGTGTTTTATATCAGGGCCATCTTCAGCTCAAATGCAATTTGCCAGAGAACCATCACTGAACCATCACTGAACTATCACTGAACCAACTCTGAACCATTACCGAATTATCACCGAACCATCACTGAACCATCACTGAACCAACTCTGAACCATTACCGAATTATCACCGAACAATCACTGAACCATCACTGAACTATCACTGAAATATCACTGAACCAACTCTGAACCATTACCGAATTATCACTGAACCATCACTGAACCAACAATGAACCATTACCGAACAATCACTGAACCAACAATGAACCATCTTTAAACCAGCATTGAACCATCTGTAAACCATCAGTAAACCAACACTGAACCATCACTGAACCAACTCTGAACCAACTCTGGACCATCACTGAACCAACACTGAACCAACTCTGAACCAACTCTGAACCAACTCTGAACCAACTTTGAAACAACAATGACCCAACAATGAACCATCTTTAAACCAGCATTGAACCATCTGTAAACCATCAGTAAACCAACACTGAACCATCACTGAACCAACTCTGAACCAACTCTGGACCATCACTGAACCAACACTGAACCAACTCTGAACCAACTCTGAACCAACTCTGGACCATCACTGAACCAACTCTGAACCAACACTGGACCATCACTGGACCAACTCTGAACCAACAATGAACCAACAATGAACCATCTTTAAACCAGCATTGAACCATCTGTAAACCATCAGTAAACCAACACTGAACCATCACTGAACTAACTCTGAACCAACTCTGGACCATCACTGAACCAACTTTGAAACAACAATGACCCAACAATGAACCATCTTTAAACCAGCATTGAACCATCTGTAAACCACCAGTAAACCAACACCGAACCATCACTGAACCAACACTGAACCAACTCTGAACCATCACTGAACCATCACTGAACCAACACTGAACCATCACTGAACCAACACTGAACCAACACTGAACCAACTCTGAACCAGTAAACCATTGGTGAACCATCTCAGTCAGAAGGGACCCACATCTTCAGCCATCTTGGTGGGACAGTCTCCATCACACCCATGAGTTTCCTGATTATGAACAGCATCTCAGGAGACGAATAATTAGATAAATTAGGGTTGGATGTGAGGGTTAATGGTTAAATTTGATAATCGACTCATTTTGCCTAATTAATGAGGATCGCTCTTAAATTTGAGATTTTCATCTTGATTTAATTTCAGTTGAACCCGGTCATGTGCAGCGGTAATGGATTTTAATTAGAGCGGGACAATAACTGTTCTCAGGTCGGGGACAGTACTGTGTGCACACTTTACAGCTGCTTCGTTCTAAAGGCGGGACGTTCCTCTGCAAACCGCCGCCGGGTCGGGGTGAGCCGATCCATTCCGTCTTATTTTTTAAATCTGCACGATTTTGCACGTGGTGTTCTCAGCTGACTGACACCGTGGTTCTGCGACTGGCTTCATTTAAAGTCTGATAAAGAACAGAAGCCGCATGAGCCGAGCCTTCTGGATGAAACATGGCGGTGTCACATGACGCATACATTTCCATGCGATCTGCACCGGCGAGCCGGACCGGACCGGCACGGGCCATGATCTCCGACGGCGGGAGGTCATTGATATTCCGTTACGCTGCTCACCATCTTCACCAACTCAGGGGCAGCCCATAAAAAGTGCACTTATAAGGAGCCGGGACGGGATAGGACGCAGGGGCGCCGGCACGCGAACACCCGCCCCGACGCTGCTCATCCAAAATAGATCCGCTCGCGTCCCGTCAGGCCTGAAGTTATTTATTCTCCATTCTGAGTGAAGATTTATGGAGATATGTAGAGCATGAATTTAGCCTCCGAAAAAGCTCTCAGATACAGATACAAGTTTTTCTCCAAACACCCCCCCCCCTCCCACCCCGCGACACCCCCCCCCCTATCAACATACGGGCAAGAAGATTACTTTTCTGGAGCAGGCACTGATTTCTGATCCGATATGAGATGAAAGACGAGCGTGATAACGGACGGAGGAACCAGTGAAGTCTTACGGAACAGGAAATCCTCGGGTTCCTGGGTTTTTGCATCTTAATTAACGGCGGCTGCGACGAAGGAACCTGCATTTCCATTGGACCGGCGGTCCCGCAGGACGCCCTCGATGGACTTACATAGTGTCCCCACTAGGGGTGAGCTGCAATGTTCGCTGATTCGACGATTCGATTCGGAGAACCGTAGTCGACTATGAACCTCATAGTCGAATGTACCATTTTGACCACATGGGGGCGCCCATGGCTGCTGCTAAGCATTAGTTTTTACATGAAATGTCTTTGTTTTCGTTATATATATAGCCTTTTGTCAAATAACATCATCCTAATTTCTAGAAAAAAAAGAAAAACAAAAAAAAAAAAGGTTTTCTTTTGTTAGAAAAACAAGTAAAATATAAAAAAATATATATTTTTTAAAAACTACGCCCTTAGCGCCATCTTGTGGTGAAATTTTAACTGATTCGACTATCAGTCGACTATAGGGATAATCTGACGAGTCAGATTCGACTATGAAAATCTTTAGATGAATACAGCCCTAGTCCCCACTGTTAAATACCGGTCACATGATCACCACACAATCTGTACACGGCTTTCCGACACTGTTAATGCTGCTAATGCCCTCCACTGAGCCTCGGTCCTCACAAGGTTTCTTCCTTAAAATAACAACATAACAGGGAGTTTTGTCTTGCCACTGTCGCTTCGGCTTGCTCTTTGGAGGTTTAAAGGCTTTTCATTCATGTAAAGCCGCGATGTTCTATTGTAAAAAGCGCTATATAAATAAATTTGAACCTAAATTAATTAATTGACTGATGCATGGAATTCTGCGTCTCTCTGAAGGGCTGCATGGTGACTCCGCATCTCCAGGGATGTGGGTCCAATACAGGACTCCACAGATTGTCTGTGCGGCGTGTTCTAGCCGTGACCTCGTGAGTTTGTAGCCCGATAACAACAGAAAGTCAGAATCGATGCACGTGTATTCCCATGACATCCACCAATCACGCCCGTATTTATGCTCCGAAAATGGGGCTCTCCAGACGTACGTCTACTGAAGATGCATTCTCTGCAAAGGCCAAGAGCTCCAAGCATCCAGCAGGTAGTAATCACGAGGAAATAGCACTCTTTAAACACGAGGTGCAGGACGGCTACGCCGATGCCGCCGATGCCCTGACATCATCCGTCAAGCAGGTCGTAATGGAGAGGAAATGAGACCCGCCGCGGAACGAATCGGATGCTCTGCAGATCGGTGTGCTGCCCAGAAAATATCGGCAGCAACACTCAACTCAACTCAACTCTCAGTTCTACTTTCACGACATTTATCAAGTGCTCTTGTTCAGGGCGACTTGCAGAAGGTCGGACCTAAAACCGCTGGTGAATCGCCCAGGTTCCATAACCAAGAGTTTTATAACCCCTGCAGTCACAGTGGACATTTGGGCATCTGTCCCGCAGTGGACTCGCTTTCTGTCCGGAGTGGTCACATTTCACCCAATAAGGGTCGGGATAGGCTCCAGCAAAAGTGCAACCCTGAGTTCAGAAGATCGATGCGGAACTGAATGCATTTTTAAAACTAAAATCAACCAAACATCCATCTAACCCACAGTAAAGCATGGTGGTGGCAGCAACAAGTTGCTGGGATGTTTTTATAATTTGGTGGAAAAATAGAGGACCTTAATATTTTATGAAGCCTGTTAGATTGCAGAACATTAAAAAAAAGGTTCAAATTTCAGGATTCCAGCTACAGAAAACAAAACACAGAGGATTAAAGAGTTCGGAAAGCGGACAGTCGTTAAATAATGAAGAAGATCCCGTACGCTGTTCTCATAAAATATCTGTAGACGGGTTTGGGGAAAGCAACAGACTGTTACTGCTCATGAGGTTCGACTAAACTCAACAAATCTGCACGAAAAATATGGGCAAATATTCCCCAACCTCAGGTGCAAAGAGAGAAACGCAAACAGACAGACGGCCGTAATTAAAAACTCAACGCTGAATATTAAAATCATCAGAACGCTAATAGAATTTCCGCTTTGGAACGTTTTCTTTGGTTTTTCTTTCAGAGAGAGAACAGATCACATGTCATTATTCCATAAAACACATTATTATTATTATTATTATTATTATTATTCATCCATTATCCTCCAATTTATCCTCTATTAGGGTCGCGGGGGGGTTCCCCATGCCCGTCCAGGGGAGAACGTTTCGGGCGCTGGGCAGATAGACCCAGGACAGGATGCCAATCTATCGCTGGACACTCACTCACTCACACACACACTCTATATGGGGCAATTTGGAGAACTCAATTGACTTGATCCATGTTTTTGGACTGTGGGAGGAAACCGGAGAACCTGGAGGAAACCCACACAGACATGGGGAGAACATGCAAACTCCACCCAGATTGGGATTCGAACCTGGAATCCCCAGCGCTGAGAGGAGAACATGCAAACCACTAAGCCATCATGCCGCCCTATTATTATTATTGTTATTATTATTATATTGATGTTTATATTATGTTATTATTGTGTTAATTGGCTTCAGGTTGGAATCATCAGCGCAGGGATCAGGGTTGAATCTGCTCGTTAACGTTGGTGTGAAACCTCAAATTAATTAATGTGATTTGTTTCACGCAAATAACAAAATAAATGGATATTTCCTCCTCATGACATCACGCTGAGGTTCTCGGTGCGGCTTTGGTTCCTTCTTTAGAACCACAATATTTACTTCTTTGGGCAAATGAAGGAAACATTGGTTTACTGAGTGAAAGGCAGCAACGGGAACGGAGCTTTGTCTGCGTCGAGCCCGCGGACTCGGGTTCCGACTGCCGTTCTTTCAAACGCCGCGGTTGGAATGCATTATCTCTAATGAGCAGAGGTTCGTTCACTTTTGTTCTGCAGAGGCGTTGCGAGCACTCTGACCGTAACGCCGGCAGAGCGAGCCTCTCGCAGGCCTAAGTGTCCCTCCTCAGAAGCTTTCATTTCTTCTCCCGTCTCGTTCTTTAAACTCGGCTTGATACAGAAAACAATTCCAGCGTTTCTGCCTTCTGTTCGCAGCGGGTTCCACTGCAGGAACACTCGCTCTGCACTTGCTCTGCACTCGCTCTGCACTCTCTCATGCTTCTGTCTTTTCATCCAGCGTTTTCACATTCTTCCCTTTGCTTCTCTCGATGGACTCAAAGCATTTTAAATTCGCAGGTTTGATTCCTTGCTCCTGGTGTTCATGCCAGTCTAAATATTCTGACGACGGTCTCGCCGGTAACCGGTCTCCGAAATTAAAAGTGTTAACGAGATAACGTACAAAGCATAGCGGAAAAATTAGCAGGTTAAAATATCACAACCACCAACGTACATCACAGCACATGCCATCATACAGATGCATATATATAGATCTATATACTTATTATTATTATTTATATTTTGCTATGCTAAATTGCTGCTATTATCATACTATTATTTCCATCCATCCATTATCTTCTGCTTTATCCTCTACTAGGGTCGCGGAGGGGTTCCCCATACCCATCCAGGGGTGAACGTTTCGGGCGCTGGGCAGATACACCAAGGACAGGGCACCAATCTATTACTGGGCACATACTCACTCACAGGGGAGAACATGGAAACTCCACTGAGCACCAAGCCACCATGCAGCACTTATAATTATATTATCATATAATTATATCTGTTTTTCATATTATAATATTATAATTTTGTACACTTTACAAACTTGTTGAATGTTCATATGGATACACGTTCTCTGTCGTTTGTTTTGGGTCGTTGGGAGGTACTATTCGGAATTTCGTTGCATCATGTAGAGTGACAATAAAGCTTTCTAACCATCTAATTAATGTGCACCAGGCCCCTTGTCCAGCATCGGTGCCTGACCACAGCAGTGATCTTGTAAGAATATAAGGATAAAGGATGAGAATTCCCACAGACACATCTTAAATCTAGTAGAAAGCTTTTATAGAAGGGTGGAAGCCGTCCCACATAATACTGATCTTTATTGTATTGTCTTTTTGTTAAAGCCGTTACTGATGCTCTTTTTAAATGCTGCGTTACGTTTCACAGCATGCTGAATGGTCCTGATGAGAATCTCGGGGTGGAGGCAGCAGAGTGGACACGGAGCGTGAGGCAAAGAGGAAGATGAGAGCTGAAACGCAGCTGATGTGGATTTATGTTGCTGTCATTTTCCTCTGCGATACCTTGAGCATTTCAAGGATGCCTGGTTACGGCGACGTTTTATAGCGGAGTTTCACGTCAGCAGAATGTGCTGCCAAAATTCACCGCCTCCCAGAAACTTCATATTAAAGGCTTATCTCATTATTAATACGAATTTAATGATTCCCTGTTTCACCCGTTTACCAAAGTGCCATCAAACAGCCAATCAATCAACATCTAATCAACATAGATAAAAAATATTTAATCAATATTTCAGATCCAGACTTATCTGTATATTATATTTTGTCCACAGCGCGGGGATTTGAACCCAGGACCTTTTGGCTGCGAGAGCGAACTAACCATCATGCCAACCGCCAAGGAACTAAAAACATTAAATACAAGATCAGTCATCGTCTAATCCCTTATCATGGAGCTGGAGCCTATCCCAGTGCTCATAGTTCATAAGGCCAAAAATAGAGGGGAAATGACCAGTATACGCTGTGTGTGTGTGTGTGTGTGTGTGTGTGTGTGTGTGTGCTGACATTACAGAAGGTGTGACCAGGTGACACCCTCAATGCCTTTGCTTTTGGGTTTAGCTGACTCGCTCTTTCATTTTCAGATTTGGTGCAGTTATTATTCAAGGTTATATTTTTGTATACACACACACACACACACACACACACACACACACACACAAACACACACCATACAGTAAGGTTCATGTGCACTTGCACCCAATCAACAGGAATTCATGTCTTTCTTGGAAGACGGCGGATCGCCGGCCGCTTTATCCCGGAGGCTCTTAGCCTTGAGCGCCGAGGCTGTAATTGATTCAGAAGAAAGAGAAGAACCTCAGAGTTAAAGCACACGCTGCGTCTCCTTTCTCACGACTGAAAGCTGGTCTGATGAGGCAGGGTATCTGAGCCTGGAGTGCGATGGCAACGGCGCGCACCCGTCTCCAGGAGGCGCAGCGGGGCCAAGAGGCCGGAGCCACGGCGACGAGGAAGGATCAGGGCGACCGAATCCGGACCCCCCATCCTGTAGGACAGCTGATCGTTTCAGTCACAGTTGGGCATCCGACCTCTCCAGTGTGACGGCAAATTACGTGCACACCAGCCGAAATCAAAGCGCTCATAAAAGCGCCGTAATGCGCCGTGACTCTGGGGCTTTCTCTCGCCTGGATGAGATTTAAATCGATTCCGAGCAGCCTCTCCAGAATGTGGGCTTAAGGACGTTTTAGATAATTACACAGCTGTGCTTTAGCAATGAGGGATCCACTTCGCCTTTCCTTAAAACGCTCCTGCCGCCCATCCCACGTCAACACCACCCTCCACCTCGGTGCAGAACGCAAGCGCTCCGGTTCCTGCTGAGAGGAGACCTGCTGAACCTCTCAGCATCAGAAGCTGGAACGTCTCTGATAAATGGATGTTAAAGTGCTGAAGACGTGGCAGCACATCATCATGTCATTAAAAAAAGAAAAAAAGTTTGGGTTTTAATGGTTCCAGAGACGAAATGAAACTGATTCAGTGAATATTCCTCAAAAACGAAACCAGGTTTATCATTTGTAATGGAAATAATTTGTATTTGGAGTTTTAAACACGGTGATCAGGACGATGGTCATGTATTAAATGAATTAAATAATAAATCAGAGCGAGATAAATAGGAAATAAAGAGGAAATAAAGTTATAAATAAATAGAGGAAATAAAGTTCCTCTAAACGATGTCTGCGTTCTGATTTTGGTTCTCAGACATTGAGATGATTGGCGGTGCATTAGGGTTCCTCTGCTCTAATCAATATTTCGGATACTTCAAAGCATCATTTAGAACAATTTACTCAGCAGAATCTTACTGGATTCTGAAAGACAACCCACAGGGGGCGACATATGGACTTTAAACGATAGGACCTTTGTCCACAGTATGGGAATTCGAACCCAGGAACTTTTTGGCTGTGAGAGCGAACTAACCATCATGCCAACCGCCAAGGAACTAAAAACATGTTTAAACTACATTAAATACAAGATCATGAGTTTAGTCATCGTCTAATCCCGTATCCCAAAACGCAAAAGCTCCGGTTCCTGCTGAACCTCTCAGCATCAGTAGCTGGAACGTCTCTGATAAATGGATGTTAAAGTGCTGAAGACGTGGCAGCACATCATCATGTCATTAAAAAAAATAAATTGGGTTTTAATGGTTCCAGAGACGAAATGAAACTGATTCAGTCAATAATCCTCAAAAAAGAAGCCGGTTTTATCATTTTTAAAGGAAATAATGTGAATTTAAAGATCTAAACTCGGTGATTAGGACGATGGTCACGTATTAAATGAGTTTATTACTAAATCAGAGAGAGAGAGAGAGAGAGAGAGAAAGAGGGAGAGAGAGCTGGTTTGGTTTCCATTTGGTTTGGTCGCCACATCCCAGCATCATAAATATGCAGCATAAAGTTCCTCTAAACGATGTCTGCGTTCTGATTTTGGTTCTCAGACATCGAGATGATTGGCGGTGCATTAGGGTTCCTCTGCCAAGCGGGCTGGCTGCTCGCACCGTCCGAAACCAAGAACCCAAAACAAAGCAAAGCAATGAAATTTGCCCAACCATTAGCTAACGACATCACATGATTGAATTAGACCTCTCATATTGGGCATGGCGAGTGCTTCCCAGAAGTCTCGAGAAAAAACAGAACTCAAATATATTTCTGTACGTATGAGGAGTGCCAATCCGCCGGCTCCGAACGCCACAACCCCCGAAACAAATGCAGCAGGTCCTCATTTATTTATTTGGGTTTTGGAACGAATTCTTATTTCCTAAAACCACAAACGCTGATGCATGGCCTCGTTTAGCATTTTAAAGTAGGACTGCAGAAAGTGAGGTTTGGTCCCACCACTTTGGTCCCACCAATGTCTCCATTCAAACGTCATTGATCATAAACGTCGTCGCAAAATGCTACCTTTGGTGGTTTACCAAAGTTTGTGAGGTTTGGTATGTTCACCAAAGGATGACAGCGTTGTTCTCCATGTTATTCAGGACTGATTGAGAAGTTGGTCCATATACTTTCGCTCATGTGGTGAAGGTAACCTCTTGTGGGGAGACGTGGATCTTCACAAAACAAACCTCTGAACATGTGACTGATGGGTTTCCACCTGCAGATGATGGATGGTGTTTATCTGCTTGGCTGCTCTCAAGGTTTCTTGCTGAAGTTAGAGATTTTCTCGCTCTCGTCACCGTTACCCTCGACTAACTCATGTGGGGGTGTGGGGGAGGGGGTGGACGTGGACGTATCTGTCTGTGAATCTGATTTGTGACAAACATGAAAAACTCTCTCTCTCTTATTTTCTAACCTGCATTTGCCTCTCTTTCAGCCTCATGGGAGAAAAATTTGGGGGACGTCTTAACGAGGTTCGCCAGTCCATCACCAGAGGGACGCCATGTAGAGAGAGAGAGAACATGCAAAACACCACGCAGAGGTCATCTTAGAATCAAATTCATTGAGCTGCATCGTAAAGGTAAAATCTCCCGGTGCTTTCGGGGTGGAGCCGAGCCGAGGTGACTGTGGCGTGGTTGATGGCACCTGGCAGGCGGACATTGTGCGTTTCTGTAACTGTTAATCTTCTAGAGGTTTTACACGCTGCAATCAGAAACAAGCATTCACCGACCAGCGGGGTTTTCCACTTTGTGTGCGCTTTGGTATGTTCTTTGCATGTGTGGTCTACTTTCGTTACATCATGAATCGTTGTCTTCGATTGGACAGGATTCCTGTGTCAGCCGTGTTCTTCAACCTCATTTGGTATTTGGAGGCAGCGTCGGCGACGGCCGGTCGGAAGCGTGGGGCGATGGCCGATCGAAAGGACATGTAGAGAGAGAGAGAGAGAACATGCAAAACACCACGCAGAGGTCATCTTAGAAACAAATCCAGGGCGTGGTTACTGTGAGGACATCATTGGATCAGATGTGACCGTGTGGAAGGTAAAGATCCCGGTCCTTTCGGGGTCGAGCCGAGCCGAGGTGACGCGATCGAAGCCATTTAGGCTCGTTAATGTTAAATGTCTTAATTGATCTGGAAATAATTAGGCCAGGCATCAGACTCATCAGCGCAGTAAATTGCGTGTGAACAATTTGAATATATTTGAAATGTTAAAGCAATCAAGGTCACGAGGCGACCGAGAGCCAATCTGAAAACTTTTGGCAAACGCATGTTTTAAGTCAGTGTGTGTGTGTGTGTGTGTGTGTGTGTGTGTGTGTGTGTGTGTGTGTGTGTGTGTGTGTGTAAACGAGGCGGTTGAAAAAGCGGCTGCATAACGAAGCATCTCAGATCCGAAACGCAGGACTCCTCGGTTAGCCGGCTTAAAGAAAAGCCAGCGAGATAAAAGCTCTGACATTTCTGGGGGAAGGAACGGCGGAATTACGAGTCCTGGGATGAAAAGACGAGCGCGAGATGCTAATGTGCTCATCGCTCTCAATAATTATTCTCTCAGATGAGCTCTGCGCGTTTAAATTAGCATAGCTGCGTTTACACGCGCCGGCTCGAGGACGTACAGGGTTTCGCTTTCTGTTACACCGAGCCAATAAAGAGAACAACATCCCGCGCCGCAGTAAACACACCCATCACGGCCTGCGGCGGCGCCCACGATCGAGGTCACGGCTTCTCGCCGATCAGAGCGACGTTTAACGACCGTAACGACGTTAACACAAAGCGCTGTCGTGAGTGTGTGCGCTATGACGCCAACACACGTCCGTATTTATGATTATCTAATCAGCCAATCACCATCATTACACTTTATCCTCTACGAGGGTCCCGGGTGGCTCCGGTTCCCCATGCCCATTCAAAGGGGAATGTTTCGGGCGCTGGGCAGATACACCCAGGACAGGACGCCAATCTATCGCTGGACACACACTCACTCACACAGACACACTCTATATGGGGCAATTTTAAGAATTCAATTGACTTGATCCATGTTTTTGGACTGTGGGAGGAAACCGGAGAACCCGGAGGAAACCCACGCAGACACGGGGAGAACATGGAAACTCCACCCAGATTGGGATTCGAACCAGGAATCCCTAGCGCTGAGAGGAGAACATGCTAAACCGCTAAGCCACCATGCCGCTGCTGTCCAATCAAAAATGACTATTCACCCACTGACATGATGTAACAAACGTCGACCACACATGCAAAGAACATACCAAAGCGCACACAAAGTGGAAGAGCGACTTGGACCGAAAACCCACTTTCTTCCCACAGTCCAAAAACATGGATCAAGGTCAACTGAATTCTCCAAATTGCCCCATATAGAGTGTGTCTGTGTGAGTGAGTGTGTGTCCAGCGATGGATTAGCATCCTGTCCTGGGTGTATCTGCCCAGCGCCCAAGACGTTCTCCCCTGGATGGGCATGGGGAACCCCACCGCGACCCTAATAGAGGATAAAGCGGAAGATAATGAATGAATGAACGATTGGACAGGATTCCAGTATCGGCCGTGATCATCAACCTCACGCGGAGTCATTTGGTATTTGGGGGCAGCGTCAGCAATGGCTGATTGAAAGGGAGTTGGGTTCAGATCCCCGAACCCGGAGTGGCGGAGATAAGGCACCATGAGGCGCCCAGTGTGGCGACGCAAACCAACCCGGAGACGCTGGCGGGGGCCCCGGGAAGAGTTTCCTTTTCTTTGTTAAGGTCTTGGTGCCCTGGAATGGGGTCAGCTCGAGATAGGGGCCCACGGCGCGGGTCCGGCGGCGTCCGGTGAGCTCCCACTGGCCCTTCGGTTTGTACATCAGTTGGCCTCTCTGCGGCACTCTGGCGTAACTCACACAGACGTGGTTGTCACGGCGAGTAAATACCAACGCGAACGCTGGCAGGTAACCGATGAGCACGCGGCCCGAGATTGATTTACACCCAAAACGCTGACACAGCATCAAGGTCAACGCGGCGAGCCGGCAGACGGGCGGCGGCATCACCGGGCGGCGCATTCAAACCACCGCGGTGGACGTGTTCAGTAAACACGCAGCGGGTCAAACATCAGTTTACATCTGGAATCTCCGAAATCTGGAAACAAGCCACCGACGGCCTCCTTAAAACCAGGACGGTGGTGAACATCTCAATGACCATGACGTCATGTCACATCGGTTCTCCTCCCGTAACCTCGGCGGCTCGGGTCTCTGGGAGCGCAGCTGCCTGCTCGGCACGTTTCCACGCGAGTTCCACCTCGTTCCGTCTTTGCTGAGGGTGACGGGGTTCCGCTCCGCCCGGTGGAGTTCCTCTCCCTCATAAAGGAGGCATTAGTGGAACAGCCATCCTCTGCTTCTTTAGTCAGAACATTTCAACGGAGGCCACGGGCTTTTCTCCAATCTCAATCAGCCGCTTTCAATTTGCCCGCTAATTAGCAGCCATCTGCGGGCCGTCACCGGCTGGATGTATGGGTCTTCAGCGAATGGGTAAGAGACACGGGGTCCTATGAAAGGGTTCAGCTACGAGCTAGAACCCTGCCTTTAATGACACTTTGAGTCGACTGCGGATGTAATTCCAACTCGTTTATTGTTTTAAACTCACATTAAAGGTGATATTACAGTTAACATAACACCTGGCTATACCAGCTGTATTCATCACGCTCTGAGTGATGGACCTGTTCTATTGTACACACTGCCGAGTCAGCATCACTGGATTAAATCATCCAACCATCCATTATCTTCTGCTCTATCCTCTACTAGGGTCATGGGGAAGGGGGGGGGGGGGGGTTCCTCATGCCCATCCAGGGGAGAACGTTTCGGGCGTTGGGCAAATACACCCAGGACAGGATGCTAATCTATCACTGGACACACACTCACACACACAGATACACTCTATATGGGGCAATTTGACCTTGATTGACCTTGATCTATGTTTTTGGACTGTGGGAGGAAACCAGAGAACCCAGAGGAAACCCACGCGGACACAGGGAGAACATGGAAACTCCACCCAGATTGGGATTCGAACCGGGAATCCCTAGCGCTGAGAGGAGAACATGCCAAATCACTAAGCCACCGTACCGGCCGGGTTAACTAATCAACTGAGTAAAATAAAATACTCACAACATACTTCCATCATCCTCCTCTTAATCCTCCACTCAATACACGGGTTCCTTATGTCCATCCAGGGGAGAACGTTTCGGGCGCTGGGCAGATACACCCAGGACAGGACGCCAATCCATTACTCACACAAACACACTATATGGGGCAATTTAGAGCATTCAATTGACCTTACATCCATGTTTTTGGACTGTGGGAGGAAACCGGAAAACCCGGAGGAAACCCACACGGACACGGGGAGAACATGGAAACCTACTGGAACACATGTCCATGCAGTTTGGACATCTGTATGTTTCATATTTCTTTTCATTGTTCCAGAACCTGGAACTCAGACCCCTGCTGCTCTGGGACCTTCAATTCCCAAACTGTACGTATTGGATGTACAGTTGTCCTGAATGCTTGCAAGTGTCCCAACTTCATAGTTAGGGTCAGAACACTGGGACAGCATCCCTGCAGCAACGAGGGGTTAAGGGTCTTGATCAAGGGCCCACATGGGTACCTTCAGTGAACATGGGATTAGAACCCACAACCTTCTGATTGACAGCCCGACATCCGAACACTACGTCCACCACGTCGCTGTATGTTTGATTTTACTATGAGACCTAAATCCGCCGACTAAGAGGACATTTTAAACGTACATTAAACTCTGTTGAGTGTTAAACGTGTCGAGTGCAAGATGAATAAAATTTGAAAACACGGTTGAATTTCTCGCCACAATGCGTTTTGCAGAACAGTAATCACATTTGGCAGGACGCGGAACAAAATGTTCCTTCATTAGAGAAACGAGTGGGAGCGGGAAAAAGATCAAGTCCAAAATATGATGGTGCCTCCAGAACAAATGATTCACGTCTCCCTTTAAAGTCGCGTTATTCAAAAGAACTCGGAACGGAGCGTTACAGTACGGCCCTTCGTCCTCGCATCGGAACATACGTGCCATTCCCGAGCAACGCTCACAAAGTCCTCTCAGAAGTTCACACACAGGTCTGCGAGGTCGAGAACGGGCCCGAAAACCCATCGCAGGAACCACTACGGTCGTTCCCTCGGTTCCCGAGCATGAAATTCCTCTTTCACGTCCTGCACGCCTCTGAATCAGAGCCACGTTGTGACCGCGTTCTCCGCTTCTTATCAAACGGTCCATTAGAACGGACTGCGCAGCGTCCCTTTAAATATTCGAAGCCTTCCTTCAGCGTCCCGGCTCCGTGGTGTGGCCGCAAGGAACGTCCCGTGCCCATCCAGGAGAGAACGTTTCAGGCGCTGGGCAGATACACCCAGGATAGGGCTCCAATCTATCACTGGACACACACTCACACAGACACACTCTATATGGGGCAATTTGGAGACTTCAATTGATCCATGATTTGGACTGTGGGAGGAAACCGGAGAACCCGGAGGAAACCCACGCGGACACGGGGAGAACATGGAAACTCCACCCAGATTGGGATTTGAACCGGGAATCCCTAGCGCTGAGAGGAGAACATGCCAATCACTAAGCCACCTTAATAAAATCATCCAATATAATTTTCTTTACACATTTCAGAAAATTATTATTAAAATAAGTTGTTTTTTGATAATTTCTCAGAGGATTTGCAGGTGATGCAAAAGCAGCCCAACAGCTCTGTATAAATCATCCTGACTGAGCTTATGAAGTGAAGCTGGGTCTGGTGTTCACAGCGTGGACGTCCTGCCCCACCTCCAGGCCTCGGTCGATGGTGTTCCGTCTCTCTCGCCCGCCCACAGAGTCTGACCGAGGGCATCGGCCCGTTGCAGGAATCCGGCTTTCCTTTTCTGGATTCGCTTTAAAAAAAAAAGGCAGATTGAAAGAACAGCCGTGTTGCGGCGGATGCAGGCGGGAGTTAATAGTGTCAGCATTCAGACGACGCGAGCGAGAAAAGTGAGAGAATGCGGTCTGATTGTGGCTCGTGGCAGAAATGATGTCAAGCCATTTATCTCTTGTCGTCGGGTTTTGTTCTGTAACCACAGGGGAAACGGAACCATGTTCTCTGTAAAGGGAACGCGACGGACACTGCGTACGGCGGGATGCTGCAGCCGGCGCTCTCCTGAAGTATTAAATTATAGAAGCGTGCGTGCATCATTCATTACCCAGCATCGTCCCAATAAAGACATCAGTAAACCCGTCCAATAACCAGCTCCAATATCAAAAATCAGACATCATTACTGCTCTCCAATACTCCGTTCCCTAATCGCTCACCGCATCAGAGAACCAATCCTCCAGCTTGCGCCCTTTCATCGCGTCCCCGTTTGACCTCGCTCACCAAGAGTTCCATTCAGTCAGGACGTGACGGGCTATTAATTACTGTGGCAGAAGACAAGTGAGATTTCATTAGGAAAGAGGTGCAGCGAATGTCGACTTTGAAGCAGGATGCTAGAGAGCAAAAGTTCTCCGTCGGTTTTTGGGGTGTTTTCACGGATCAGGTAGAGGAGCCTTTGTGAGGTCAGGAACTGATGGTGGATCTGACCAAAGGACAGGACAAAGAGCTGGAAGCATGAGAGATGAAGATGCTGAGTTGCTCATCGGTGATGATGAGGATGGAGAAGATGAGGAATTGGTTCGTTAGAGGGACGAGACCAGGAACACGTTTTAGAGACAAAGTTATGGAGGTGAACAGAGGAACGATGAGGTTTGAATATGGACCTTATGAGGATGAGGATGGAGCCACCTGGAGGAGGTGCAGTAGGAAGGTCAAAGAGGAGGATCTAATGAGCATGGACATGAAGGTGTTTGGGGTAACTGAGGAGGATGAGGCAAAGCAAGATGAGGAATAATGATCTGTTAGGCCAACCCCCAACCAACCAACTAACCAACCAACCAACCAATATACCAAACAAACAACATGCATACATACCAACCAACCAACCAAGATACATACCAACCAACCAACCAAGATACATACCAACCAACCAACAAACCAACCAACCAACAAACCAACCAACCAACCAACATACATACCAACCAACCAACATACATACCAACCAACAAACCAACCAACCAACCAACATACATACCAACCAACCATCATACCAACCAACCAAAATACATACCAACCAACATACATACCAACCAACATACATACCAACCAACCATCATACCAACCAACCAACCAACATACATACCAACCAACAAACCAACCAACCAACCAACATACATACATACCAACCAACCATCATACCAACCAACCAACCAACCAACCAACCAACCAACAACATACATACCAACCAACCATCATACCAACCAACCAACATACATACCAACCAACCAACCAACCAACATACATACCAACCAACCATCATACCAACCAACCAAAATACATACCAACCAACCAACCAACCAACATACATACCAACCAACCATCATACCAACCAACCAAAATACATACCAACCAACCAACATACATACCAACCAACATACATACCAACCAACCATCATACCAACCAACCAAAATACATACCAACCAACCAACCAACATACATACCAACCAACCAACCAACCAACCAACCAACATACATACCAACCAACCATCATACCAACCAACCAAAATACATACCAACCAACCAACCAACCAACATACATACCAACCAACCATCATACCAACCAACCAAAATACATACCAACCAACCAACCAACCAACATACATACCAACCAACCATCATACCAACCAACCAAAATACATACCAACCAACCAACATACATACCAACCAACATACATACCAACCAACCATCATACCAACCAACCAAAATACATACCAACCAACCAACATACATACCAACCAACCAACCAACCAACCAACCAACATACATACCAACCAACCATCATACCAACCAATCAAAATACATACCAACCAACAAACCAACCAACCAACATACATACCAACCAGCCAACCATCATACCAACCAACCAACCAACCAACCAACATACATACCAACCAACATACATACCAACCAACCATCATACCAACCAACCAAAATACATACCAACCAACAAACCAACCAACCAACATACATACCAACCAGCCAACCATCATACCAACCAACCAATTAACCAACCAACATACATATCAACCAACAAACCAACCAACCAACCAGCATACATACCAACCAACCAACCATCATACCAACCAACAAACATACATACCAACCAACATACAAACCAACCAATCAACCAACATACCAACCAACCAACAAACAAACCAACATACCAACCAACAAACAAACCAACATACCAACCAACAAACAAACCAACATACCAACCAACCAACATACCAAACAACACACACAGAGTCTATATACAACAAAACCTTAAAACCATGATCTTAGACCCGTCAGCTACACATCACCGTCTACATGGTTTACTTTGATGTAATGGCCGACTCGTCGTCCATCATCATCATTTTACAGAGTTCACGCCTTTAAAACCCAAACCTGATAAAGAATTACTGCAAAACATACGGGGGCTGCAGGTCCTTGGCTCGTTAGGTTAATTCTAAGTTGATTTATAAGCGACTGTGACGACATTGTCGGCTTCCTTCACCTTTATATTCGCTCAGGAGCAATTTACATAAAGGTTAACGACACCGGCGGGTCCCATACGATACAGGGATAGTACCGAGTGTACGGAGGGTGTGATCAGAGTACACGGTGCTTTGTGTAAGGTACATGCTCCCAAAATGCACTTCATTTAGAAGTAAAATGGAAAATAGGTTCACCTTTCGACCGACTGCAGGAGAAACTCGTCTAAACCAAAGCCATTTTTTCTAAAGAGTGTAAATTCATGCAAAGTTATTCAAGTCGAGACGTCTTCATAGCCGAACGTCTCTCTGTCTGTCTTCCTCGGCGGCGGTAATTAAAGTCGAATGTGCACGTCATTATCAAAATGGTTCTTTAAAAAAAAAAAATCTCGTTTTTAAATCCAGATGTGTGCAGATGTTCGGCTTCCTACTGCGTTCTATTGTACTTTCTACTGGAATTCCATCAGGGACGTTTAAGAAAATGTCTTTAGCTTCAAAACAAAAGATAAAAAGTCCAAATGAATCCGCACCATGAAAACGTTTGCTCCAAGGTCCGGGTCAGTACAGCGATAACCACATGGACCGGGCAGCGGGTTCCACTGACCAGCGATTTGTTCATAACCAATAACGCAAACAAAGCATACAGCGCGAACGGACCTGTAACGACGTTGAAGCTCTCTCACAGAAGACTTAAATTACAAAATGATAGGGTCACATGACTAAGGGTGATTAACTAAATGAGACACAGCCGCAAAATCAATGAAAACAAAGCGAAACAATGAAAAACGGAACTAACGTGAAACTCAAAACCAAAACCAAACGTTGTCCAGACAAAGACGCCGAGGATCCTGACCACCATGAGGACGTTGACTCAAACTCAAAGCTGAAACGATGGGATCCTGATGGTCCACAGTGAAGGTCATGATCAACATATGATCAAAAGGGTTTGCAATTAAAGCTAATAAATAATAAACTTCATAATCATTTAAAAAAAAGATAAATCAGATCTCATGCTCTGACTCCGAATATGAAGATGGGGTAGAAGTCCCAATGCATCCCTATTTTATCACCATATTAAGTGTTTTGCTTGATTAGTTGATTAATTAATCAGCTGGATACTTGTTAGAATAAAGTACATGGAAGTAAATAAATTAAAGAAAGAAAGATTTTGCAATATCCAACCCCCCCCACCCCCATGTACCAGATTCTAATCAATTCATCTGTTCCTCTAATCCATTGTACGATCAATAAAGTCACTCGAACATTAATTAAAAAGTGTAATTAGGAAACACTCTTAATGTTAAAGTCAAAATTAATGAATGAACAAATGTAATAATAGCAATAAAAAAAAAATCTTCAAAAGACAAAAAAAAAAAAAAAAAAAAAAAAACTTTATATTGAGCAGTAAACGGACCTCAAATTAATTAAATAAATAAATAAAAACAGAGCCGGTTCCTCGTGGGTTGGGTCATCACTGTCCTTTGATCTTACAGCAGGTTCTACAAAAATAAATCTATAAAGTTTGTAGTTTTTAATGTTTTAATTCTGCTTTCTTGCAATTTTATCAATTGTGCATTTGCATAAGTGCGTGAGAGAGAGAGAGAGAGAGAGAGAGAGAGAGATTTATTGCTGGTAATGGAGCACAAATTACAAACTGAAAGGAAGGAAGAAATGATCCATTCCCGGTGTTTTAATGCATCGCATGTCTGACCTCCAGGATTTAAATAAAACAGACTGTCAGCCCTAAATGCTCTTGTTTAGCATTAACTTATGATGTTCCTTAAGTGTTTGGAGGATGTATATTATTGAATCTGTTTTTCGAGGCGTGTACATGCGGCACAAATACACTTTTAAAAGCTCTTATGCAAATGAGCCACTGCAGCCTCCCATTTAGCTGCAGGCTTTTATTCTGATGCACCGACGGAAGCGACGCGGCGCCGGGACCACGCAGCACATTCAGTCATTACGGGGTGTCGTGCGGCGCATGTGCAAAATACAATCTACAAACATTTCAAAACCCAGCATTTAGAAAATAAACGTCAAAAAAATTAAATAAAATAAAAAAAAACCTGACAGGCGTCACCAATAAACAACATTACAGATCATTAAAACATCAGAGAGATATTAATATATTAATAAATATTAATAAACATGAATTAATAAATACAGTTCAGTACAATACATTCAGCCACCTGAGTTCTGAAGAGGAACAACCACAAGTGCACTACGTAGGCAACGAGTGATGATGCGGTGAAGTGCACTTCATGGGAAAAAGATTGACATGAAATAGGCTCTCAGAATTAAAGGGAAAAGCAGCGGCAGGTCAATGTGATTTTAATCAGAACTTAATTAATATGATGGATGTGGAGCAACAGTTTGTAAACAAATAAAAATAAATAAAACCGATAAAGCACGTGTAGAACCTTCAGCTCGTGCAGAACGAGGCGACTGAAGGGAAAGAACCAACAAGCAGCGAGTTTTTGACTCACCTCTGAAAACTGGAACGGCGTGAGCAGAGCGCGAAGCTTCAACGACGTTCTCCTGAAAACACAAAACAAAAAAAGTTAAAGAGATAAAAATAAAAAACATTTATGATTCCTTAAGAAAAAACCCCGAACCAAACTCAAAACCTCGGCTCATGAATCAGAATCAGAACAAAGAGCCGATTCAGCCATCCATTATCTTCCGCTTTATCCTATATTAGGGTCGCGGGGGGGTTCCCCATGCCCATCCAGGGGAGAACGTTTCAGGCGCTGGGCAGATAGACCCAGGACAGGACGGCAATCTATCACTGGACACACACTCACTTACACAGACACACTCTATATGGGGCAATTTGGAGCATTATATTGACTTGATCCATGTTTTTTGGACTGTGGGAGGAAACCGGAGAACCCGGAGGAAACCCACACAGACATGGGGAGAACATGCAAAATCCACCCAGATTGGGATTCGAACCAGGAATCCCCAGCGCTGAGAGGAGAACATGCCAACCACTAAGCCACCCAGCCACCCTTCAGCCAATCACATCGCTGCAATAAGACCTATAGGAAACCACAAACAGCTCCAGGTCTCACGTGGTTGTTGGCACCTGGCAGGCGGACATTGAAGTTTTACACGTTAAAATCAGAAACAAGCATTCACCGACCAGCAGGGTGTTCAGTCCAAGTGCCTCTACCACTTTGTGTGCTCTTTGGTATGTTCTCTGCATGTTCAATGCACAATTCAATTGACCTTGATCCTTGTTTTTTGGTCTGTGGAAGGAAACCGGAGAACCCTGAGAAAACCCACATGGACACGGGGAGGACATGGAAACTCCACCCAGATTGGGATTCCAACCGGGATTCCCCAACGCTGAGAGGAGAACATGCTAAACCACTAAGCCACTATGCCGCCCAAGCCGGTTCATTCTGTGGCAAAATGAAATGTGATGTATATGATTGTGTGGAACGTTGGGAACGTCGGGCTGTTGGCTCTTTAACGGCGGTGCGCAGAGCGGCGGCGGCATGGTGTCCCACCTGACAGCCTGCGTCCTCCTCACTTCCTGCCCACCTCGCGAGGCTCAGCCCGGTTTCCTGTCCGTTGCATCAGTCCGTTTCCTGCAGCTGTCTGCGGCGGCGGCGGCTCACGGGAGCGAGTCGCAACCAGATCCACAATTAGAATCATATAATTAAAACGCTGGGAAATCAGGTCAGATCCGACTCCGTGCACAGGGGAACCCGGCTCGCACTCGCTCCCTGAGCAGGAGGGACAGCAGAACCACGAAGACACAAAGAGGACTTTGGGCAGAGCGATGTCCGGGTCCCGGCGTTAAATCGATGACGCAGCAGAAATCCGGCTTTCATTCAGAATTGGAATCAGATTCAATCGGCGGCCCAATTATCAATAGGTCGTTTTTTTTTAATTAACTAATGACGTAACAGTTGTTTTTAAATGTGATTTTATTGATCGAGTGCCGATCGGTTCACATTAAAGGTTTTCTACAAGAATCTTATTTCCCTGAAAAATATCTGAAAAGACTTTTTCATTTTCAACATCCATCCATCCATTATCTTCAGCTTTATCCTATATTAGGGTCGCTGGGGGGGGGGGGGGTTCCCCATGCCCATCCAGGGGAGAACGTTTCGGGCGCTGGGCAGATAGACCCAGGACAGGACGCCAATCTATCACTGAACA